>NNCF01127388.1:94263-198256 GCA_002313205.1 Laupala kohalensis
ATATATATATATATATATATATATATATAACACATTCAAAATTAATTCTCAAAATATCTTAGAATTCTCAAAATAGATAGGAACATCAGCTTACATAGCTGTATTACAACTAACACAGAATTTTGATTTATCAAATATGTTGGTAAGATAGAAGAATTATATTCTGCTTTAATTCTGATTATTCTCAATATTTTTGGAAATACTATTTTTAGTAATAAAAGCATAGTCACATGCTCTTTCTTTCAAGGAGACTATACACAGGATAGGAAACTTGGGAATAGGGTTCGATATGTACAAAATACGTCGTCAGTACGAACCCATCAGCGCCATCCGATGGTGATATTGGAACTAATTCAACTGGTTTAAATAGATCCGATTCCCTTCACACAAAACACAAAATTACACTAAACTTACAAAAACAGCCAGGAGTATAACTCTTTAACCACGAAGGGGTTATAAACTTCACTGTATGTAAAGAAAATGTAAATGTAATATAGTCTCCTTGGTTACAATACACGCATAGGATGAAGGGAATCGGATCTTATTAGTTCCAAAATCACCGTCTGACGGCGCTGATGACGGTTTCGTACTTCCCAACTGACGACGTTTTTCGTACATACCCCCACTCCTTAAGTTTCTACTCCTGTGTACAGTCTCCTTGCTTTCCTTAGAACCAGTATCATAAAGTGATTCATTTCTTACGACTGTTCATGACTGTCTTTTATTGTTATTTCAAACATAACAATATATTTAATGCGTCAATCAATTGTTAATCACGCGCCACACTCTGCAATTGGCATTCACATGTGATCTTTGTGACATGGTCCTCACAGCCGTTTCTCTCCCCTCACCTCCACCCATTCTCATTCCTTTACTCTAATGACTTCTAGGCGCGTCGCCTAAATGCAATAAAATCGCTGGGTTATCGGACGAAAACAACTGCCTTGTCGTGAAACTCATAAACAGAATATATAGACAGAGGGTAGGCGAAACGACTGGGGTCACGTTTGCGACACAGGATTATCTGAAAGGAGAAATACCGTCGCGTCCGTATGTAGAAGAGTACTTTCCGAGTTTCACATCCTCTGACTGGAGAAAGCTGCAAGGAGATTCTCATTCGAAGAACCACTCTTCATGGTAAATACTTAACATTTCGAGACGAATTCTGTTCGTTCTTTCCAGAGGATTGTTTGCACAGACCTGAACGACTTGCCATCAATGACATAAATTGTCGCTCATAAATTGAAAGTATTCATTGATATACGAAGTTTATTGCCCTTGCTACAATCCCACTTTTGCGAGCCACATTTATGACTAGTAAGAACAGTTTGTTGGTTCGCTTCCGCATAAAATTGGATTTTATATTGAAAGCACAAAGATGGCGCAAATGTGCGTCTTGAGGTTATAAGTGAAACAGAATCTTAAGTTCGTACTCATCTAGGAATGAAAAGGAAGAATTAAATATCCAAGTAGATCTTCTCGTATTGTATTGAGCTGTGTAACGAACATAACAAAAGAAAAAACAGATGAAATGCGATTCAACCGATTTGTCATAGGTATCCCGAAAAATAATAGGCCTCGTTTCATGATCTATAATTCATCCTTCTTCAAAAATATCCTTAAAAACTTGAGAATAAAGTGCCCACAGGTGATACTAAATTTTTAATGAATTAAAGCTGTTCTGTCTTCTTTTAGAAAAGAAAATTATTTTAAACTTTATATAGCAATGCGATGTAGTCTGAGCTCTCCAAAAATAATCTACAACACAATTTCAAGAATAACCATAATAAAAAATTTCCTAATAAAAATTTTGCCAAATACGTAATATACTAGTCACATGTCTTAAACATTTCCGTGTCTAAATGTGAGCGCATGTAATGAGAAGGAAACCAACAATTAAATATTTTTAATACTATTGTAAACGCGATTATGCTTGTTTCCGTATTACGTTTTATTTAAAGCAAGTAAAAGTTCAAGCAAGACAACCAACAAAGAAACAGTTCCAAGCATTTACATAAGCTTAGGCACTTAAGAAGAAGACAGTTTGTCTTCAAGAAATTGAATTAAAGCAGCAGCGAAACGTTAAGGGGACAAATTGTTAAAACGTCATTAAGAGACATTTACTTAAAAGAAAGAGGAAGACTTGTATTCCTCCTCTACTCTGGGAAACAAGAATAACAAGAAAACTGTTTCTTGCTCATCATGACCTCAGAAGACTAAGGAGCTAAAGAAGACTATTGCGCATACCACGAAGAGGAGAAGAAAGAAGACAAGATGACGTATAAGACGTATGCTATTTAGTCATCTACACACTGATCGAGAAAATGATTGTAAAAATGGTAATGATTAATAAAACGTATAAATATAAAATTGTAAGTAGTTAAAAAGAGCAGAGAAAATTTGTTTTAGGCTCTAAGGAGAAAGTAGTTGTTTAATATGAATAATTTTCTATAATAACTTGAAAATTTAAGTCACACAGCACGTTATACGACCGAGATAATTCGTATAACCAAGTTAATTAGGAATACCAAGTACGTTATTTTTATAGATAATAACATTTTTGTATTTGTTCTTAGTCCACTAACATTAAATAGGGCTATAATGACCCAGTTGTTGGCGAACTCTAAAGACCCAATTATTATTATTATTATTAGTATAACATTAAAAATATTAATGTAGACAAAAACAACATTTAAAGAAGTATACGAAATCAAACGTTTCAATATTTTGGCTGAAAAAGTTAATAAATTACAAACTTCTTTCCAATTAAACCAACAAGAGAGATAAGTAAAATTCAATGTAAAACCACCGATTGAGTCATCCTGAGTCAAAGATATACTCAGGAAATCACTCATTCAAAGAAGTAGAAATGACACTGGAAAGAACTGAATGGTAAAATAATGAGATATTTCGTCGCAAAGAAAAGCAATGAATCACTTGAGAAATACGAAATTAGAAACAACGTTGTTTATAAAGCTGAAGGCGAATGGGAAGTATTCAAGAACTCATGACGTCAGCACAAGTCAAGCTGCATTTCGCAATGTATGCGAGTGAAGACGGAGAGGAAGTAGCGAAGGAAAAAGCGGGGGTGGACTTCTCCCTCCCCTTTGCTTCCGAGTGACGGATGGATGAGGGTGCGTTCCGAGCGATGGCGCTGACAGCTACAAACGGCATGACGCTCTCTGACTCATCTCAGAATAAAACATCAACATCTCGCTCACAGACGATCGCGTCTCTCCTACACAACCACCCTCACGAATACACCCAGCTGAGAAACTATTTGTGGCACCCCCGGTAAGTAGTCTCAAACGATCACACTCTTTAAATGGTTGACCAATTGTGTGAGGCGAGTGGTCTTACTTGAAGCTAATATTTTGATTCCAGATAATCCTTCCTTGAAAGTTCGAATCCCGGGAATCATCACGCAATGAAATCCAATAAATATTCTCTTAAACGTTAATATCACATTCATCATCATTATTGCCGAGATAAACTATTGTCTTTAAGTAACAACCGGTAAACACACAGCTATTCACATACTTCATCCCATGTATCACTGATTTCGTCTTCTTATTCATCTTGAGATACTGACGAAATTTCACATAACATTTAGGTTTTTTTCAAATGTGTTACCCCTTTGTTAAAAATGTACTTATAAGAAATATATATAATATTTATAGTGACAAAATACTGAAAATATTTCAAACAATTAATTTCACTCATTAGACTATTAAAAGCAATTTTTTTACGGTATGTGGCCATGCGGAGCATGGAATACTATTTTTTGCGTTCCTGTACTACTTCCATCCCGAAATAGTTCTGTCTTTTGCATCACACTTATTTCTCTATCAGTTTCTCATTCTTAAACTACTGCGCAGCTCCCAAACACTCGTTGCAAATGTCGTCCTCCCCAACCAACCACCATTCGGATGATGACTCTCCACCCCCACAGTGCTCGAACGTCACCCCGGCGCCCATCCTCATCACTACCCTTGCGTCCTCCCCTTCGACGACGTCTTGGCCCTCGACGTAAGTGAATCCGAGAGGGCGAGGGTGCAAATCGGTAGACGAAGAACAGCAACTTCAGCAGATGCCCATGAAATGTGGGCCACGAAATCCTAAGCTCTTTCATGCGCCTCCCACAGTGCACAGTTGCATGTAATGTTTACGAACGTCATTATAAAAATGCTCTAGAATAACATTTAATAATAATACATACTACTGTCAAGAATCGGTTACAAAATGCATACTTTCCCACGCGTGGAGGACAATAAACTAATTTACTTTTCGGAAGCAAGTAAGGAATCATTTTTATGCCCCGATGCAAAATCAAGGCATTCACCCCTTAGGTTTTTAACAACTCGTATAAGATATAGTATAACACTTTTGTACATTATGACCAAAAATAATTTGTTCATCTATCAACTATTACTTTCTTACTAAACTTTGTTGATTCTTTTTTCATTTCTTATATAGTCTTTTCTTTTAATATTATTTTCGAAAAGAATCGCGACAACTTCAATAAAAGATGCTAAATTAGTTTCATCTTTTAAAAATTATTTGTCTTGAGAAATATACATATCATCAAGTATTTTTTTAAATATTCATTTCTCCTATAATTTAAACAACAAAAACTTTACATTCGTTACTAAGACGAATCTCTCATCCACAATACTTCTGACTCGATTTACGTCCCAATTCTCAAAAGTCACATTCACTTTTCCCAGAGTCTCTCCGTCTTTTGTTAACTTCTGTCTTGAGCAAGGGATTCGTTCGTCGGCGATTATCTGGGTCTTTCGAGCACCGTTCCGGTTCGATTCGTTCGCGACTGCGATTCGCTTGCTTGGCTTGCGAAGCGAGTCTAATGCGAGATGGATGCGCTTCAGTGCCAGACTCTCCCTCCTCGAGAGGGCTGGATATGAAGGGGGTTGGAAGGGACACACAGTGAGCGCTAAGTGGCAAGAGCGCTTCTTAATCTGCTCAGAGACTTCTACGTCTCCATTTCACGCTCAGCGTGTTCACAGAGAAACCGAGTGTTTCGCGCTTGTGAAGTCGTCACGTGGCATGTGCACAGTTGTTAGATGCTTGCTCTGTTCATACGAATACAACTCCCTTCATTACACGAAATAAAAGACATTACTTAACATTTTTCAGTTAAAGAGTATGTAACATTCGACCTTTAATCAATAACACACGTAATCATCTACATCACATACTTAAAAATATCCTACATACTACAGGTGAAATACATTGTCTTAAATAATAAATTTTATTGCTCTTTAGCCTTTTCAATAATCATATTATTTCATATACTCTCAAATATTTTAATTTTAATACTCACCAGAGTACAAAATGTTGAAATATGTACATAATATAGAATCATGTTACACTCTTGTAGTGTAAACACAAAATAATTTTAGATGTAAGAAATGTCATTTACATAGTCTACAATGAAGGGTTTTTTATATTGATTCCTGGTAAAAAATTCTTGAGAAATAAAATCTTTAATACCAGATGTTTTTCTTTCTCTTTATTTATTTTTGCCTTTAAGGTGAAACGTCCTGACGCCAAGTTCTAAGTACCATTTCCGTGTCCTCGATGTCTGGATCACCGAGTGTGAACAATTTTCACTCATAAAATAGTGGATTCGAGATGCGGCTCCAGACGACGGATGAATAAAACTAGTATGCCTTTTCCGGGATTCAAACTACAGTAATCCATTCCAGTATATAAGCGCGTTAATATGCTACCAATCTTCTGTAATAAAATAAATACGCTTTCCGCACAGTCTTCTACATGAAACCTCGACCTTTTGCAATAAGTTCAATCTACAGATGTTGGTATTCGTGATAGCATTGCATCATGCAACTGCACACGCCACGAGCCAGCCCTCTTCTTTTGTCACACCCTCACTTGCAGACTTCCGCGGATACAAAGCGCAGGGATGCGCGAAAGAAGGGGGCAAATTGCTCGCTAATCCCACAAAGGATCATCACGTCTTGTCGATTCAAGGAGACGCTGGGGTTGCTCCCATTGGCTCAACCACACTCGCTTCCAACAATCAATGCAATGTTATCGATACTCAACAAATCTACTCTCTTCTCTATCAAAGTTCAACCATTGATTCCATGGAAGTTCAACTTTGATGAAAATAATTTTTTAATCATGATGCTGTATAAAATGTATTAATTCATTATATCTATTACTAGTTAACTTGTTTAAAATATTATAGATGTTTTATTTAACTTGAGCTAAAATCGGTAGGCCCTACCTAATATGACGAATATTCAACTACATTTCCTTTACATTCCTGTACCAGATAAACCGTATAATATTTTCAATTGAGTGTGACACTCGTTAAACACTTTATAAGAAAGAACGGGTTTTTAATTATTTTCTATAGTTCAAAACTATAACAAATGTTTATTTTTTGCACCTATTGGCGTAACATGATAGAAACCAAACGACAAGAACAAAACACGATTTATTCAAACATTTTAATAATTCTTAAACTTAAAGTTATCTACCGTGTTGATTGGAAAAATTTCTCTTAAATTTAGATCAAGTCGTCTACCGAGTTATTTTCATCATTAGCTATTGCGAAAGATGTGACTTAAAATGTATTAGATATTAAAAGACACATGTTTCAGAAAAATATAAATATTTGATTCAATAAAAAGATGGATTTATTTTTAATACAAATAAGTTCATATGTAACATCAATGTCGTGAAGTCACAAATAACGCACAATATAAATCAACAACTATAATCCAACAATAAAAGGGTATAATCATGAAAAATACAGGATGGAGGAATATTACAGGGAGTCGGAAATTAAAGTATATCGAAAAGAAGAATAAAGTAAATTGTAAATATACCTTTAGGTATTAAAAAAAGATAGTGGAGTCACACTTGAAATAATACTACACTTATCCTTTCAAAACCTAAGAGATATTTGAATAGTTACCCGACAGAACTTTTAACATTGAACAATGATTCTTCTCGCTCAAATAAGCTATGCAGTGAACGCACTTCATTTGTCTATCATCAATTCGTTCCTCTCCGTGCCCCTTTAGTACATGTGGGTTATATTATCTCTCAAGTCCTTCCATTCAACGTCTCATGTGGGATGTTTGTAGCTCATCACCACCCGCTTCCCCCTGTTTAAGAAAGTTCATTTCACACTATTGCAAATAACTTACTACATACATAAGAATAGATCAAATGCAAAGCTCTGGTTTACGGTTACGCAACCGAATTTAATGTTATTTTTTAAGCAAAACATAGGACTGTTCTGAATCTATTACATAGCTGACGGCGATACAACTAACAATTTACGGGGTACTTCCCCTCATTGCAGAAAGTTAATAGAGCGTTCTATGGAGTCATGTCGGAAACAATTATAATAGCGACCAGGATTTCACATTCGTTTTCAAAAACGAGAAATGTGTTCTATTTCAAAAACAAATCCAGTCATTGGAACCCCGTATATTTTAGCCCTGCCTTATTTCCTTACCACAACAAATAAAGAAACTTTTCAGTCTGAAAACAACAGAAAACTCTTCATAAAACAATGTTGTTTTTTGCTTCGTTTTAAACATTTATATTACTTGGAATATTTGGAAGATACATTTGTTTACATTTTTCTTGAGTGACTACAGTTGGATTGATGTTTACGCCAATCTCATACTGATATTGCTCATCCAGTGAAATACCAGCGTAAATGCGATATAGGAGGGAAAAGTTAAGTTTCAGAAGGGTTTCAATAGCTTAATACATCGGTAGCAATTCAACTGGATGGTAATGGTAATCGTAGATATATGCACAATTAATATGAACATTAGTGTTTAAAAAATATTTAATTTAACTTATTGCTTGTCCTTTGGAATTACATTTTCTACGATTGCTTCTCTGTTCCGCCGGACGGCCAATGTATGTATACAGCTATGCTGTATATATTGTATGTTTTGATATAATTATTTTCACAAAATTTATCATGTTAAAAACGTTGTGAAGCCACCACGTGGGCAATAATAGGTTTTGACAACGTTCACAATTTTAAATTCAGGAACACTTTCTAAACATATCTCGCGATCATTGCCATCCCTTCGTTTTAAAAATTCACTCTCAATAATTACTCAGACTTTCTTATTGTAGGATATAGGAAGGGTCAAGAATCCCAGACCTATCCACTCTTAAAACCTATTCCTCCCTCAATATCAGAGATATTATAGTATCTTTTAAAATTAATACTCTTACAATGTTTTATTCAACCAAGTTCAGAAAATATACAAGAAAAACAATACGTTTTGATACTTCAAAATTATTTTACTATTAAATTTTGTAGAAAAATGAAAATTTAAATCCTTCGATTTTGCGGAGTATTTTTGAATAAAATAACGTCTTAGAATGTAAAATTTCATGGAGTTTCACGAGTTCTTAATTTCCTTTAAAAACGTATTTAAAGAAATATATTTATGTCTGGCCCCTTAAGAAATACATATTCTCCAATTGTTTCTGTTACATCAGTGTAATGAGACTGCATCAACTCATATCTTCCGTAAAATAGTTTTACATGATCATCAAAATACTTGCATAACAACACATGCGACAGCGAAACATGTCAAAAATGATGAAGCATTCTTAATTGACAATTAGTTGAAAATTTACTCGTAATTTTTAATATATTAATCTAATATTATGAAGATATTAATACTGCGGTTCACGGTGTTAATTAGGGTTGATTTATATCCCACGAATCAACGTCGCAACATACTTTTTCCAATGGACATAATTTAGTAAAATGAAATAAAATAAGGTCAAACAACGTAATTTCTTAATAATGTCAAACTGTTTATTAAATGAGGTATCAACAAATATTACATTTCATAACATAACCTTCAGTTATCTACGAATTAATGTATGTATGTACATTTGATTAAGAAGCCCTTTTCATTAGTTCAATTGCTCACGTTCTTCGAAGGAAGTGGGTTTGAAAAATCGCAGCAACCGGTTGAAGTGAACGCGAGTACAATGACACCCAATCACTTTATCGACATTTCCTTCCCTCCCTCCCTTCCTCCTCTTTCCTCCCTCTTCAATTCCTGAGGTGAGGAAGGGCAAATGAAATGGGCGGTGAAACGTTGTACGAAGAATTTCATTAGCGATTCGTATTTACCTCTTGGAATAGGAAAGAGATTAGGTTAACGCAGTGCAATGGTGTAAAAACGAATGTTTTACTCCAATTAAATTACTAATTTATCATGAGTGGGTCAATATTACGCTTGATTCAAGATACTAAAATGAATAGAATTTCAAAAACATTTGTTGAATTGAATTGAAGCATTATGAAATTTCTTCATAAATTATTTTGAATATGGTCTATCAAATCTCTTCTCCACTTAATCGAAAAAATTTTGAGGAAAGAATTACCAAGAGATGTAATGATTTAAGAAGTGGGAGTTTCTTAGATAGAATCTTAGTGAACGGAAGGAAATTTGCTTCATATCAAAGAGTGTTATTCGTTTCTATATTGTAGAGTACAACATTATGAAGACATTGCGTCACATCGCAATTATTCAAAAAATTGCACATAGTATCACTGAACAATTTTTGAATTGGATAAAAAATTATTTATTTCTCCATCCCGAAAATAAATATTATCAATAAAGATACATAAAACATAGTATCAAATGATAAGGATTTGTAGTTAAATTCATCAAATTTCCAATTCATAAACTGTTTACTATTTTCTTATGTATCGGTACTCGTTAGAAAACGCTTCTCTTGTATTACAATTATTATTTTTTAATAATTTCACTGAAACTGTCATGCAATATAAGTGATTTTTCAAAGAAATTTACAGCGTGAATTATGTAAAATGGAAAGTAAATATATCTATTAGCAACTATATTTGCTCTTCTGTAAACCTATATATGATTTCTTCAAACAAAGCATTAAATGCAAAATCCTCCATATAAGACAAGCCGCACTGACCTTGTAGTATCCAGGGTCTGGTGTACATGGACACCAGCACTTCTTGTCGGCAGTCCCCATAATGCCTCCTTTAGCGTTACCGACGGAGTTCACGACTATGTCGTACGCATTTGGAGCTGCAAATTGAAAAAATATTATATTTCAGAATTATTCATAATTTTTATCGCTCCAAGTACTTATTTGTATAAACTCGAAGATTCTCATTCAATGAATCAACGGCAGAGTCGTGATGTCGTCATGCCGTCATTCGTTACACGTCTGAGCACTTTGTGTGAACAAGCTGGATTTTCCAAAAGGATTCACGCAAATTAATACCGCAAGGGCAACAGCGTATCCTAAAAGATATAATACATTTGCCTGTCTGTTTTCCGGTTTTGCGGTTTGTTTAACGTAGCTCAATTTTCCACTTAACCACATACTGAAAAAAATGTAGGAGAGATGTCAGGGATCATCAGGAACTGAACTAACACTATTAAAAATGGATGAGGAAATTCCCAGCTGTAAACCGAATTCAATTTGGTCGAACGGAGAATCGAACCCGTACACTACCTCAAAGATGTTCGTTGCGAGTGAAGACGCTACTGTTGCCGGTTTCATTCCCATTGTGCGCGACAAAATCTTTTTCTGAACCTAGATCTGCCGAGTACCGTCGCTCAGTTGTCCCGAAATCAACAGCAACTCATTGTATTCATTACGGGTTTCTGGACCCTGAAATAGCATTTCGAATGTCCGATAAGCTCTATGCTTTGATTAACCCAAAATATAATTTAACTGCTTCCTTTAACTGCTCGTGGTACGATATGTGCCTGCCTTCAAAACATTTTTAGTGCATTACAGTGTCTGTTATATGAAACTGGATTTCCCAATAGGTGACTAAACTCTACAGTTACTACAGAAATAATATTTCAAAATATCACAGAAAATCCAGAGGAGAGTTTTAACTATCATCGTATTGACGTTACGTTGCATAAGTACTCGGAAAAGTTTTAATACTACCCGATCATGTGGTGAAGATATAACATTAAATAAATGAACTTAACATGTGATTTTACGTACATAATTAAAGAACATATTAGTTATACCAGTGATTCAATAACAAAAAGAAGCTTATTGGTGAAACAAAAAATTTTAATGATGTTGATATCTTCAAATTAGGAAGTAATTCTAGGAAGTATATATTGAATTTACAGCACCATTTTATCTTCCAAAAGCAATATTTCACTGTGTGTTATTCGTCATGTTATTTTGAATTATATATTGACGCAAGATTTAACTTCCCACGTCTTAATTAACATGAACAGTTATAATTGATCTTCTCAAGATACAGCCTGAAAGTAGTGCAACAAAATGAAGAATTTTAGGACAAGGTTTTATATCTATTTTAAGCACTTTGACAATTTTAATTATTCACAGTATGTCAAGAATCCATCTTTATTCTGAAATATTATACATTTTTTGAGTGGCAATAGGAGTTATGATCTTTTGTCTGTTTCAAGCAAGAGCAATGACCAAAATATCTGAACTAATCTCTGAAAAAAGCAGACTCATAATTTCTTCCTTCCACTCGTCCTTTAACTTCAGTGTTTATCATCTCGTCTTTTCACTGGGGGCGCTGAAGAAACTAAGATGACCTTTTTTAGAATACTGACAAGCAGAAGAAGAAGCTGTTGTACACGATATTTAATTGAAAAGAAACACACAACGGATATTTTCGATGTTCAATGTCCGATGGTCCAATGTTACAAACATTGAGAAATATTTCTCTCAGTAATTAATCGCGAGATACGTGATTCAGATTTTTATCAACATAATTTCTATCAAAACTAGTGGGCATGTTTCAAAATTATGTTCTCTTTTTCTCTTTTTTTTTATTCCCTTAAATGGTCTGAACTTCGATGTTGATAAAGGAATATTCTAATTATCTGACATTGCATAAATATGCTTTTCCCTAACGAAGAGTGTCCTAATTCATGTTTTGTCCTCAGGACTGCTTAAAGCAACCGAAATATCAATTATTTAAATACTGCTGTGGAAATATTTTTTTAAATTCATTTTTGTTACTATAATAATGTACCCGTTAATACTTTTTATTTTCCAGACATTTCTTAACTAAAGGTGTTGTTAGACAATTTTGTCCAATATTCACGAAGAATTCAAGGTTTTGTGTGTTTTACGACCTTCTTTTATCATAATTACCCATGTATTCAAAGTTTTGCATGATAGATAAATCAATTTTATGTTAGATAGCAATTCGATTAATTTAAACACTCCACAAACTTTCCTTCTTTAAATTTGTTTTTATTATACTACCAGATACAGCTCTAGTGTTTTACTACATGATTATATTAGACACTACTTTGTATTTAAATTTATAAATGAAAAGAAAATATTATTGCATCATACATTAATCACAAAACATTCACTAATTGTAATAATGCAAAAAGTAAATTTTTATAATTTTTTACAATTATGAATTCGACTGTAAAAAGCACATATTGCCAGCTTTCTGATAGCACTGTATTTTCTCTTCTAGGTTTTTACTGAAAATTATAAATTATAAATTGAATCATGTAAATTTTTCGCGGTCAGTAGTGAATAATTAGCCTCGTTCAGGATGTACAGAGCACCCTGTCCTCGTTAGTGTTGAAATTTACACATCACTGACAATTTTTGCTAGTGAGAAGTTAAATATGTAATTAAAATTGTTGTACCAGGCATATTGAAATAGCAGCATGATAGATAGCATTAAAAATAGGCCTCAACTGGGTGGAATTATATGCACTATTAAACACTATATTTAGATAAAATTGGTCTCTATCGCAATTCCATGCAACAATGCGTCACATCTTACATACGCAACTAAACGATTTCAAAGACGTGTACCTCAAAACCCGAGATCCAACAAAGAATTTTCCTTTCTATACCCAAACTGATACGCCACAAGATAATGATAGGAATTAGGTAACTGATTGAATGAAGTACGAAATCACTCTCACAAACATCCATACTTTATGCTCGATTCAATTCCCTGACTTTTCACGCAGAGCTTCACGTATGATGATCACCGGATCAAAAATCCAATATAGTACTTTGTATTTTAAACAATATTACATCGGTTGCATTCAATTGAAATGTACTTTGTATTTCTGATCCATTTTCAATATCAATAACATTGTTTGAATCCTACCTATCAAATTTTCAAAGGTTAAAAATCATAAAACAGCTAAACAACTACAAAGTCAAAGAGTGAAACTGAGATTTACGAAGATGAGTGGTCCTTACATATATAAGGATAAAATGTAATGATTTGGTATTTGGCTTGGTATTTCACTACAATTTTGTGATGCTGTCATACCGTAAGCTCTTGAAAATTATACGGACTACTAGGGCTACTGTTCACCCCTTCCCATTCTCCCAGTGTCCCCAAGTGAAGCCAGAAGTCCCCACATCCACCAACAATAATACTTGTCTTCGTACTTTCGTTTGCCAGTGCAAGTGAACACAGCAAAATAAACTCTTTTCTTGACTGCTCTCTGAAGGCGAAGTGCGGCATGTTAAAAACTCGTTGAACTACGCCAATGCACTAACCACCTTTAAATTACAGTACACTACATGGATGTTTTTAAATCATGTCAAATTCCATTCCTAACTGTTATATATTATTTGCAACATTTTACAAATAAATGATTGTGCAAAGCTCGTCGTTGAAAACTTAAAACGCATTCCTCTTTTTGGACTTTACACATTTTACACACAGAGCATAAATATACCAATATAATCAATCAGTTTAATGTAGAAGAAAGCATGCCGAATGTGAGGAATAGACTGCGAAAGTTAAACCATGTAACAAAGACAAAGACGATAGAATACAAGAACGATTGGCAGATTGATGATACCTCGCCCTCGGTTGCAGTGCAAGGGAGGGCACTGAGATAAGTCTCGCTCTGCCGGAAGCCGCGCTGCAGTCGTCGGAAGGGAACACGTCTCCCAGGGATTGAGGCGGAAGCACCGGATGGACAGGGGTTGGGGTACTCGAAGAGGGAGTTCAAGGAACGCGAAGTCAAGCAACGGTTTCAGTGAGAGGGATGTTACGGTATGTGGACGGTCGAGGCTTGGCAATAGGGGAGACAACATTGGTGCCACAGAAAATTAATCTACAAGCGAATGCGGAATGCGACGTTTTGCATAGGGGATAGAGTAGAATACGACTATGAAGAATTCAATCACTTCAATGATTCTTCCATACTAAATCAAGACGGCGACGTACATAAGAATACAATCCAGGCCGATTAACAATACGCTACAGAGGTTTTCTCACCTTGGTCTCTGTTTAACATAATTTCGAGAACCCTCTCCATGCTCCATTTTCATCAGAAAAGCATTGTTTTCTGTAAATTATCTTTCACTATTTGTACGAATACGGTGCCATATATACGGTCGCCTCAAATCTTTACTAAAGTAGCAGGTATCTGCGACTTTCCAGCATGAAACTATGGATTTTTTTGCAAACCTATTAAATCCCTCAGAGTAGTGCTCTTGGGCCCACCTTAGAAAACGCGAGTGTCAAATTACGAAGCTCGTCTCTTCGCAATTCATGCAAAAATCCGCATAAAATTTTAAAAAATTAAATTTTTAATTTCGGTATAATCTTGGTGTAAAACACTTGAGGAACACAAGTTCCACATTTTGCTCTAGACCTTAAATTTCCTTACAACGCGTGAAAATAAAAATATATTTAACGTTAAGTACAAAAATTATCTAAATCAAATTTCGAAAAAATTTCTTGGGGTGCACTTACAAGGCACTTACTTAAATAGTTTACAAACATTTTTGAAAATGCCAAACAAGAACACTTCAAACGACCGATTGTGCACACCTCAACGGCCGGCGATGAGGAAGGACGGAAGTGAGTGAACGCGCTGGACTGCTGATTATGTAGGTTTTTTTGCAAGTCATCAAACTAACTGCAAAATAGAACTAACAGTTACAGTTTAAGTTGAAACTCGCATTACTCCCTCATCACAGTTCACTGTTAAAATATTTCAATATATAATTTTCTTCTTTTGTTAGATTAAAGTCAGTCATTTGTAATTATTAAAACTTAATCACATTATTTGAAATAATGTTTCATAATCAATATATCAAGATTTTCAATTTAACACATACTGTTGGACGAAAAATTTAAATTACCTTTAATACTCTGATGTTAGTTGGGAAAAAATGATATCTGTAATTCTGCATAAACTATTGTTTTTTCTTTGTAAACATTACAAAAATGAGATGACACAATACAATGCTGAAAAAACACATTCACCTTGCACCATGTACATCTAATGAATGAAGTGTTTGCACATTCTTTAATTTCACATCTGATGTGACCAGACAAAACAAATATTTAAAAGGAAATGAAATACAGAAACTAGGAGCTAGGGTTGAACAACTTTCCGATGCAAAAATTCATACTCTTTTTTTGGCATTATCAAAAAATCAATTTTAATTACTTCCAGTTCGCCTCAGCAACTAAAATTTTACCAGTGAACCCAATGCAATATATACTTTCAGTGAAAACAATTCGAGGTCTGCTTCGACCTGTCACTTCTGACCATTCCCTTGTTAGATCCACCCCGAGGAAGGTGTAAGGACGTGTACGGAGTTTTGAAGCTCTAGGTATTTTCTGTTTTTCTTCTGCGCCCCGCGAATAACTGATACTTAGCTTACAGACAACAACAAAATTGCAATCGGGAAAATATAAATGCTACTTCTTGGACCCCTTCTCTAGAGCGCACGTGTCAATTCGTATGTGATCTGTGCAGCGGAAACATAGACACACACACACACTCCGTTTGATATATAAGTGTATAGATAATTGAATCTATGAAAAGTAAACGGTTGAGTACTTTAAAAAAACCGTTTTCATACAAATTGATTTTACACGTTTGCATACACTCAAGCGCGACTTATTAGAGGTTAAATTAAGAAAAAACAGAAAAAGGAATTGACGCTTCCAAAGTTTGTGTTCGCAAGACATGCCTCTAAAGATGCCTACCGCAACTGAGGGCGAAACGCGTTAAGCAATCCAAAAAAGACTTCTGCTTTGTAACTGGAAAATTCTTTCATCCATGAGTCCCTCCATGAAAATCTTCATTCATTTGTCTCTCACCTGTATTTATATCTACTACCAGACACATATATACTAGTCGTATTAAACAGAGAACTTTGGAATGGATAATAAATATACAGTTAAATATGTTTCAAAGCTCAAAGAAAATATAAAGCATTATTTGCAAAGAAATTGAAAATATACATTTCATTTTTAAGAAACATTAGCATAATATTAAGTAAAGACAACTTTTCTTTTCTCCAATCGCAATCAGGAAAAGTAAAGGTCTCAGAGACACTCCAGCGAAGAGTGTCGGCGAGTGATTTCGTGTCGAAGATGTATCACGGGAGAAATTGAGGATAAGAAATCGCAAGGAGGAGGAAGCTGACAACCACATCGAACGATCAGCGAGGGACTGTAGGGGAATCTGCTGAGGATACGCTTGACACAATGCCTGCCACTCCTCCAAAGCCTGATAATTGAATCATGGCCCTCGGCAAATGGAAACATGCCATACAATTACAGAATGCTGCAAGCAAAACTTACAAGCGGCGAATGAGAAATAATAATATTACTCTCAGTGAACAACGTCGGACTATACTGGGTGATATTTAACTCATTTTCGAAGAAAAGTTTTATTATTTAATTGCTCATTTGTCGAAAGCCTTTGGTATACAGCATGTGGCAAACGTATGACGTTAAATGAAAATATTTCAATAAAAGGAGCACTTCTACTAAAATTAGTCCATTTATAACGAAATACTTAAACTTAAAAGAAACATAGAAAACACCAATCTGAAAATTAAGCCATTTTAGTTTAATCTGTTACCCACAAGCATATTCTGGGTTCTAAGTTTTTCTTGTATCTAACACTTAAATATTGTGACCACTGCAATGCACAAAAAAATATTATAAGATGAATTTGTTACTAGTCCTCTTCAAACAAACACACTATAGTCGGTCGGTTCAAAGTTTATTTACATTAACAAAAACACTTAAAGTAAACTAAACTTACAATTACATCTGATTTGCTAATTACTATTGGTTAAATTGGTTTGAAAGTGGAAATATAGTTATGAAATACGCCATATACCTTTACCATTTTTCATAAAAAGTTTAGTGGAACAACCTAGGTTTCAATTAGGAAATAGGAACAAATCTTAGGAACATTAAACTTATCATAGGAACATTTAAACATTTAAACTCATTGTTTTTTATTATCAGACGGTAATGAGTAAAACATTATGGCTCTAAACATTGAAACGATTTCGTAACAAATGGCATTAAGCGACCTAACCAATTTCGAATATAGTGTTACAAAATAATTGACCGTTTCTCTATTCCCACTTTTTCAAAAAAATATAGAATCTGAATATTTTACTCAATACGAAGATTATAAGTTAGTAAAGGGTACCTGGATTGTCGCTTTCCACTCTCTTATTTGGCCAATCACCAACGTTTCCAAAGCGTTCCTCCCCATTGAGGAACGGCGCGCGACAGTAAGCCTCTGGATGCAAGTGCTCGCAGCGGGCATGCAGCGCATCAGCAGACGCGGCAGCGTCGTATGTCCCCACTTCAGGTTCACACTATGCACATACAGACACACATGACCATTACAATATTGTTTATTCGAAATGGGAGCTATCCATTAACTCGGTACTGTCAAAATTTGGTCCTTGGGAGTCAACACACGCGAACGATGGCACTGTTGAAGTCCACATCGTCGCGAAACAATGTAATTTAACAGCAGCGAATGCGCACGATCATCCGATGAGGATGGCACAGCACGCAACAACGAGCGCGGCTTAATGCGCCATGAACGGCCTGGCAATTACGGCAGACAATGATTAAAAAATGTTTAATAACATGTTGGTCTATGCGGTACTAATTATTAAGTACAACATTTTAAAGTTGCTAGTGAGAATGCCTTTAAATTAGATAATTTTGTAAATTCTGAAATAATAAATGAGGGTAAACAGTTCAGATAATGTTTCAAATCGGATATACAATAGAACAGTTCTAAAGGCTTCCCGGGCAATTAATAAGATTAGTCAAACAAAACCATACTCGGTACATAATTTTCATTTTCATTGTTTTCATTTAAACAGAAAAATTATGATACTGTGTTAATACTCAATTACTCTTAAATTAATTTTGGAATTACGTTTTACTTTTAAACCGCAATACCACATCTAAAACACATTTAACCGTTACATTTTCAATATGATACGATGAAACAATAGGCGATAGAACATTTTTATTTATCAATTTTCAAGAATTGAAGTATCAACTGTTGGGCTTGGATACATGTCGATCCAAAGGAAAGTCTTGTGTTCTTTGTATTATTGTTATAATCAAGAAAACATTTTACTGGTGGGTTTCTTTGCTGGGTTGAGTTTTGGTCCGTTGTTTTTGTAAATTTGATATTAAACTTAAACGTATGACAGGTAAAATTACACAACACAATTAACACCTTTGGTTCTCTCAAACAAAGATACAAACGATGCACGGAAAACATTACAATAGATAATTGAGAAGAAAGGAAATGAATGAGAAAGACAATAAAATGAGTAAAACGCTTTGTAAGTAAAACTAATCATTACTTTGATTTACGCAATTACAGGACGATGGATGACTAAATTTATTTTGATATTACATTGCGGTAAAAACAATTATAACCCTTCATTGTATAAATAAACCTATCTCGGTGCACTTGACCTGGCATCAGCAGAAGAACACTTGAAATCGAAGCAACCTACATCGGAATGAAAGCCTCAGTTAGACAACGCCTCTTCTCAAGCACACATTTTTAAAATTTTATTTTTTAAATGGAAGTTGCACTCAGGTAGACATCTTTTGTTCTCAAGCCGTCACCTGCGGTCGGCGCACAGTTTCGGATCCCTTTTGTTTCGCACCTGCCAATAGCGGACGCGCTCAGTCCTTTCCGAACATTGACAGTCCCTTTCATTATTCCATCACATATGTTAATTGGCTTTTGTGTTTTTTTCCTCGTAAAAAATAATCCGTGGTGACGTAACTTGAGAGGAGCGTTCACCGACAGATGTCGCCGTCATCGAGAGCGACGAACAAAAGAGGGGGGGGGGGCCGCGTGTATTGCGGTTCGTCATTTCCCTTTTATGTAATCTCGAAATGTCGTTGTGGTCAAGATTAAGATTAAATTTTTTTTACATTTCTCTTCAGTGTGATTGCAAACCAAAATGTATGATTGTATAAACACTATTTAATAGTGGGGAATAGATTCGTTAATCTTCGTCAGATAAAACACGAAATCATGAAAATAACTAGCGAGTTTTGCGTTATGATTTGTTCACGTCATGAATAATATTTACTTAAAATGAATGCTTCGAAAATAGGATGACACTATTCACAACATACTGTAATGTCATTGTCGTATCATACAGGTTCTAGATTATGTCAAAAGAACAATTTAAGAAAATACATCTCGCAAAATCTCAAATATGTCTAAAATGTCAGTGATAAAAATAATGGCAGAAAAGGTGAAACAGTTCATTTACTATTCAACAAAAGTATTTTTATATAAATATTGGAATTTTTCATTCCGATATCATTGGAACAAAAGAGATATAGCTTTATTCTGCCAAGATTATTATCTTAAAGAAGAAAAGTTCGTGATATTTAAGGAAGTCAAATCGTCGAATAAGATAGTTACTCCATTAATGAGTTCTATATATCAATAATTATTATCGACCTTGGGATATGTGTGAGAGTTTTGTGATAAATTCAGTATAAAAGTGGAAGAGACACAAATAAAATTTCATTCATTGTTTGTAAAAAGTAATCATAGGGAAGAAACAAAGTATTTCGGTAACGATTTTATGTAAGGGTTTCTATCATTCCAGGCGAAATTTATGTTTCTTTAAATAGTATTTTTTTCATAATCACATTGATATTTCTGTACATAAAATACAACTACTTCACTTGCACTTTCGAAGTATTAACCATTATATTTTGTGAAGTGGACAGAATTAAAGGCATAAGAATAAGGAATCAAGATTGGCAATTACATTCTAAGAAGAGACAACTCCATGTGTTTGACCCCTTATTTAAAATTCAGTATGCATATGAGAGGCGAACAATATCTCAAGAGTTGAGTGATGCAATACGGATAGAGAGAGGAGTTATTCGCTTAAAAATAGGTTAAATGATAAACTATTCAACGAACATAGCTCTTTCCTATAACTTTGAATACTATTAAAGGTGAAACTTCTCAAATATGAATTTTTTAATGAATCACTACTAAGAATTTACGAAATCTACCATACAAATGTTCAGTTTCAAAAGAGTCTTAATACTAGGATCAAAATTAAACCACTTCCCATATAATCTTGTGCACTCCTCGATTCCATCGTATACGGGCGAAACAGTATACCTGGCGAGTCCAGAGATAGGAGTGCTCCGCAATTACTTATCTGCGACACGAGACTATTTGCTTTCACTCGTTTGATCCCAACATTCCCGGTTTTATACTGTACACCGAGTAGCCATGCTAGACGTCAAATTCACTCATAACCTCAGCAAGATTTTAACCTGCCCGTCAGCAATTACAAGCTCCACCCATTAAGCCACGTTGACTCAATGTCAGAATGTTGCAACGCTGATCAGCAACGAGAAAGTTTTAAGGTCTACAATGTCTTTTAATCATTTTATATTATCGTTTACGACGTAAGTATGTGTGATTTTGGTAGCAAATTATCGCATGCGTAATGTGTGTTTCAACAGGTTTGTCTAATGAAAACCCTCATTCTAGAGATAAATGACAGTTTCATTGTCTAAACATGAAACGTGCTTTTGGAAGAAAAGAATTGAACATTCTCAAGCATTAGGTAAATATGGTCTATTTTGTGTACTTCTACCAGAGCACTTCTGTTAAATAAGTAGAAAGAAATACTTTTCAAAAATAAAATTAATGCGGTGAGTTATTATTAAATACTTCATTACTTGTCAATGGTTGATATCAAGGAAGGCATTTCTCAATAAAAAGTGTTACTTACCCCGTGTTTTTAACATAGTTAAGTATTTTTAAAAATTGCCATTCTGATCATCGCATTTTTGGAATATCATTGATGTTTAAAGATAATTCACAACCCGCAAACAGTACAGGGATCACCACTTTAGCCACAACCCCTCCATAATCTATTCCATATTACGAAACCCTCGCGATATCTAATGTTGCGGTTTGACAGCATCGCCTCGATTCCCCATTGCGCCACCGGTGGCGAAGGGGATTCACAGAAGGGGAACTGGGATACCGGTTGAGTGAGGCGAGCGCATTAGCGCCACTCCGCGGGTGTCTCCTGCATTTCGTCGCAAGAGAACGCGAGGTATCACGTGCCATCGCTTCCCCAGCGCTGAAGTCCCCAGGGAAATCCCCTGCGGGGAGATGAGCACACGCGCAGTGTCGCAACTGCGCAACAGGTAGTAGCAATGGCAGTCTGCACCGTGTGACGACACGATATGGACGTCGCATCCCTCCAATGTGTCCGTTCTTGCAACTGGCGTAGAATTGAAGCCACTCGATATTGCGTAATGCGTTGAAAATGCTAATGAAGTAATTAAGTAAATAAAGTGAAACTTCCCTTAACGGACATTGCCCAATAGCAGTCAGTTTTTGCCTCCCCGTCCTGATGCTAACTGATTTTTTTTGTGGCGAAAGATTCTCTACCAAGAATAAAATGAAAAATTTGGCTTTAAAAATTGCGAATTGCACTGTAACGACAGCAATTCGTTGTGTCTTTCTGAAGTCCGGAACTTTCCATTAATCAGATGACATTGATAGAATGGTTCTGCAGTGTTTATCTCGCACCTTTGAGAAAAGTCACGAAGAAAACAAAACAATGAATTTTTTAAATGAGTAGAAGAGAATTTTTTGCTGAACGTTATTAATTTTAGAATATAGAACAACACTCCACAATTTCCATTGTGACTATTTCAAAACTAAATGTGTATTTTGACGATTTATTTAGTGTATTATTTGCCTTGCTGTATTGCTACTTCTCCGTTTCCCTACCAAGACATTTTATTTTACTTTGACATCAACATCTGGAAAGCGGACACTTATCGAACAAATTTTAAGGTCCCGCAGTGACCGTTACAAAGACATTTTACTGCACATATGTACGTAATAAAATGTGCGGTGAGAAGTCACTTAAAAATTTATTTTACAAAGTCCGTCAAATGCGTGAATTGCTGCGCACTGCTCCGAAAGTAAGACGTCTTACATGCTTGCTTCACACCGAAACTTAAATTTTTAAAACTAAAAAATGTGATTAAGACAATACAGTCTCATTGATTGTTTTTATTTAGCTTTGTTTCATGAGAGAAATAGTGGTTTTGTAAGGCGTCGTCCGAAGTGGAAGACACTAAAACATCTGAGGGCACAAAGAAATAAATTCTGATGTTCGAGCCGGATTATTTCTGTGTATGCCATTGGTAATTGAATGAAGAATAAATCATACTTCACTTTGCCACCACAAACATACCTGTTCAGAGAATTACTGTAATGTATACAGGAATAATTAAAAAATCTACCTTCATGAGCTAACTTCATGACATATTTATTTCGTCACTGCAAAATGTAATTTAAAATTAAATATATATAATAAATTTTTCACATTGTCATGAGTTTTCTCATGCTCATGAGTTTTGAGGTGATCAGCAAAAAACTGCGAAAAGCAATTTCATAATGAGCTTCACGTCACAATTTGTGCTTCCTCCTTATTTTGTAAACATGTTACTTCAGGAGGTACATCAAAGGAAAATTTAAACATGCGTTTTCAACATACGTTTCAAATATTTCATTATGTCTCTCCAATGATATTAAAGATTTTTTTTTTGTAGATTACCACATTAAAAAATTGAACTTAATACAATTTAAATCCCACTTATAGTATTACTCTTAGTATATGAAAGTAATCAACTTTTCATGTCAGATACAGAAGAAACTAATTACATCCCCATGTAATGGATGAAATTTTGGAAATACAATGTTGTAGTGAAAGATTTTGGGAAGCAATATTTTTCGTGATGTTTAGAACATTGACTATATCAAGTGCAACAAATCTAACGTCATTTCCGAAATATTATTTGGTCCCAAAATACCGGGGGATACTTTCATTTGTTCAAAAGTTATGATCACGTAAATGAATGTGCGAAAATTCAAAAGTGTGTGCGAATGACGATTTCTCGAAAGCACAAGACACCATACGAATAATTTCAAAAACCCGATGTACTCGTATAAACAGCGTAATAAAATCAAAAAGAATACAGCGTGTCGTAAATATTTATGGAAACGGGAAAAGGCGAGGAGAGAAAAGAGTACAGCCATCTTCAACCAGTTGTTTAAGTTTTTACTGATATTGAACCCAAACTGCGTTTTGACAAAAAATTAGATGAAGATTTAAATAGTTTTGAAACGGTTTAGTGCTCAGATTTTCTTTAATTTAACTGTTCCTGGTACTTTTAACCCGATGCCATTTTTTCTCGTTATGCCTTCCAAGGTGTAACATCACACCTCAGACCCTGCTGCGATGTTATTTTTTCTTTGGTAGAAGCGGGATCCACATAAATACCAAAATCCCTATGGTAGTTTTTGTCGCTGCCACCAGCTCGGTTTCCCCAGCAACCAAATACGTGTAATAACAATAAATAATGATTTATTACAAAATTAACTAGAAATCTGAATTTACAACAGAGAAACTCCCAAAATCATTAATACATCTAATAATCTGTTATTACACAAATAATGCTGTCAGAGAGCATTGTTTACACTTGGTTAAATATAGTTGAAGACAACTAAATTGTAAAAACCCTCAGGTTATCTGATCCTTCGAAAATATAAGTTGTTTTCCCCAACAACTAACTGATACTAGTTACGACCCTCGCACCTAGTAATGAGTTCATTAAGACGTAGAGATCCGCAGCAGCCTAACAAACATCTGGTCTCCGCGACCTAGACTTAGCTGTCACATGTCCGTGCTGACGGATCTCTACGTTCCTTTATAAAGAATCACTCCTCCCAATATATACTCTACCAGACGTCACGTAATCAGCAAATAACCACGCCTTCGCCACCACACCTTGCAAACACTCAGTTTGGGTCACCCCTTTGGCTTTTAGGAACACAGAGGCTGCGCCGCAGAGAACAAACCGCCAAGGGCGTCACCGAAGCGCTTGCAGGCATCTTTGTTGTTGTTCTATATTCGGCACGTACTTCATTCATTATTTCGTAGAAGTCTTCTTTTCTTCAGGTACACC
Organism: Laupala kohalensis; assembly: GCA_002313205.1. NCBI lineage: Eukaryota > Metazoa > Arthropoda > Insecta > Orthoptera > Trigonidiidae > Laupala > Laupala kohalensis. The sequence goes on from NNCF01127388.1 coordinate 118,655, forward strand.
TAAATTCCAGTGGGTCAACGTCGCCGGCTGCATTCTTCGAATACACTTGTACGTACTTTCCTTAAAAGTGAAAGGTGTTCGTTCAAACAATAACTCCACACGGAAAAGGTTTAGGGAGAATCCCAAGCTCGTAGCACGTCCGTCTTAGCGCTGACCGGCCACTTATTGTAAGATTCTTAAAAGCATCCGGCTTGGAAAATACAAAGAAATATTAATATTTCAAAAATTGATGGCATGTCCTGGCGCCGACGTTACACAAGGTATTTGGAACGTATTCCCTCTTTTTTGTCTCAAAAGTTCGGAAATATTCATACAGAGTGTGAATGCGGAAGGAGGCGAATAAAAATCTATTTTTGACATTTAGAAACATAATATTCGTGCACAAGGGACCTTTATTAGCGGCACGATTCAATGATTCAAATGAACCAATATTATTCATCGATAAATTCATCGTAGCAGATGATAAGAACATTATTACAGGAAATATATTATTTTCTTAACGAAAGGCAACTTACTAAACCATATGATTAAGAATGAGAAGTTTGCTCCAGTAGTGGAAACATATTCATCTGAAATTTTCAGAACATATGCTTCCATTTTCTCTGCAACGCCACATGAATGCAAGTTCCACGGAACATGTAACGGAAAGGGATCATAAATCTCCAGAATTTGATCGCACTCATAATCATTAGATTATAACAGCCGAATCGCATCTAACTTGATGCACGGAAGAATTATATCATAAATGAACGTCCAGTCGTCCAGTCAGTTCTCCACAACGCCTCCCCCACAAAAGAGTTGAAGAGGGACTCTAACACACTTCTCGTGTAATTTACAATACGAAAATAAAAGTTTTACAATTCACCTGTAAACTCGCCGATAAATTTACATGGATGATTCGAACGTGAGAGGTCGTGGACGGTGGAGTTCCGTTGTAAATTACCGGCTTTCTCCACCGGAGCTTGTATCTGTTCGCCACTATGCACATGCATGCAGCAGCCACATTTTTACAGCAGAAGAGCGCTGCAATCTCAGAGGTGCGATAGGGCTTGCCAAGGGGCTCTGAACACCATGGACAATATGATCCACCATATTTGATTTCAAAATTCTACCGTTCATCTTAATCACATTGGCTGTCGTGAAAACGGAAATGATGATAGAAATTGTATAATTAAACATTCAGCGAATGATGGGAAAAGTGTGAAAACCTTGGTTAGCCGGTTACGATTTTGTAGACTATCAGAGCAGTGATAACCATCCCTCCCCGATCTGGTGGTACCCCATCTCACGAATTTCCGCATGTAGGATTGTACGTAAACACTATTATCAGTTCTCACGCTTGGTAATTTATAGGAAATCTACGAAAGACTTATAATGATATAAAAAATCTTAGAGAAAATGCTTACGACGATCACTAATCGATATCAAATCACCCTATAACGTCATAAACCTTACCATATTTCTTAATTTTTTTCTCAACACTTGCACACATATTTCCCTTAAACATTGCACATCTGGCATGCCTAAGGGTCCTGTACGATGCCCTTCCCCCTCCCTGTGCATGTCGAGAAAAAGTGAACCAGGACACGTGTCCAGAGGAGGGGAGGAAACATGCGAGAGGATGAAGTGTGCAGATTATGAAGGATTGGCATCGTTCCCAGCAGTAACATCATGTTTGGCGCTCGGAACAATGTTTCACGAGCGGAAAAGAAGTTGGTGTGTGAGGGAGCTGCATGGAGTAAGAGCTGCAGGGAGGAGTGAGGTAAAATCGAAGTACAGGAGCTGACGAGGTAACTCTTGAGAACGAATTTATCTCTGACATAGTCATAAAAAAGATGGCTTATTACTATAGTAAAATTGAAATGGTAAATAATCAAAATTTGATTAAAATGAGTTCTAATTTGATATTTAATAAAGATATTCTTCTTTTAATACTGTAATACAAGTACTCGTTCTCATTCTTTCTAATTAAATACAAAATTATTTCTCAAAAATTTAAATTTTTCTCTATTAGATAATGTATTAAACTAATGAAACATTTTGTCATTATTCTCGATTTGTAAATTTAACCGATTTTTGCGATACTTATTTGTATGAAATATGACTTGTTTGCTTTTGACTGTGTGCAATTACTGTGGTGACGTAAAGTGTTATAAAGTAGGTTAATTTTGAGGGATTTTTTTTGTTATATTGGATGAAAATGGAAGATGGAACCATCGGGGCTACCAGCTTCACGCGTAGGGGCGCTACCACAGCTCTATTCCGTCCTCCCCTGTCCTCGTCTACCGTTGTCATTCAACTTGTATTGTTATCATTTAGTGTAACCACTTTCATTCAATATAACATAAGTAATCTGTTACCTGGCGGTGTTGTTAATCGCATTTTAACATATTTATGTACTTTTATTAACATTAAGTTATAATATCGATAAATTATAAAGTGTCGCCATTTTCTACGGCGAGGTAAGATGAATCACCTTGTTTCAACTTACCTCGTTTGTTTGATCTTTCCTCAGTTTTGATTAATAATCGTATTAACCTCACAACAGTTTTTTAATTTCAGAATGACAAATATGTGTGAGAAGACGGATAAAGACGAAAATTGGGCTCATCGAGAATTAACTTGTGGTGAATTAATTTTTGTGAAAATTGTTGGTCTGATTTACTAACATTTTTAAGGGTAAAATTGTATAATTTTACCTACTATTTTCCAACTAAATTTATTACGAAAAAGAGTGGTTTACTCCATGCCTACCAAAAGGTGACGTAGTTAAAGGTGCCAATTTCTGTCTTTTATGTAACTAAATTTTTAAAAACACTTTTGGTTCTTCATAAATGGTTGCATTGAGACTTTTTTGTTAATAAGTTATGACCAAGAATTGTTAAAATTCTAAGAATTGAGAAAATGTGAATCAATAATTTAAGAAGAGGAAAATACTACATGTTAATTTGATGGATCCCAAACAAGTTGAAACCATGATGATTATACATTTTCACATAATAAAGAAATGTTTTTCTTAAAATCGCTTTTTATCAACTTTAAAATATTAATTTATGTAAGTATCAGAGCTGAGTCCCTGTTCCAACTTACCTCATCACTAGGAGGGTTGAAACAGGAGGAATTGTATCCTTAAAACCAATATTTTACCAATTTCTATCTAGTTTTCTTTGTTTTTACCAAAGAAAATATTGAATAAGAATTCTAACTGTATAAATTTCAAGTCCTTAAAACTCAAAGAGAGAAAGTTATGGTCAAAATGTAAATTTTGTGTCAAGCCACCGTGGTCCTTAAGTTGACACTCATATACGCTTCTTCATTAATATGATGTAAATATTATATTAATTATTCAGAATATCTACTCTCAAAAACAAACAATTCTAGTTTTTTTATAGAATCGAAATTCAAAATACAATATTAAAATTAACGTTAAAGTTGTCTTTACGTCACTAGATAAGTCACAAAGCAGATGAAAACATTATGATTTATCGTGTAGTAACTTTCATTTATGTGTGTCTCCAACATAGATTGAAAACAAAATCTCTTTACGAAAACTAACAACACATTGACCATCGATAATTGTTTATAAGATGAATGTCGCAGCTTCGACTACTAAGCGAGGTTGTCGAATGGAGAAATGCTGGAAAGTGATGTAAAACCAGATTCTATTAAGTTTTTGATGCCCTGAAGCAACTGATTTCACATTATGAAGTAAATGACGCAATACCAGCATCTATTTTGATGTATGCAATTCGTTTATGACATACACGAAGAAAAACATGTCATAATGAAGATAAAAAACACAACATGTAGCGAAGGATGAGGTAAAACTCGATACACAATTATCGTGGGAAAAAGAAGATACAACATCGAGAAAAAAAACTATATATTTTTAAGAACAATAATATAAATCACAAGTAACAAAGAACATTGTAAAGAACATAAATTACTATTTCTTTGATGCAATATGAGCTGTGATACTACAGAAAAAACGCAGACACAGTAAATTTGTTGGTCATGACAACTGCACTCATTGTGTGCCCACTCCTTGTACACGGAGCATTGAATCCATTTAACACCAGGTAGTGAATTGATGAATAATCCATCAAATTGCAAAATGAAAAGGTCAGGCATGAGTCATCTTCACCATCTTCATTCTCTTATCATACCCAGTTCACTTCATCAGAATCTCCAGCAGACTCTTTTCATTTCTTATCATTGTCAAAAAGTTTCCTCTTCATTAAAGGCTTATTTGGAATTTTACCTAGCAATCTGATGCATTTAAATTCTCTAAATAGTTTTACTTCTTTAACTATGAATGCAAATAATTCACGTCCAGGTTAGATAGAATTAATATATTATACTTAGCGTGAATTTACTAGTATAGATCGAAATATCAAAACATAAAAACTACTTTGGCAATGAGTATATTTCCCATCAGTAGCTACGAGCGCTAGAGTTGTCACTATACCATACGGTGACGATCGGCAGAACTCCGAGAAGCAAGTGTAGTTCTGTGAAGTTACGCACGACTTGAGCGCTCTGTTTAAGCGCCAAAGCGTCTCTCCATCGCCGGTGAGCAACTTTAATGAAGATATTCCGTTTTAATTAAACCAATTCGCCAGCATTGCCTACCGTAGACGCTACCACAGGATTACCTACTGCAACACTAAGAACCCAGACTATTGAGCCAATTTCGCCTCGCAATAGTGTTACACCTGGATTCATCGAAACATATAAAGGTATAATAAGCATTTGAAGGTGACAATTAAAATTTAAAAATAAACACATTCATGAATATATTTATGCAAAACCATAATACCTATGATTATTGAAATATTGAAATAATGAAAAATGACAAATCAATTTTTTTTAAATTTTTAATATCTATTATACTTTTAAGTGTACACTCGGTATTATAGTACCTACATAATACTTTTAATGTGCCACAGATAACGTATGAAGAAATAAAAAAATATTTTATTGAAGAATGAATTATCAGAATCAATTACTTATGGAGTAATAACTGATTACCGATGTTGCCCGTTAGTTTTCTCCGAATAATCTTCTTTGAAAAATTGAAATCAATCTATACTGCAAGATTAATATAATTTTATTTACTGTTTCTTTTAAAAAATATGTTCAGCATCAATAATATCACAAATTTAATACAAAATTGATTGTAAATACCATTTTGAGTTTCATTTTCAGCAGCAAGAATAAATTAATTCTTCGATGAAACCAACCGTAAGCAAGAAAATTCAAAATTTCCGTGAGAGAAACAAATAGAAACGTCACCAATTAGCGTAGCACACCACTTCACCCTCAGGAGACTTAGCGATATTTAACCCCCATAAGTGTTGGACTCGTATTTATACGGAATTATGTCACTGAGTATTTGAGAAGTCTCGATACTCTATGGATTAAATCATTTTCTTTCAATTAAACCTTTTTACATGACCCTCCATTTACACTCCACTCGTGGGTGGGGGTTTAAACGCTATTCTCCCCCTCCCTAACACCAATGGTGGTCAAACTCTGACATAACATCGGAAGTGTTTCTGTCTCACCGGGAGCCGTGCCGGTCAAATTTTCGCTTCAGAGGAACAACAAAGATGGTATAGCGCTGCTCCATTTCATGAAACCGCTTGTAAAATCTGAAATTTTACGATTTAAAGAAGTTTTTATCTTTGTTAAATGCATAAAACAAAAAATCCATTAAATTTGCTTATATTTTTTCTTTCTTAAATTACTCTCTTAAATTGAAGTATTTTAACTCTTCTATTTTTAATATACTCTTTAATATACTCTACAATAATTTACGTCAACCTTTGCAGATAGATATATGTTGTCGCGGACTCTCTTATAGAACACTTTGTGGCGAACAACACTGCTATTCATAGTAGTCACCCATCAAACAGTACAGGCAGCGTAACCGAATATACCTCTCCGAAGATGATTTTTTTTCGCGACTTCATCGGCATTTATCGTCGGAAATCATTTAATATAAAATTTAATATATTTATTTTAATATAAAAGTTACCCTATGTTCATCTTGCACATCTAAACTATTTACTTGCCAAATTACATCGCGAGCGGTTCGTGAGAAAGTAGCAAACAGACCCACACTCTTTCGTATTTCGCATTTATACATTAGTAGGGATGGATTGAAGCCCGCGGAGTGATTCTAGGGATAACGTATTTTCTGAGAGAATATTATAAATTCTGTTTTTAAAAACAAGTGTTCCTTCAGCAGTATGAGTATTAAATATATATTCAGTTAATGATTAAGAGAGGAATTCGTCCTGTTTTCTCATGTATTAAGTATTTACAATTTTGCAATAATTCCCTTTTATACTCTTGAAAATAGAAACAGAAGAAACACTACTAAATATATTGTTATTCATCACTGAAGGATATATTATTATTTATCACTGAAGGTAACATTATCATTATTGTATGTTATGGATGGTTAATACGCGTATTATAACATATTTAAAGCAATTATACGTATCTGAATTAAGTTATTATTAAAAGAAAATATTTCGCGTAAATATTTCTTACCTATTACATTCCTTCACTTAGCACTGGAGGTTTCAATTATTTTTAAATGCACTTTGTTCTTATTCCGCTCTTTTCCGTATTTTTCAGCTTTTCATTGTTAGCGAACTTCTCTGCACACAGGAATCCTCAACTAGGACGTCTTTCAGTAAAATATTGATCATATCATTTCTAAAAGCAACTATATATATTGAACCTCCATTTTCTCCCATAGAGTCAACAGTATTCTTTTATGAATCGACCGCTTCAAAGACTTTCGTTCAAAGACAAAAGAATCCAGCGAGAAGACATCAAAAGGATTCCACGGCGCCGAATATTTTCCGCTTTTTTGTCCGTATAATAGCTCCCAACGACTGAAGTCTCTTTCCGCTCTATCTATATCCTATCACATCCACCTGCTTCAGTCATCTTCTTTGCTGCACCCACCCTATGATACGTTTCATCCTTTTTTTTTCATTTTCATCCGTCTCTCCTTCCTTCCATTCATTTTTAATAGATACATGAAATTAAATGCTGCATTAAATTGAAGTTTCTCCGTTCTCTTATATGTATCCATCCACTCATTATATCATTCCAACTTGTGTTTCGACGCCCTTTCAATTTCATAAGACCATTCATCGTTTACCGGCAACTCGAGAAAGATGCTGTGAAGATGCGAAATTTGTCCTTATAAAACATGGTTATAAGTGACTCACCAATTTTATTCACTGGAATATCCTTTATTCGTTATAAAAATTAAATTATTATGAGGACAGAGACAAAAATGAGACACCTGATGTAAGCTGAGAAAATCTCTAAACTCTATTGTGCGGTAAGATTTATACGCAATATGATATATTTTTTACTAAAAGCTTTGGATATTTTCCAAGAAAAGTCGTTTTTTTTACTTTACTGACGAGAAAAAAGAATAATTATGTGTCGGAGAAGATAAGGCGAAACTGATTAGGTTTATGAATAGGTATAAACCACATTTTAACTACTTTATAGAGTGACTTCTTTTGTGATTATTCACCCGTATCATACGTTTTCCATAAAAATTTAAGTAAAATATGAGTATTATTCTTTTATCATTCACCAAGGGAACTGTCGAGTGAAATAAACAATAATTCTCATCCTTCCTTCTCTTAGCCTCCATTGCAATCTTGAAAGAGCGTCCCCTGTGTCGAACACGACTTCCACGTCACTCGATCGTCAACTGTCGGCAGCGTCCGGCGCACTCCGTAACAAAGAGCTTCCGGGCGCCGAACGCAGGCGTATTGCGGAACGTCGTGACAAGAGACGCTCAAGCGCACAGATAATGTCCCTCGCGACTCCAACTACCCCCACCCACCCACCCTATCTCCCTCGTCAGAGATGTCAAGACTCCTTCTGGTGGAAAGGTCGTTATTGTCGCCCTTAACGTCGAGGGAAGCACCAAAGACACAAACACACTGACTTTGGGCAATAGCTCTTCCTTGGGAGGATGTGTCTGCAAAGCTCTCGGATCACTCGGAACCAACTCCATGTCAGATGGCAACTTTGGTCTTTTGATTAACAATCTCCCTTTCACTATATGTGTTCCTTTTTCGTTATACGTCTGAAAATGAAGTGATATATGCATATTTGCTGTATCTTAACTATTTCCTATTTCATACACACATTTTAGTACATATAGAAAACTGTATGTTCTCTTCAATTTCTTACAGCCGTAATATCTCTAATAATAATTCTTTTAGTAGATTAGACTTGTAGTTAAATCTGCGACTCATTTGTTATTTATTAAACAGAAGCATGTAATAATGTCCACAAAGAACAATGTCCTTCTACTTTTTTTCTCCAGTTTTACCTTCAAAATTACTTCTTACACCACCCTCCTGGTTTTATTTTCTATTGCAAAAACCCAATGACCCTCCCTATAGGTTTATATTTTCAAAAATAGATAACAGATTCTCGTTCCCAAGTTGTCGTCAGTCCTTAATTTCGTCTTCATCACCTTCATCATGTTTCCCCAATACCTTATTTCAACGAATTCCAATTCCAATCCTCAGTTCTATCCTACATGCAGTCCTCAAAGTCATCTCCAACACCGTCCTCTCAATCGTCTCCCGCTGCGTCCCCAAACGTCCTCGACGCGCTCGTCGCCGACCGTCTGTGTCGCCTTGTAAGAGAGTTCCCCGCCCTTAACGCCCTTTCGTCCCAGCTGAGCACAGCGCCCTTCCTCCCTTCCGCTGCCTTCAAAGCGCCCTTGCCTTCGGGAGACGACGCACCCCTTTTACGAGCGGCGTAAAATTGGGGTGCAGGGCTGCAGTAGAGACGATGCGCTCCCCACGACGAGCCCTTTGCGGCCTTTTGCACAAGAGAAGAGTGATGGAGGGAGACTACGATAGACTCGCGGAATCGCGTGTGCTTTCGAAGAAGATGGAAAGAAATGGCAACCAATTGATGGCAGGAAATTGTATATTGTGGTAATGAGCGCAGAAAACGACAAAACGAACTATTGGAATTACGATCACTGTACTGATAACAGATTTTTTATATACAAGAAATTAGTTTAGAGTAATGACTACAAATATACGAGACCTACATCTGGTAATTTCATACAAGAAAATATTAATAGAGACATCATCATTAAGGACAGTCTAAGTAGCAATATTACAATTGTCGATATTTGAAGACGATCAGATGTGAACAATTATCACAATAAAAAACCTATATAAATCAATAATATGATATAGTTATTGATCAATTAGGTGAAATAGATAAAACAAGGTAATTAAGATTCGGAATTTACGAACATTTCGATGAAAAATATTTTAAAATTCCAGAGCAAGATTTGATTGTAACTTTGTTTGAAATATTCTCGGTAAACTAAAAAACTCTACTTGATATCACAGGATTATCCTTTAAACCATGGTGTGTGAAGAGAAATATAATAACAAGAAGATTGAAATGAATACCTACACGATTGTTCAGGACTCGCTGCGTCTTAGTGGATAGATCAACAAACGTCTCGACCTTGACAAGGCCATGTCCGATGTGACGTATCCGGACAGCAGGTTATACTCCCTATATAGTCCTTTGGTCGCGGAAATCAACGTTAAGATTGTTTGTTGAAGGTATTTATGAAGAAGAATTTTTCTGACTGAGCTTCCAAGTCGTTTCAGTCATTCTAGATGGATGAGATGTATTCACCTACATTAAATTAAAATTCTATGAAGTATATCTTGAAGGATCATTCTGATATCTAAAATTTTTTCCCTCTCTGAATTTTGGGTAAGATCTTTTTTTTTATTACATTTGTCAGATCAAACTTTTTGGAACGTCCAGATATTTGTTAAAGCGAAAATTTAACTTCTTTCCCGCAATTTTTCTAATTCTGATAACTTGGAGGCTAAGGACGCACCAATCTACCATTCATAACATTGTCCACTACTATGATGAGAACAGAACGAACCGAGTAAAAACGCATCACCTTCAGTCTGCAATGAAACGATAACAGACAGTTCGACTGAAACCAACAACTGAATTGACCGTGTACCAGGACCCTATACTCTATTTCAATCGTCAGCTCCCTCATAACGGTTGCCTTGCTCCTCATGTCGAGAAAGAATTCTGCACAACCACAAATATTCTACTTTCCTTTGAGCTTAATGTAGCAAGATTGTTAAAACAATATTTCTTTAAATTTAAATATTTTATTCAAGATAGCGGTAATCATAAAATTCAACTTAACTCACAATTACGAAATAATACCTCGCTGTAAATCTTAGAACATTTAAATCATGTATTTTTTCACACAGCATCCGAGTTGTAACATTTTTAATTATAATTAAACAAAAGAAAATTGTTAAATCTTGTCCGTAAACTTAAGTATAAGAGTACATTCAATTAATTCCCGATATACATCAATCGGATTGAAGAAAACAAATTGCATTATAAGATATACATGACTGTAAACAAAATTTCAAACTGTCCATAATATTAGTTGAATATTTCTGAGGTATGATCATAGATTTTACAAGGGTAAAGATTCACAATTCTGTGACCACAAGGAGGACGCGAGTTGTCCCCAACATAACGCGCGGATATTTCCGACTCCCGGAATAGTCCAGGTACTCATTTTGTACCAGTATGAGTAACTCTGGGGCAATGAACGATGAGTAAAAATCTCATGGCCTCACCGGGATACGATTCCTCGTCAGCCAGCCAGCAGGTAATTGTTCTTCTCACTCAGTCAAACATAACAATATTAAACTTTTAATGTGTAGTGTCTCCACTTTGTAATTGAATATCTTGCTTTGTTATTAAAAATGTAAGAAGAATTCCAGGAACTACAGAATTTTTTATTATTTTAGATGAAATATCACAGCATGCTTCTTAAACGAAAAATGGAGAAGACTAATGAGAAGGAAAGTAAAATTGAAACCCACAAGTTTCTATTTAGCTATTGTTGAGCAAAACTGTTTCTGATCACGAACTGAATGTATTACGATATTAGAAACGTAGATATACTTGCCGAGAATTTTTTGTACTAAATAATATACGCAAAATATTAATAAATCCTCAAATTATTTATATGTGCAACGAATTCAACAAAATAAAGAAGTTAAGTAAAGGTACGTCTACTGAAAAGAGTTCTGTTGGCCCTCTTCAAAAAATTCAAGTGTACACAGTTTGTAATTACTCGTAAAATGCAGTAAACGTTTATTTGCTAGAGTTACATAAGGATGTATAACTGAAATCAAAATTATGGGAATATTTTATACGCTCCTTTAACTTTTGGCATCCTAATACTGGTTCTGAGAAGTACGAATGAGAAACAATAATTCCGCTACGCAACCTGGAAATATAATTCTCCTACGCAAATTTACTTCTAATAAGATAGGAATAAAAGTAGTAATAAATTTATAAAGTCACAGAAAAATCACAACGGTGGAAATTTTCGTAAGAAAGGGTTATTTTGACACAGAAAGGAATATTGAAGAACCTTAGTCGTCAGAATTTGGGAGCGGACCCGCGTTCTAAGCTGGTGCGGGAGGACAAAAGAAGGCGCTATCGGGTTTTTCACTTGAGCGCAGCGCGTGCGGCATCTGTCTCGCTTCGCCGCAGGCACAAGACAAGGGAGGATCGCACTGTGCACGGTTGCAGACAAGGAGCTGGCGAGGTGGAGATGATAGAGTGGGCAAATGAGGATGAAATTCTTCGTGATATGGGCAATGCCGTTAGTGGCACCACGCAAATCACAGACATTATGGCATGATATGAAGTGTTAAATATTGTCAAAAGGTAACAAAAATATACTTTTAAATGGGAGAAGTAAGGGAAGGAAATTGATAAGTATAAATAATAGAACCAAGGACCGCTATTGCAAATAAAATATAAACCTTGATTGATGACAAAAACCTATCCTAGCCCGGCTTCTTCTTCGGTCTTCCCGCAGGTAGACATGATACTCTTCACGTAAATGCGGCAGACTCATTAATACCATTATAATAATTTGTCTTGAATTTAGAGTTATGTTAATAGTAACGAGTTATGAAACATTTTACGAATAATTTAAATATTTTATATTAGTACCTATTTGTCAAATGAAATTTTGTATTCTATTTATATTTAATTGTTATCTTTTTATTATATTAGGGGGGTGTATAAAGTATTAATCTACCTCTCCCTTGGGAACCTTCATAGGAATTGACAGGATGGTCCCCTGCTTGCTTCCAGAAAGTAAATTAGTTTATTGTCCTCCACGTGATCATACACAGTTTGTATCTGTTTTTTGACAGTAAATTTATTTTATTTATAAAAAGATGATCAATATAGAAAACCTGAGATATTTTAATAGACATTTTGGTCTGAAATGGCATAGAAGGGAAGTGAACGAGAAACGAGATGCAAGGTGGGCGATTAAGCACAAAAGAGGAGATAAGGAAATGAAGCGAAAGCTGAACCATCAAATGTAGTGTGTTTAAAGGGAAAAAGGAGAGTCAAGAAGTGAGAGTAACACCCGGGAGAGAGTAAGTTCTCAGAAACAAATTATTGGAGGGCTAGAGAGCACAATGGAATCTGCAAGACAGAGTGATTTAAGTAGACAGCTAAAGGGGAGTGAGCTTATGAAAGTATTACACCGTTGTGGAGTCCGGATACACATTACACGAAAAGCGTCTAGCAAACCAAAGGAACTCATGAGGACAGCAAAGATAAGAAAATCCCTCTTCACCTTATTCAAGAGAACTTCCCGCAACGAGAACAAACTTCGTGGAGTGAAAAGACATTCGTCGAACATGTATCAAGAAAAGGCAAATATTGTTCATAACGAACTAGCCACAAACTATGCGAGTTTTCTATTAAAAAGATATATTGTAAAAAATAGATATGTTCTGCTGCATGGCTTGGCTATTTGTCTTTGTTATGAAATTGAAGAATAGAAACCGGTAAAACTATTTTATTTGGTTGGGAATAGACATCAACCAAAGGGGAATCAACAACAAAAATTATTATCAGTTGGATTACGATTACTCCGATTTACTGTTCTCCAGTAGTTTTCCCTTTGTTTCTAACGTATAGGCCACGAAAAAGTTAATTTGTTAAAAGCATACATGTTTCGGGGTCTGGTTTCACCTTGTTATGTTTACCCTCGTACGAAGACAAGCCCGAAACCATTACTTCTCTCATCCAGCTTTAAAATTAGTTAGCATACACGAGTATTATAGCAAAAAATAAAGTTAATTATCCTATCACATTTAACACATAATGAAGTTTCACGCTTCTCTACAACCTTTACAACAACAGGTATTAATAATCCACATGAAAATTACCATGTAAGTAAGTTAAAAACCCCAATCTGAAAAGAGTAAATTATATTTGAATAACTATATTTGCTATTCAAGCATAATGAAAGTAACTAATATATGCATCAATTATATTATATTGTAGGAAATTGAAGTACTAGTATTTAAAAATAAATCAAATCACAGTCTAAACATAGAACGATTGATACCAGTTTAATTGTTCAAAAGAGTAGTCTATACAGACATAATTAACAGATATTTTTACTGGTAACCATCATACGCAGTGAATTCGAATGAAAGAGAAGTTTGCATGTGGCGTCATTTTCAAGTTTGGTTCAAATTTTGGCGGGGAAGGGCGCACGCAAAAGATTCAGAAACATTTTCTAGGTTTTCTTAATTGTTTGTTATATCATAATACGTAAATGTTATTAACGAATAAGTTAAGAAGCATAATTAACGAGCATTGTATTTACTTTACACGTCATGCGTATTTATTTTTATTTTCATCTACCAAGCGTACGAAAAAAATGAGATGTAATTTACTAAGAAGAAAAATACATAATGTGATGATATGACTGACAGTGAATACACGTTGCATGCAATGTTGTGGCACTTCTGATTGTCCTCGCAATATGTTTTCTAAATAGAATTACTCTCATAATAACTTTCATGTACCAGTTTTTACCAGAACTACAAGATAAAAGTAGATGTTTAGAATTATCTCTGCATTCTTCTCTACCAAATCCAGCACATAGTTAGTTAGTTAGTTAGTTAGTTTACATCATGGTGAAGAAGAGGTTGTTGTTTTTCTGAATACGTAAAACGTGCACCCATCAAATGACTCACAAATGAGTTGGGATAAAAACAATTCCTGGGAAAGAGCACAACCTTAGAAACCCAACACCAGCGTTTCGCCAGAGACGAAGAGGTGGCGGCAGCGCCGAAAGTCATAGAGTCGTAAAAGCTTCTCACTCAGCGAAAGGATACAGAGAGCCACCAACATCTCCCTTCGTTGCACCTTGTTTCATTCTCCGTCTCCGTCGTCTCAGTATTCGGTAATATCTCCACCACCGGCTTCCAGTCTCAATTACGTTACATTGTTTTATTGGCAATCGCCACTTTGTCTTATCCGTCCATTCAAATAAGATAAAAGTTAGAATAGTTCCCACAATTATAATCTCAACGTAGATTGTGAATATTATCATCCCGATAATTTGTTCATGAGACAAAATTGCCTCATTATATTTTCTTATGAGACGAAGATAGTTGCGAGGACCTTGTGATGTTTTGTGTATTTTAATTTACAGATAAGGAGTTCAATTGCAACTGTTACAATAGTTCACTACAGGTCAAAGAATTTGTGATGAAAATCACGTATGTGTTATGGCGCTTTTTGTGATAGTATTTTATTATAAATAGAGTAAGATAAGAAATATTTATTTTATAGGTAACATTATATGCATTTTGTATGATTTTGTATGAACTCAACATGGTTTCATTTTATTATTTTATTTAGATAATTTCTAAAACATTTTTTTCGTAATTAGGAGATTAATCTTCTGGAAAAATGATGATATAGCATGAACAATAATGTTCCCGAAAATTCTATGAGTATTGATGCATAAATGAAGAAATTATTAATTGTATCTTCCTTTTTCAACATCCGTTCTCGTGTCTCAAACGCCATATCCACGATGGTCACCATATATCATCCCACCCTTACTCTCACTGCTCTATTTCTCCTCTACCCTCGCTGTGTCCATTGCCATCTCCTTCACCCTAGCTTCTTCTTTTTCCTCATTCTCCTCCTCCTCCTTCACATCTCCTTCCCCAAATCGCCTTTCCCCTCTCCTCGGGCGCTTCCTCACTCAGGAAACAAAGAACGCTCCGGGGATTCACCCAGCGACAAGAACAATAGCGCTACCTGTCGCCAGTCGCCTCCGTACCTCTCCCACTCACGCGCCGTCGCTCGTCTGTTTTCTGGGAAATTCTCTCACCCGTTTACACTCGCTCGTCCTATTCACTCGCCTCGAGGCTCGTCCGCAGATCTGTCGCAGGTTGAGTTTCCATGAAGAACTTTCACCCCACGGGAGGACATGCTCCCTTGTCCCTCTCACTTTCCTCTCGGGGAATCTCTCGAATCACACTTGCGTCCGAATCTAGTTATATTCCCTTCGATACTACTATACATGTCTTTAAAATGTACCCGATTTTCCCTTTTAAATCATTTGTCGAACTATTTCAGCATCTAAAATATTTCAAGAAATTTTAAATCACGCATATTTACTATAAAAAATGCAACTTAGATGTTTCATTAAAAATTCTGCACTTTTTCTATAACTAGTTTATGTGTTTACAATATCACAACACAAAAGAAATTATCTCACAAAGCTTTAACGCTGATAAACACTTCAAAAAATATTAACGAATATCATTTGATCACCGGTTTAAACAAACTTCTTAATTTACGTAATTCTTGCACAAAATTTTGGTAGAAATTATGATTTTTTTTTTAATATTCTACCATTTTTTATATGTTAAAACACGGTCACTCTAAAATATTCTTGAGCAGATGAACAAGGAACGCGAATATAATGTATTTTCAGAATTGAATTGTTTTTCTTTATTAGTTTAATTTTCACCCGAAATCTTCACACCAATATATCGATGAATATAGAAAAAACTACCAAGTTGTGAATATTACAGTTGGTTTTAAAGTATTTGCGCTGTTTCCTGAATGTAGACTTTCTAATTATTGTAGGAAAAACGTGATACGTAAAAATACTTTCCTCATGGTTCGTGGTAATACAAAATTCATATTATGCAATCCCCGATGGTTCCCCAATCCAAATCTCTTTTTTCTTTTTTTTTCGGCTGAATAGTCACTTTCTTAGATATAGAAGTGCGATACATGTGTGAGCACAACTGCTATATATAGTACTGTGTGTGTTCATGTGCCAAAGCTTACATATGTCCCTCCTACTAGCCCAGAATACGCGACCCGCAGTATTACCTGTCTATGTACTGTAAAATAATGGTTATCCACTGCAGTATAATCTTCCAAATAAAATTGATTAAAATTAAACAAATTAATTGTTTCATGAATAAAATAATTAAAGATGTAGTTCTGGCAAAGCATGGTGAAGAAAATATATGAAGAAAATCTACGAATATGTTGACAGATTTTTCAAAAACTAACAGAAAAAATTTACGTCAATTATTTGTTTCTTTCAATATAATTGTTAAAATTTTAATTTAAATTAAATATATTACATTTAAGTAAATGTTTATAGTATGAATAGATTTATTATTATTTTTATTAGAGCATGTGACAAACGTTCGATACCCCCTAAACAGTAATCTATATCAAATAAAACAACTGTTTGCGCAAAGCAATGGTCGTAATCGTGTCGTGATTGAACAATCGAGCAGAGACTTTTTTGTCGCGTCTATAATTCACCACTCATTGATTTCACGGTGTTCATCATAGTGGATTATATAATATAGTCCTCCAGACGAGCCATTGCCCAACAACCCGACAGCAGCCACAAACAGACCTATGACGCGTCGATTCAATACCTGGGCGAAACAATGATGGCCCTTTAACAGGCAATCATGGCCAGCCGCAATGTTCGCGCAATGTCGCGTTGAGGCGTTTGTTGAGAAGCCAAAGCCCCTCTTGGAGGCAAAAGCAGTGCTCACAGCCTGACGGACGCCCAAAGCAGGACAATGTTGGAGCGTCAGACGACGTGCACCGCGATGGAGTGGCAGCGCCGCTGTTGACGACACAATGCTGGTCATCGATGGAATAAAGCTAGAGGGCGAGGAGAGGTTTGCTGCGAGTGGGAACAGAGCAACTTTTACGAGAAAACGAAGAGAGACAGAGAGAGCAGGTAAGGAAAGTGCAGGGGAAAGTTCAAGGAGAGACACAATAAGAAACAAAAAATAGAGAGATCCGTAAACAATTTATTACAAAAAATTCCGTTAAAACGGAGTGTTACTTCGAGAAGGGCTATTAACTAATTTACTTTCAAAGGGAGAAAGTAATCATCCCTTTAATTTCAAATCAATTTCTCCCGTTGCCAGCGAAGAAAACACGTTAAGTTCCTCGAAGTCGAAGACACAATGAATAATCTTCGAAGTAAAACTCATTCTGTTTCATAGAATGTTATTTGTTATTTTTTCTGCGGAGATTTCCCTTTTATATATGTATGTAAGAAAATTAGGTAAATTTTGATTTTTAGGATTAATTTATTAGTAGCGAAAAATACTTGAAGAATACACATTAAAAAGAAACAGAATTTCTGTTTAATTTTGCTGTTTTTAACTCTATATATAAATTTTGCTCTATATATAAATTTTCTATGATTCAGATTTCTACCACATCTGTTAGTACTCTTACACGTTTTAAACTTTATAAATTTATCTTTTGAAAATGAATTCCAACTCTAAAATGTTTCACGTCTTTTTAGTCACGATTTCCTCAGCCGATCTCATGGGGAAGGGAATTATCGCGTTAACATTCAGTAGATATTCACATTTATTTCAGTAACTGGAAACTTGCTCAAAAATTCATTCGTCTTTTGCTCACATTCGTTAACTTGCTCAAAAAACGTCGTTATTGTAAGGATTCACAAAGCAGGTATTCAAATCCATCAGTGTCGATCGCTACTGATCGCTGCAGATTAGAAACGCAAATGTTGACGTAGTGGTATTTATCATTCGTAACTGTAACCCAAATACCTTGTAAAAATGTAAAATTCCAAACTATATAACCTTGCTTCTACTTAGAATTTATGTAAAAGTTTTAACTCCTTCATTAAAATTGACTCTACAATGCAAGAATTGTATTCTTTAAATCATTTCTTATACGATTTTATTATTATTTGTACACTTATTACACCGCATGTAAAAACAAAATAGTTAAATTAAGTATGGTGATTGTTATTACCATTCTCTTTAGAGCTCAAGGAGAAGAAACTCAATAATGTTTAGAATGTGAAAAAATGTAACCCAGAAATTGAATTACGTATAAATATGAAATAGTATGCATAAAAACTATTTCTTAACCACAGGAAGATCTAAGACATACAATAACTGCTCCAGAACTCCTTTTTCACTACAAAACAGATATTCAGTGCCATAGGTCAATAATAAGATGCCTCTTTATCTCACCTCTATGTCTATTACAATCTTGAAAAAGGTGATGAAAAAGCAAGATGATCACTTTTTTCAGTGTCTGCTAAATAAAGATCTGCATATAGAGTATTATTATTCTAATTATTGAGGTGTAATAATTCTGGATGATCAATACCTGACCTATGATGTGATTAGGTTTAAATTATATGATAATATTTAACAATCCCCGAGAAAGGTCGTAATATACGACAGACACCGGCAAATTAACATGACACCTTATATTTAAAGCTAAAACATTACGTTTTATTAAAACTTTAAGGGATTATTTTTTAATATATTCTCCTGTCGATATTTATAAATATCGTCTGAAGGATATTTCTGAATATCGTTGCAGCGTTGCATTGTCATATATTGATATAATCCGCGTTCAAAGAGACGCAGGTGGTCGAAGGGATCCGAGTGTTTCGAGGAAGACAAGTCGATAGTGGCTCTCCGTTGACCAAAGAAGAAGACTGAGAACAATGGTGAAAGCGTGGGTGACGTTACAACCCCATTTCACCAACCACTGTCGAGCAGAGCCGGAGCCCTGAGACCACAATTCCCCATCCCCTTGCCACTGCAGGGGTCGTTGCACAAAAGCACAAGACGAGACTACAATAGGCGGCAAAACAACGCGTCTAATAGACGTCTGATACGTGGGGGCGTGCGCATGGGCAAGGACCATGCGGGGATGATGGGTCGACAGCATGTCCTAGCTTACACTGGAGTAAAAAACTATGTTTGCGATGAAAACATCATGGATGAGAATTAATGATACCAACCATGTAAGCAAATGACGTGCTTTTCTTTGTTATGTTACAGCACAAAAAAATATCACTCAATTGTTTCGAGGAATAAAATATCAAGATGTAATCGGCGTGATTGAGTTCGACAGAACAAAACGTTCGATCCCGGATGGTTACCCTTTTCTATCAAACCGAAATTTACCAGATTTTGTTCACCACTACTGTGTCCACTTACTTGCACGAAATACGTTGTCATCATCGTTTTGAACTACATGAATCTAGTGCAATATATGATTCTTCTCACAAGAGTGGATGACGCGTAGATGAAGTTGAAAAACTACGGAGTAATATCAATCCTGTTTCATTGGGACGTCTCCATTAAATACGTAATAAAACTAAAGTTGACATTATATTTAAATATATCCTCGTTAAATAAGAATTAAAAATCGAATTAAACAATTCCACAAAATCGAAATGGTTAATACAGAAAACTGTAATTGTTCTTGATTCGTGATTCGAACAACCAAATGGTCCTCTAGAATATACGGACAAATACATGACGCAAAACTTCTACAATGTCAACGACCAAACGTTTTCTCGTAATTACAAGTATGCATGAAACAAAACTTCGTTTACACGAAATGTTTTGCCATTTGCCAATTCAGTCCAGATTACTGTTGCGCAAAATTTAATTCTTTCAACTTGCATGGGTTACAAGTGTGTGAAGTGGGAAAATGAAGGAGTACGGATCTAACTTTGCGAATACTTAAATATTACATTTGAGGTCAAGAATCTCCCACGACTTTAAAAGAAAAACAAATCTTTGAAAATAATTTTTAAGAAGAACTATCATGGAAGTTTTACTATAAGTTATTATTCATTCTGAGTCACAAGCTGACAAGCAGCCAAGAGAGGCCTAGAGTGGGGGGGTGGGGGTAATCAACGTAAAACTGGTCAAAACTACAAGAAAAATCTGCGTGAAATTTTCGATCGTAATTATTAATCTTTCACTAAAGAAAAATGCATTACCAGCGAATAATTTATGGTACATTCAAAGTAAATATGAAGTTGCACCAGTTTACATAAGGAATATCAATATTCAATTCGAGTTTATGAAGTTTTATCACCATTAAAATTTGTAGTATATGAAGTACTAAATGTGAAATATTTGTAATAAAATATTACATACATAATATTATAGGAATGTTCCCAACAGATTAATACAAAATGATTTGAAATATTTAACGAATGAATCAAATTCACATATTCCCCAAAGCTCAGAGGTCCCTAGTTAACAGTTGGTCATAAAACCTCTGTCACATACTGAAAGAATCATCTAATTTAATGACTTGTTATTTTCCCCCGTGGGTAATTATATTTACAAATTTAGTTACAGTTTATTGATTCAGTTCGTTTTATATAATTAAATTATATGAAGTTAAATGGAGAGGGGCGTAAATGCTTTTTATTCATGTAGGAAAACATAATGCACACGTTATAAACTTGTGGGTAGATTCTCTTTTCGTGAGAGTCAGATGTGATTGAATAATAATTAAACATTAGAATATAGATTTTTATGATTCAACATTAATTTAAAGATGGTATGTATAAGTAGAGTCTTTAGTTTTTGGGTAAGATATTGTAATCCTGGTATATCGGTACCTTTAAGATTTTAGCAATGTTTATTTACTTTTTATCTGAAATAAAACTGTTTCTACAGAAAGAGTATATATATATATATATATATATATATNTAATGTGTGTGTGTATTCCTTGTAGAACCAAAAAATGTATGTAACGCAAATTTTATTAAGCGTGTAGGATTGAAAGAGAAATTTTTATGTTAAACTTGCCTTATTTGTCCATACCAAGTACATTTATCACAGAAATCCGGCAAAGAAACGAATATTCAATAGACAAAGAAAAAGAATAAATAAATAACGAGGAAAGAGTCGAGTGAATACTCTCCCGACTACATTCCTCATTTTGAAACGAAATTTATTGAATAACATCATAGTATAATTACAGCACTCTTAAACAGCTCACATGTAACAATTATTCACGTTGGTAGAAGTATTACCTCGAATGTGAAATAAACAATTCAAACAAACTTTGTTTCAGAACAATATCAGAGAAGAAATGTTTAATCGTGCGTAATCGTGTTTAATCATAATGGTGCGTATTTTTACATGAACGGAAAGAACGGCGTCACTGTGGAAAATAACAAAGTCACCAATGAAGTCCGTCTGATGTGAAAATAAACTCGAATGAACAATAACCGTGTAATTGGATCGGATTATAATGCCACATACTGTGTATGCTAACAGGCAGTTTCATTTCAATTCACTCTTGTTCGTTGAAAAGCAAATTTGACTAGAGGGGTGGCCACACAATGTCTTGTCGGTGTCGTGACCAAAAAACACGGGGGAGTCGAGATAAAAATCTCCAACATATTCATCCTCCAAAACGTCTTTAATCTACATCATTCCTTTTATCTACCCTTCTACCATTGTGCCACTCGAATCGCTCCAACGAGTAGAACGGTCGTGTTCGTTACACGCGCTGAATCGTATTTGTCCTGATAACTCATTCCCTCAAAACACACCACTTTCCACGTCTTTGTGTATATTCCATCCCGTCACAGTGTATCCCCGAAATCTGAATCCTACTTCCGGGTCTCACACGTGTTCAAGTGATTTCTCACCCCCTTACTACCTCGTCTATTGGAAGGTTTCTCAGTGCTATCCCACCAGTCTCACAAGCAGGATCCATTCAACCATTGTACTTAGTGGCGCAACGCAGAATTCAATTTGCTCAGAGTTGGGAGATGTCTCTCCAACCCTTCTCCATGAAGCAAATACCTTTCCTAGACTTCTCCCATCCTCCACCCCCTCCAACACCTCTGCCATTTTGGGTTTCTCAGATCGTATATCATTACCTTCCCAAATAATCACGATACGAAGGGTTCTAATGACCCAGATGCTGGCGTGAACTAAAGTCCCAATAAAAAATCACGACAGGATTGCTCTTTTTTAATTTTTGTTGTTGTGGTACTTCACTCCGTTGTAGAGCAGCTAAAAACATTTACGGTTAGGTGCATAATATCTGCAACTCCATCCCGATCCGAGTTCTTTCTCATGTTCTCCCTGGTGCACGTTAATCGAGATTGAAGGGGTGATCCCTTGTTTGCTTCCGCATAGTTAAGTGTCTGATTGACCTCATACGCGGTTTGTAATAAATAATGTTTCAAAATGTGTGTTTATGGGTTAGTTGAAATCCTCTTCGTGCACATCAGACGGAATACCTGATATTACTTCAGTGTGGGGTACCATCTGTAAAATTAGGAACAGTACTGTCCTTGCTATCAAGTCATTAGGTGGTCTCTTCCTCTTTCACATTGTGTCAATTACGTTTTCTGTGTTCCAACACTTCCAAAGGTGAAAAACTCAGTTACTTCAACAGAATATTTTCTAGATACACAAATCTCTTACACATCACATCGCGAAAAAACAATTCTCTAGGTACATTTTGGAAACTTAACAAACATAATAGATAAGTGTTGTTAGGGTTGTAACGATGAATCGCATATTAATATTTCTAGTCCCTTACTCGAAACCATACCACACAGGTCACCCGTGCAACTACAGTCTTATCACCAATCCAGGAACTAATCATGTTCGAGAACTGAGAACGATGTACATGGGACACACAGTCTGGCCAACCTCACAAACCTCGCCGTCGCGTGATCGCTCGTCGTGTCTGTCATCACTGACGATGCCGTGTCTCTCCGAGTCGCGTTGCGCACGACAATCAGTGAGGAAGCTATGGGGTGATTGCGAGATGAATGCGGTAGGGAATTACAATGGACGCAAATGAGAGGATATTCAAAGGGCGATATCAACAGAGAAGGGGAGAATAATTTATAATCAAAAATGGAAGCGCTACACTGAACAAGAATATCACGAACACTAAACAACTCTTGTGATCTTTATTCGTAACTTCTGGCAAAACAGAAATGAAAGGAGCGATTTGAAGTCGATGTAAATATCTTATCGAGATGAACTAATTTGAATAAGTCACTCACTAGCAATGAACTAGCACACCTAATGACTCGCATTAGAGAAACGTACTGTTATATTTAATTTTTGTATGATTTTTCATTAGTTATTTTATAAATTGTGTCATGCAATGAATTTATCTTAATTTTTATCCGAAATTAAATTGTCTGCTAAAAGCTCACGTCTTTTTCTATATTAGTGTATGGTGTTTGAGACTATTTGTACGAGCTTTCAAAAATTCACGCAAGGAAAAGTACACAGCTCGAATTCAATACGGTGAAATTGATTCTATTTTAGACATGGTATACTAAAAATTACGTCAATTAGCTCCCTCAACTCAAAACAAAAAGAAAGTAAATTTTAATATTTTGGCAATGACTAAAATACCAAACAAACAAAGGGTGAACTATTGCAAATTTCGTACGTAACACATAATATAATAGGGAAGTAAAGAAACGCAACACTTATTATTGAATGACGAAATATTTTAATAAATGAGATTAAACAATAGCGAACGTCTGTAATACTGTTAACTCCTGCAGTAAAACCCATTGCATTATTTCATGCAACCCCTCCTATTTAGCTCACGTCCATAATGACTTTGTCCCGAAACATAATAGCCAACTTCACGGCACGAAGACTTCCCAAGGGCTGGGCAACAATGAATAATAGGCAAGAGAACGGTGAGGTGCTGAGCTACAAGAGATGTAGGGGAGGGGAACAAATTGGAACACGCCACCTCAGACTCTGTTCCTCCTCCTATGCCTCTTACATGCACAATTACAGGATGACTTACGCCACCTGACGCCATGCTGTGGCTTGTGGCACTCTGACACGCAAAAGGAGAAAGAGACTGAGTCATGGGTTATTCCGCTGTCTCTTTGCTATGCACCTACTCGAAAATGGGAAATCGGAATAGTCAGCTTCGAGAGGTTAGGCACGTGCTTTCGCTGCTTGTGATAGCTTTCATTTCAAAGGAAGATCAGAATTTCAGGTATAACAATTGATCTTCTCATATGTCGTGGGATTTATAGATGACAAAAGCTAAACACGTACTAAATAATTATCATATTTCAATAAACTCTCAAAATAATGCGAGAATGAAGCCTTCGTACACATATAATTTAATATATTCACTTAAAAAATACATTACTACATATCGTAATGAGACCAACAAATGAATACAGTAAAATATATTTTTATTTAAGTGTTTTCTGAGATTGTAGGGAACATGACACCTAACTATTAGAAATCATGGGTTGATTATTCTACCTTATTCATTAAAGAAATTTGATGAAATATTACTAATAAATAATTGTACTATTTATCTAAGGAATTTTTTTCCGTAATATTATATAATTCTAAATAAATAAACTTCTTCTTGAGGAAATATTTTCACATATTAGGGATGTTTTACTTCATTCACTCCATAGCTTTCTTGTATTCTATCTTTTTAGATGTTTGAAAATAAATGGTAATTTAACATCATTTAAATAATTGTAATATTTTGAGTAAGAGAAGAACCTAAACTATTAAACTAAAGATTATTGCTTGTTTAAACTAAAGAATGAATTGCATGTTTGAAGGAAATGCAAACTTTTCCAAGAGACGTCTCATCGTCTCCAGTTTTAAGTGGCGCCAAATGAGTGCACCACAATTCAAAGTTAGAAAACTCAAGGATGCAAACCGTCATGTGGTGCTACTCTCATACCTAAGAATCAATTCTTTTTGCTCTTCTCCCAACCGTTAGATTGCAATCATTCACGCACACGTAGACATTGGCCCTATACAATGTACCAGTAATTGGTGTATCGTGTACTTTAACTACATGACAATAAACGTCGGAACAAACAGTGAAATGTAAGAAAAGCTCATGTACGTTGAACAGCTGATATATTTTCAATGGACCTTCGTGTACGTTCACCATTATATCGCTGTATTTTTGTAGTTTCATAGGTTAGAAAACCATCATAACGACTTCGAAGAAAAAATTGAGAATTATAATCGAAACACGATAAGGGATATTAATTTCGTTCGGCAAAATATTACTCAGAAAATTCACTGGTTTATTTTTTCCGCAGAGATTCTGGATTTATGACGACACGAATGTAGAACTGGATCTCCTCACATAGTTACGTATCAGATGTTTCCAAAATTGATTTAATAATTTTCCAAATAATAAAATCCAATAATCCTTATAGACCGCTGTAAGAGTATTTTCATTTGATTTCTTGAAAGACCAGAATTTTTAACTACAGTTTATCGAGAAATGAGAGTTAAATATGTTAGAATTAATGTCCTCCTTGGTTTCAGAAGTTATTTTGCGGATGAGAATCTTCAAGAAATATGGTTATTGTGAATCATTTTGACTGAATGTAATATTTTAGGAAATAGTATTTAAACATTATCATTATTATTATTTAAAGAAGGAAGCGTTATGAACAATTAACGGAGCAAAAATTTATTTTGTAATTATTCTGAAACAGCTATGTAGATATGAATACGAGGGTGAATTTCCATGTAACAAAGTAAACAACGTCGTAATCTTTTTCAGTGTCATTAGTATGTATATAATTATCGTGGAGGCTTCCAAACTTCAAAATTGGTTTTCATCTCAGTGATCTAAATTTGATTAGTTCAACAACTCGCATCTTGATCTTCTGGCATTTCAACTACTCTCATCTCTTTGTCCATGTGAAATTTGCAATACGGTTCATAAGCAATACGATAGTAACATGGCTATGAGAATCTCTACTTCCATTTGATACATTCAGTGACTGACAGATCTGCAAGTGTTCTTTCCGACCTGCTTGCTCAATGACGCGATCCTTCACACGAAACGATTTTGCCACACACACTTTGCCACTCGCCTTTGCATCGATCAGAGCCATTGCGGACGTCTCGCGATTGAGGAAGCGTTCTCGCGCGGCTGCTCAGATTGCCGAGGCATGGCGTTCCACAAGGTTCGACCACAGCTGCCCAATTATGGGAGACGAGAGGGTGCGTTTGCGAGGCAGTCTGCGAATAGCAAACAACAGGAGGAAGGAAATCGCATCGTAGCTCATTCGCTTTGATATATCAACACGTCACATTGATTGACTCATCAAACGTCATCAAAGTGAGAAGGTTACAAGATCTGGGAACCGGGGAGAATCACGGACGGAGTATTTCATTGCGGTCCATACTTTGGTGGGAATAGTACCTTTACAAATCACCAGTGTCCTTTCATTTGCATGAGATCTACATTTCCGTTCACATTCTATAATCACACATTTCGTCTACTAGTTCAATGGTAATAGCAATATTTCCTTGGTTTCCTTCACTATTACAGCCTCTTCCGTCAATCTAATGCATTCCTAGTTTCTTGTCTGGTGACCTGTTATCTTCCGCTTGTAGATGTTTGTTGTTGTTTTTTTAGCAAAATAATGTTCATCGACAGTGTCTTGGTCAAGGAACAACGCTCCCATTACTCATGAACACAGCATCTATTCTCCTATTGTCATCCTCGTTACCGCCATATTATCCGGTAGCAGTCTCTTCCTCTTCCGCCGGCACCTCCACAACCATTCTTTTTCCCTTTCTCTCCGACAGAGCGCCACTGTCGCCCTTACTTCCTTTTCCAGCATCGATGGAGCGCAGTGCAAATAATGCAACGCGACTCCACAAGACAATGGCAAAGACACAAAGCAACAGCTCAGGCTCTCCCCACGATGGAGGGACAGGCAGACGCCACGACGACATTACAAGAAAATGAATGAATGGCATTGGAGGGATGCTTGATGAGAGTACGATGAGAGCGAGATCGAAAGTGATTGAGAGAGACATGAAAAGAGAGAGAGAAATGAAGTAAAAGACTTTAGAAATGCCTCACATGAGGGATAACTATAACATACATAACAATGGATCGTACAACGAAACGTACAGATATAAGAGTATTTCAAACGAAAAAAATTAATTAGGGAAGGGGAACATATAGATACTTAACCTAATCGTTCGTTATATAATATATGTCCACCGAAAAGAAGGTACTTGAAAATTTGAAAATTTCATACAATTGCATCATAAGAAAGTATTTTGGAAAGTGTGAAGATATTTTAATAAATGCGAGGTAGTTATCTCCCGTGAAAATTATATTATAAGCGGTATTTAAGTAACAATTTCGGTAGTAAAAATAATTTATTGGGAAATACTTTGTAGATTGGAAAATTTTGGAATATTTCAATATTTCATTGACATGATACCAAGTAATCTATAAGATAATTCAATTAAAATTACAATATCTTGTATTTTTCATCCTTACTTCTTGAATCTTGGTGAATGAATCTTGGTACAAATTGTGTGAAAGGGGCGAAAATTAGAACTTGTAAGCGACTGGATAAGTTCTTCTAGTTCATTGATATGTCAAATTATTTTGTAAACAAATGTGAGAACTGTGAACTTAAATCATGAACTATTTTGCAAATTATGAACGCAATAAGATAATACATGTAATAGTCGTACATTATCACGGAAGTTTGTTTGGCATGACTAGTTGTCCTAAGGAGTGCCGCAACTTTGTTGGAAGGGTACATAAATTCTTTGTACACTTAACCACATGTAGATACTATTTTCTTCTTCGTAACCGTGGCATCAGTCACATTCAAACGATTAATTTTAAAGAAAACAAATGATTTGTGTTTTAGCACATTCTGAATCCACGTGTGCATTAAACAGATGAAACGCATATCAACATGTTCAGAAAATAGACATAACTCAAGTTTCTCCATATTTTGGTACGTACAATGTAATATTAGAACACTAAAAGAACTCTCAACTTTGCAAAATAAAAGCTTGAAAACATCGTAGTATACAGAAAATGAACGATCATTACACCCTACGTGTTGGCTATGCATATCATCTTAGCCCAACCAGATTTGCTTTTGAAAGGAAAGATTAATCGAGCAATGATGATATAACAGAAGCGATGAAAATAATCTCAGCGTTTTTTCAATATATATTTGCAGTGGCGTAAAAGCCTGGTTTCAATGTCATATGTGAACAATGTTATATTTATTACAAAAAGCAATTTCAAAATATAATTCTACGAGGGTATTATTAGAGGGCCTTAAAATCACATTTTGTACCAAACTTTCCGTACCTCCACACCTCTCTCCCGGAGATCACAACCCTCCTCCTCCCCCTAAGAAATTAAATCCTGGATGCGCTGCTGTTTATTTGTATATTATTATATCTAATTTTAATTCGATTGTCCTGAAGAACTTCGTTGTTTGAGCTCTTACAAATGCACTGTACGTGAGTATAATACATTTCTCTTTAAGAAGAGAAGAGGGATATTTTCTTTTTTGAAAATACTTTATTACTAGGTTCATTCTGTGCAGAAAGAAACTTCTAAGTAGGATAAAAGAATAATTAATCAAAACACTTTTAAAAGCTCGTAAGTTTTGTGTGGTAGTCCATTTATTTTACCTCAGATTTTTAAACATCACTCGTCTCAGTAATCCATTAATTTGTAAATTTCGGATTTCTTCTTTTTTGAAACTGTGTAACGCGAATTCTACATGAATATAAAGATCGGTGCCAGCTTCGGTTTCGAATGACGAGTACACTACCGTTCATTTACACATACGTTCATCCGTAAAGCACTATAGACTTCACAAAATGAAAGACAACCTCGATGAAAGCCAGAAAAATTACGAACTCACAAAGCGAGGACCCCGAGAGAGCGATCCTTTACGACTTTTGTGCAAGATGGATTCATCGTGTCTGTATGTGAAGCTCCACCAAAAGAGCTGCTGTGAGTATAAAGGAACGTGAGGGTAACAATGCCAAAAGAGACTTCATGCTTAGCGAACGGCATTGAAGTACTCTATTTCGACTCAACTTTGCACTCTAATACATCACATTCCTCTCATCAACATCGAAAATGCAATGTTCTGCAGACACATTTACAATTTTCTTAGAAATAGTACCTACATAATCGGTATTCATTTACATTCTTCATCTATTATTTATACATTATTTCAGCTTGGTGTAATATATCCAGATGGTTGGGTATTTCTGTAAAATAGATTTACATATCTTAGTTATTTTCTTTATTTTTTCTGTGCAATTTCTGTGACTTATTAACAAAGATTTTTTTCTAATTTTCAATTGTATCTTGTTAAATGAACATGGAATTCATAATTTTACAGACAGATAAATACAGTCACAAACCCATTACTTCTATGCCTTCCTCGTGTCTGCATGGCGGCTACAACATTAGTTTAGCATATTATTATTTGAATATAAGCTATCTATACAATATAAACTAGGGATACAAAACCATTGTACATACTTTCCCAAATTCGTTTCACTGTTTCCAGCGTTGAGTGACAAAGAGGTGTTTAATGAAAGGATTATTTTTGGCATGGTCCCTTATATTTATTATTCGAATAGTCATGTACTCCATTCGAATCGTATACTATTGAAATACTTTAACTACCATTGACCGATGGACATGCGAACCGTATTATAAGCCGTCTCCATCGTACTAATTTAAAAATTCTGCCGTTGGTTTTTGCAGGAGAATAGCTAGGTAGAATTTATAATATACTTCAAATGATATACAAATTATTGAGATATTATCTAAGAGAGTTCAAATAACACAAAATCTATATTATTATATCTTTAAATATAGTCTTTAAACATCTTAAAAATTTAATTTTCTGTCAAGTAAAAATAAATCAGATACGCTATCATCTATGTTAAAGAGATAATACAGTTTGATTTTCAATGTTTATTATATATATATATATATATATATATATATATATATATATATATATATATATTATACCTCTGGTTCGTTCTTGGATTTTAAAAATTTTATTTAATTACGGTTATCAAATAACGTTGGAAACAGTATTTGACCAAAAGTTATACAAATTGTGCTACATTAGGTATAGAAGAATTATTTTCATTAAACATATTATCGAAGACATAAAAAATCTATTACCATCGATATATTACTATAAACACCATTTTGTGTGAAAACGTAAAACCATCTGCTCACAAATCAAATAATACAAACTACTAGAGAAATATGACACCCAACCTTCCCGGCGTTAGCTACCTCAAAAATCATCAAAAAAAGGCAGTTAAGACATCTGATGCGTAACCTTCCGTGGCAAAAAGATCGTATTCTAAAAACCACCAGACGTGATCTTATCAAAAAGACATCGAACGGGGAAAAGTACGTATCAATTTTCCAACGAAGACGAACATGTAAACACACGACATGTTTAGTTCACTATATTCTTTGGACATCCCCAATTGGACACTTTCAAATTACACACACACGTACTTACATATATACGTGTGTGTGTGTGTATAATGTGTGAATGTTATTGGCGTCATATTTATTATATACACAATACGTCTAATGTATATGTTTATCGTTCTCTGAGTAGGACTAAGAATACAGAGAGGACGAGATTAAAACATACGTTACGTCGTTAGATCAACTTTGAAATTTTGTCTGTCAAAATCTACTCTTTTCTTTGAAAATTAAAAGCAAAATAAATATTCAGAATATTATTTCAAAAGATTTAGTGACTTCTCAGTCTTATACATTTTGTGAAAGTGTTAAGCAAATGTATTTTTGTTGTAGAAATTGGTGTATATTCGTATCTGCTGTCGTCCTGTGTATTTTATCATTATCATATCTTTCATTTCAGTTTACCATCAGTTTATTCTACGTATTTTTGATCCATTTACACTGCTAAATAATATTCAAACCTATTGAAGCATTAAACTAATGTGTAAGTGAAGCAAACATAATTTTTTTACTGAGTCTATACCAAATTTTCAAGCGAAATACCGCTAATGCGAATGTAATGCAAACTAATTGCAATATACGAACAGAAAATTTCTCATAATCGCTGAGCACAGACGGACGGACGGACAGACAAACAGACGTTATGTCAAAAACCACATTTTCAGAATCACGGACCACCAAAACGAATATTTTCTTCAAAATCTCGCTTTCGAATTTTTTCACGATTACAATACTTTCTATATACTACGTACATGAGAAAGTAATATGGATGTGTGTTAAGCCCAATATAACTCTGGAAAGCCTGGAGCAATTTCAACCAAACGTCGCCCATAGACACCTGACCATTTGGCAAAAATACTGTGGAGATAAGACTCCGTTTAGATGAGGAGTGGGAAATGGATGACATGAAAATATTATATTAAATTTTGAGGGCCACTGAGAGGATTGGAGTCACACCCACTGCCAAATAAGTCCACTATTAAACCCCTTGGGTGAAAATACATCCTTATCAACCCGTAGATACAAGGTGAGAAGAAAAAATAATGAAAAACCCCGATTTTTGTTTTGACACCTGAGCTGTCGTAGCTGCTGAGATGAATAATGGCAATCCTCACGTAAGGGTGAACTGTGCCGCATACGTTCACTATCAGAACACACGGTGGATAGTACTACCCTATAACTCCGTGGGTAGTAAAAGCATGGACCGATATTGGAGTTGAATGTATCATTTTTGGGGCCGTTGAAACACATATCGACATTCCGACATTTAAATGTAAATACGATCCTCCCAATTTTCATCTTGTATGTAAAATGTAAATGTTTTAAAATGGCTAAACGGAAGAGCAGACCTTAAGGTCTGAACCTCGCCAAAATAAAGGCACTTTTATTATTATTATTTCTTTGACATCACACTGTCATCAGTGGCTGCAGTGCGTGCTAACACCGAGTTCACACCGTAAATCTAGGGTGTTTCTGCATTTTTCATATCACTTTCCGCACAATACGCGCTGCACTCAACAACACTGACTTCTGCACCCGAAGGAGGTTATGTCTGCCAGGTATAAGCTTCATGGCCTCACACGTCGCTTTTGATACTAGGCCAGTCGCTCCTATGATAATCGGCACCACTGTGGATTTCATATGCCACATTCTCTGCACCTCTATATGTAGATCTTTGTACTTTATTAGCTTCTAGGCTTCTTTTTGAATTAGATTATCATTCCAATTCATTCTAATATATTTTACCGTCTCTTCTCTAATGTCCTTGTGGCTATCCTCATGGCCATAAAGATATAAACTCACAGAGTGAAATAGGCAATTCCCATCTCCTGTTGTTCTTAGGATGTCAAAGGTTTTGGCCTCATTCTGGTGAGAACTTTGAGCGTGAAGTCTGGATTGCTGAGCAGGTGGTAAACGTCGAGGATTTCGCATGATGACGGTTGGAGACACCTCCAGCCTCCTACCGGACGCTGACACCTGAGCTGTCGTAGCTGCTGAGGTGAATTATTATTATTATTATTATTATTATTATTATTATTATTATTATTCCCAAGTCCACGATCATGCTCCATGAGGGAAAATCTACACATTGGATTGGGGTGGGAAGGGTATGAAATGTAAAATTAATGGACAATGATCGATATTTGTAATATTTGATTTTTGAAGTCTTTGAAACGAATGCCGCCATTCCCAATGTCATTTAAGTCCACAATTGAGGGGAAAACATACTGTTTGGATAGAGGTGGGAAAGTGATGAAAGATATTATAAGTCGAAAATGTACGATATTGGTGTTGAATATAGTTTTCGAGGCCGCTCAAACGAATAATAACATTTCGTTGACATATAAGTTCACGGTGGGGATATACCCCTAGGGAAGGAGATTACAAGTTAAAAGTATCGTACATTTCATACATCAGTGACGAATCTAATGTTTTTGGCGTCACTGAGATTGTGACACTTCTGATATTGTTTAAGTCTAAATTCAGTACGTATGACAATAAAGCACCCTTTCCCACCTTAATCGGGGATCTGAAAGGGAAGGACAGAAGAAGAAAAATAATTACAGATGTTCAATTTGTGTCATGTTCATATTTTTAGAGTTTCTGAGTTGAATAAATATACTACCAATGTCGTTACGCCTCAGTTCAGACCACATAACGAGCTTGGTACTCTTTAAGTTGAGGTGAAAAATGAGAGACATGTAAAAATACTGCCAAATGGAAAACAACTGAGATTGGCGTCGAGTACATAGTTTTCGGGGGTTCTCAGATGAATAAAAATGTTCCTGATTCCGTTCTGTGCAGAGTCAGACCATGTGGGATGCATGATACTCCTAGAGGTGAGGTTGGGGAGGGCTTGACCCGTAAAAAATATTTACATTAACTGATATTAGTGTCAAATCCATAGTATTCAGGGTTGAAGAGATGAATTATAGTACTGTCGATGCCGTTTAATTCCATCTTCAGACCATAAAATTCCATACTCCTAAAAATGAAGTGGTACAGGGGTGACATATAAGAGTAATACGTTTACCTAACAATATGATGGCCGGACCCATAGTTCTCTGGATCTTGGAAATAAATAGTGTCACTTATGGTGTTATGTAACGATACAGCAACCAAGGGGGCGAGGGAAATCATATTCAGATCCCGAATTGGTGGATTGGTGACCGCGTACGTAAAAATAATTGAAAACGTTCGACAGATTCTATTTTATATTTTTCGCGGCAGTTTAGATAAATTGTGACACGAAGAAATTTAGCACTAACCGGGGGAGGGTGAGTTATCCCTAACACTCCTAGTGGTGAAGTGGTGTCGTTAAGCGATTGGGGGAGGGTCTCAATGGTATTTAAGATCACGTATAGTCGAAAAGAAATAATGCTAAGGGCTCTAATGACCTTGGATAACCCTAAAACTCCATTAAAGAAAAGAAATAATGGAAGTCTAGAACCAGTCGAAAAGAAATAATGGAAGTCTAGAACCAGTCGAAAAGAAATAATGGAAGTGGAGTTTTTTTAGTTCAATTTTTAGTTTGTATAATTTTGTTCGTCAACAATGGTCCATCACATGTTTACTCGGGCACTTTTAACTTCTTGAAGTCGCATTGCCCAAAACAATTTTGACACAAAACTTCGCGGTCATATTTCTCAGCGTTGGAGACTCATTGAGTAGGTCATGTTGATTCCCCTTAGAGTAAGGAACAAAAATACCAATGAGTATCATTACTGTAGTTGTATCTCTTAAGAACCCGAATCTCATATAACAATAGATTTATTAATTCGTATTAATTATGTTATATTGAATGAAAATATTAACTCTTACTCGATTTGGAGTACACATGTACGAGAAATGCAAACAAATTCATCATCAACTTATATACACAAAGTAAAAGATAGCGCTTCACCGCAATTAAAGTTCATCAGAAATAATAATTAATAATAAGAACATTAAAAGCACCTCGCCATAAATGATAATACATTCTGCCTTGGCTCTTGATCCGGCAAGTTGGTAAATGTCTCGTAATTCAGCTTCATTCACATGTAGAATCTTTCTTGCACGCAGCAGTTACATTTCTTTAGCAATCCTTTCGCAGCCTAACTCATCGTGCAACGTATTCGAACGTAGACTCCGATGTTGCTCGGTAGGCAGTTCCTCTTCCTCTGCCCTTACTTCTCAGCGACGCGTCTTTATAACTCGCCGAGCATGGCAGCCGGTGTCGGCGTCAGCGACGAAAGGACGAAGGTTTACCAATACCGCCTGACTGCCCCGCGTCAGCCAACCGGCGAGTCCCATGTACGTGTAGTTTCAACGAGCGGTGTCTGTTTGCACGCTATTGCCGCACAATTCAAATGTGCGGCGTGCATAAACCGCAACTCTTTTATTATAAGTGTAAATTATGCCTTCAGAACTTAAATGAATTCTTTTTCCCCCCAATCGTACCGAGCAATGAGGTATAGGTGGTGTAACAATATATCCTAAACGTGATTACCCTCTGAGTTCTTGAAATAACGACGGAAGAAAGAAATACGTATTTTCATTTTTTTTCTTTGATTTATATTTCCACATCATTAAAAATGTCACTATGTGGAATTTTCTCTTTCACATCTCTTCTCACAGCAGACGCCTTTTATATTGCTGGAGGCGTCTATCTCTACTATATCACAATCTTGAATGCATCACGCAACGTACTCGTACACGACTTCAAGGAGTAATCATGTTATGTTGAATGAAAATGGGAGACGGGACTGGGGATCGATTCCATAACACTTGTGCCACAGTTTCATCCCCTTGGCTACTTATTTTAAAATATTAATTTTAAAATATAATAATTTAGAATTAAAAATACTTGTGAAAAATATAAGTGACGATAACGTAAGTGGTCACTGCGATGCAATTTTGGTGTAACAAGCCGATTTTTCTTCAAACTAAATTTCATTCGGAGGAATAAGATAGCAATATTTTTCTCATATAAAGAGAAAGTATAAACGTCTTTAATATTTCCTCTTTTGATATTTTTTATTAATGAATGGTGTCTCGGTTATTTAAATAATACTCACTTCAACATTGTCAATGCTTCCCGTATTTACAGGAATCAATTGCAAACTATTGTCATTCCCTCGACATATCTTAAGGTAAGTGGTTTGGTAATGTTTGTATCTGCGTTTATTATTCATTATAGTGTGCGCATTCGGAACTATTGTCAAGTCGAATGAGACGCTCTACGTAGACTCCAAAATTAATCACAAGGTTCGATAATCGTTATGATTATAGTATATTGTAATGACGGGAGCCTGCCTAGTGAGACAGTACACAATCTGACCAGATTTTCGAATAGTGAGGACGTATTCCTCTGTAGGATCACAAACAACAAAAAATAACTTTCTAGTATTTTCCGATTATGTTAATTAAGTAAATATTGAATGGGAATGGTTCAATCTTCTAAATATGCAAATAAGAATAATAATTAAATTGATTGTCAAAAACGCAGAACGAATTGCATAGGACCACGTGGAGGACAAACTAATTTACTCTTCAAAAGCAAGCAAGGGGCCATCCCATCAATTCCTATCAAGGGCCCGAAGGCAGAGGCGGATTTAACATTCCAGCACACTTCTAAGTTAAGAATAAAAATAGTTCTGTACATGTTATAATATTAATAGAATACCAACTAATTTGTATTTAATAAAAAAAAATATTTCAGAAATACGCATTATTATGAAATTATAGATTATTCGGAAAATATTGTTTATAAATCGTAAGTATTTAAACAACACAACATTTGAGACTTCTTATTTCAATAGATGCCACTATTAGACAAAAGCCTAGAGAACCTGTGTAAAATATTGGCCTCTACTCGAATGGAAAACCGTAGAAAAAACTGGGCCAAGATATGGATACAGAATTTAATGTTCACAATCGTGCCAAGGTTAAGTATATATGAAACTTAATTTATATGAATAATAATACACAACAAACGTAAAGACCGTGTAAGTATAAAAAATAAATAACACAAACATGCAAGAAAATTGCTTTGAAATTCTTATGAGTTACTTCGAAAGTACTACAGCAGTGGCGTGATAAGGTACAATTTAATTTTTATTAATATCATAAATTATTTTACACTGTAGAAGCACTGGTGCAATAGGTAGCTTTTAATCGAAGATTTTAAGAAATTCAGTTTAATAATATCTTCTATATTTTGGGGAAGGGAAATACGTAGAACAATTCCCGAATGATATGTCCCTTTTCGGCAAAGAGTGGTTGACACTCTAGGACGATGAATATTATTCCTAATGCGAGTATTCTGTCCGTGAACAAGGCAGTTTCGTACGAAGCAAGGGTGCCACTTTAGTAACTCGGTGTTAACACGATGATTTCATAAATATAAATGAAGGGAAATGTTTAAATTATTAATTCCTTGAATTTACAAGTGTTTCAGGTATGAGATCCACAAATTATCCGAACAATTCTCTTTTGAATTTTGAAACTTTGGATGCTCTCACCGGAATAGTCCGAGAAGATAATGCCGTTACATAAATGGGTTTAAACGTCTACAAAATATATGCAACAGGAAATATGTGGACTAACTACGTTAACTAAATTTCGGAATGCGTAACACAATTTGCTTAATTGATAATTAAGATCGTCAACGTGACAATTCCATTTGAAGTTGTCTTGAATATGGAGACCTCAGAATTTTGTATTCGTAACAGTATTTAATTGTGTTCCTTTTGAAGAAGGAGAAACCTGTGGTAAATATTTTGTGATACTATTGTAAATGACAGTGTTTTCTCTGCGTTTACAATGAGACGATTTGCTTGGTACCAAACCAATAGGTCAAACAAAACTTTCTGAGATTTGGTGTGTTTACATAGTGAAATTAGAGTCATCAGCAAAGAAGAACCATTTTCAAGTACATTACATAGACATTCATGAAGCCACGTGAATACTGACAATAAAGTAAAATAATGTACCCGTCAATAGTACAGAAATCACCAATTATGCTACCTGGAGCAGATGCAATCGAAATTTTCTATACAAATAGTTTTTTGAAACATTTCAGTCGCCAGCATAAGTAATATAATATTGATTCTGGGAAAGTGAACCAAATCGTCGACCAATTGCAAATGTCCCATCAGTTATTGTTCATTGAAACACATAACTCGTTTATTATTTAGAAAAGCATCTTCATAAGTTGAAAATGAAGATGACTGTTATCTGTTTTAGATTTTTCTGAGAATATTCCTTTAAAGATAATTAAGTATGCTTATTAAGAAATCAATTTTTGCTAGTAAAACAAGCAGCAGTATCATTTCAATTTCCCCACGACCCACCCTCATTGTATCACTTGAAATGCGATTAGTTGAAAGGACGAGCATCGTGACCTGAAAAGGGATACAAAATCATTTTTCTCTTATTCATTGAGTGTATAATATAATTTATCATTCCAGTTGTCTTATACTTTTTGGCAAACTAATAGAAAATTATGTGACATGATCACTCATGCGAATGACAACTTTACAAATAACACCAAATCTACATAAAATCTACGAAAAATTATTATAAATATACATAAATACAGTTATACATTTTATCTAATATAATGAATGCAACACATTGAATTTTGAAAATAGAAAAATTTAAAAACTATCTATTGTAAGAACATTGCGAGACCTACATACCTATAGTTGAATCCATTATGTACAAGTTCCTGCTTCTTATACTTTCTGGATTATATGATCTCAATTTACAGTAAATTTCTCGGGTTCACTCATTATTAAATGTCTATAGCTAGATTCAGTAACTCGGGATGTTGAAATTTGCGTAGTAATAGGTTTCAGGTTACTTACAAAGGGAATATCTCCAAAAATCAGGGCTTAAATAAGTAATGAAACAGTTATAAAAATTAAACAAAAGGGGTAGAGACAGTATAGAACTACGAAGCATGAAATTACAAAACCCTACGAAAAACGTTCCTATGAATATATCAATTTCGAATAGTATAAATTTAATTGTAAAAATTTAAAATCTAGGCATAAAGGTACCAAGTAAAAATAACACATGTCCAAAGCAATGTGAATATCCACTGAAGAGTTATCCTTCTCTACGTTACTTTAAAATTAGTAACTGAACAGATTTCGTTCCAAAATATATTTGATGACCAAAATTTCATAAAATAGCTTGAAATTTTTGCCCGAATGATGATTATTGCAGCACGAATTTGTTATTAATGAACTAATGTTCCGTGATAGACGTAGAAAAAAAATCTCTGAAAGTATCATTTTGCGTAGAAATTTACAAGTATTATGAACTATCCGACCGTAACCGGGTTCATATGGGGGTCTTTTTTGTTAAGTTGTGGTGGAAAATTTGTTCTAATTTTGGGTTGATTTAAATTTTATTTTTACATTCAAATGATATCTTAAATCGTTCTAACACGATGTATGACTTAGTTCGTGAGATAAAATAAACAAAATAGAGAAACTTCGAAAAACCACATTTCACCCTAAATAACCCTTCTAATGTCTCTTAATTTAGTGACAATGCATAATATATAAGTTAACATGCAACAATTATAGTCAATGCAGGGAGAGAGATATTAAAGTGTCAGCCATTTAACAAAACACTCCAAACTATTCCACCACTTTGCAACAATTAAAAGTAATATATATCCAATTTCCGAAACTGGTTTTCAGATATTTGATTGAGCAATTTATATACACAAAAATCGATTTAATAAACTTATTGGTTCTTGAGATGTAGCGAAAATAATAATTCATACCATTAGCGAGAACGATAAAAATATGAAATCATGTTTACTCATATGCACCCATTAAAAACAAAATATCGAAAAATCAAAAGATCCTTTTCTGTATGTCTAACTTTACAATTTTTGCAACGTGAATGGTATTTCAATTAGTTCATAAGAAATTGAGAAAATAGCCAAAATTCGAAAACTCTCATTTCCCACTTTTTACACTTTTAAAATTATTTCGAAAGTAGAGGAATTTCGAAAAGTCCTCACTAAGTGGATGCTTACATTACAATAAACTACTATAATAATACAATATATAATAATAATAATAATAATAATAATACAATGTCAAATGGTGATATTATTGAGTTCATTAAATGTTTGGAGTACAATCTGATGAAGATACCTGAAGATACCTGATGACTTTTTATCGAAAAAATCTCATTGACTGTTTCGTAAGGCAGAATTAAAAAGCAGAAATACAAAGCACATTCATAAAGTAAAAGGTACATTCAAAATTCGAGAAAGAGCTTTTAGATGAAAATGAATTATTTTTAACTCCCGCAGATAAAGGTAATGTTACTGTTGTACTTTCACGGAATGAGGATATTGGAAAAAATGGAGTCGATGTTAGAGAATAGCTCGACATACGTCCAAAATAGTCGTAATCCTCAAAACAAAATATAAAATAGTTTTGAAAACATGATTTAGATGTTGGCAAGCCCTAAACCCCCAATTTTTAAAAAAGTTTAAAAACTCTTCTCAATAGAAGGAAACAGTACAACTACATAGACAACATTACACACCTTAAATTATATACAGCTAAACTCTCAAGAGCTTATGGATTACCTAAAATCCACAAAGAGAAAATTTCGTATTTTATTATTATATCATCAATCGATAGTCCTCTACATGACTTCTCCAAATTTATATAACAAATTCTGGAACACGGTCTCAAAGAAGGTAATTATTCTGTGTGGAATAGTTTGGTACTTGTTAATGCAAATAGGGACAGTAATTGTTGATACTTTTAAGTTTGGTCTCTTTTGATGCGGTTTCACTTTTTTCAAGTCGACCAAATGATTTATTAGCTAATAGCGTTTTATCTAGATGGAGCAAAGTTGAACCAAATCGCAATATTCCAAAAGATGAAACAGTAATTGCTTTAAAATTAATTATTGAATAAACAAATTTTTAATAAAGAATTAAACCATCAAGTTGAGGTATTGTCAATGGATATTCCTATTAGTCCGCTTTTGTAGGAATTTGTGTTATGTTATCTAGTAATTTCATGTGTTATTAATAATAAACCGTATTCAGGACGAGTATTAAATTATTTTTTGGATAATCCTTTTGTGCAAAAGATTGTAATGATATACAATTTGGTTGACAAAGCAATATTGCTGTCAGATATTTGCTTCCATTATGATAACATGCAATTTGTAACAACGATCTATTAGCAAATTATTATCCAACAGGTTTAATAAACAAATATGTCAAGAGACGAGTACACTACCTTACCAATGTGAAACATTCTTCATCAAATACACAAAATTCTCAATCTCAGATAAGTAGTAAATATTTCATAGTATTTCCATGCATTGAATAATATCCCCAATTTTAAGTAGATTTTTTTCTCCAAGAAAACATGTGGTTAGTTATCACAAGGACACAACCTTATAATCTTGTAATTAAGGGGAAAGATGTAATCGACAACATGCCTTTGCAAAATGTCGTTTACGAACTTGTTCGTAAAAATTGTCCCTTTTCCTGTATCGGACAGACGAAACGTAAATTACAGACGCGAATCAAAGAACATCAGTGTAACATAAATGCAGTACAACATAATGTTATTTCATTACACAGTTTAAATTTGGATCATTCAATAGATTGAGAAAATGTTTTAATTGTACATCGGGAGCCAACTTATTATGAACGTATAATTTCAGAAATGTTATACATCAAGCTCACGAAAAATACATTGAATTTACGAACTGAGACTGACTACTATCCAAGATGTGTAGTTGTTTACAATGATTTTCTATTTTGATGGTTTGTTTTTTTTTCAAATTATTTAGTGTTCCACGTCATTGTTTTATTTGTATATTTTTATGTTACCAAGTGCCAAAATAAATCAAACACATTTGTTTATATGTTCCAACACATACGTTCACCTGACGATGGCAACAATCTACTGCTGAAATGATGTGGCATATAATAAATAATTGTCTACAAGAAAGGTCTGTTTAATAATATCAATTTAATTATGATTGTTCACGTGAATAATGTCAAAACTACTATGCAAAATTCATGTTTCAAGATTCAATACAGTCTCTGGGTTTATGAATAAATCAGTCAGTCAGTCAGAATAACGCGGTTTACGTGCAGTAATGTATAAATATTTTGCAAATATTTTTATTCGTATAAAATAATACAATCATTAATTTAATACACATTCATAATATAATATAATGAAAACTTGTCTAACATTAAAATCAATTATAAGATTATATCTCTTTAAGAATAAATATTTTTATAGTTTGGATACCTTTCATGTTTTCTGATAAACTCGTTCATTTCATCGTCAATTTGAAACTTTTCAATTAAAATTGTTCAGAGAATTTTAAAATACCATTTTTAGTCGATAGAATATCGATGCCAGAATTAAAGAATTATCTGGTGGAGGGAATTCTTAAGTTTTTTGCAACGATCATGACTTAGAAACACCATTCTCCCTCAGTTCCCTAGTTTTAATTTTGTGGTTCCCGCCGCACCACCGAGAAATTGATGTAGTAGTGTTGCACCTGACCGTACGCTGCAGCACCGAGTAGAATCCGCGCCAGGAAACGTTTCGATCTAGAGGTTGATATTTCTACCACCAGATGTCTCTATCTCCCAGAAATTGGCACGACCGGTATATCATATAAGATTCTCATTGTAAAGTTACTTTTTTAAGCAATTATTTTAAATGACATTGTATTTCATATCTTTTGAAAAGTAAGACCGAGCGGAGCATTGACTGATTCGAATACTAACTGAAAGGAAAAAATATCCACTAAGCAGAGTTTATAAGTTGAGAAACGCATTATTTATCATCAGAAATCATTGACTGATTCGAATACTAACTGAAAGGAAAAAATATCCACTAAGCAGAGTTTATAAGTTGAGAAACGCATTATTTATCATCAGAAATCATTGACTGATTCGAATACTAACTGAAAGGAAAAAATATCCACTAAGCAGAGTTTATAAGTTGAGAAACGCATTATTTATCATCAGAAATCATTGACTGATTCGAATACTAACTGAAAGGAAAAAATATCCACTAAGCAGAGTTTATAAGTTGAGAAACGCATTATTTATCATCAGAAATCATTGACTGATTCGAATACTAACTGAAAGGAAAAAATATCCACTAAGCAGAGTTTATAAGTTGAGAAACGCATTATTTATCATCAGAAATCATTGACTGATTCGAATACTAACTGAAAGGAAAAAATATCCACTAAGCAGAGTTTATAAGTTGAGAAACGCATTATTTATCATCAGAAATCATTGACTGATTCGAATACTAACTGAAAGGAAAAAATATCCACTAAGCAGAGTTTATAAGTTGAGAAACGCATTATTTATCATCAGAAATCATTGACTGATTCGAATACTAACTGAAAGGAAAAAATATCCACTAAGCAGAGTTTATAAGTTGAGAAACGCATTATTTATCATCAGAAACGTTCAATATCTCAGGTGTATAAATAAAGAATTGTTAACTTCACCTTAATATATAAATGTGTAATAGCTGAACGTGAGCTAATAATTTACCCAAACAGCTAAGGAATAGAAGTTATTAGGAAAGTTGAAATGTATCAAGTAGCTAATTTGTGTAAATATGATTTATATAGGCTAATCTTTGGCGATTAGAGTAAAAGAGTTAACAAAATATGATTACAACAACTAAAAAACTACACTTTTTATCGCAACAACGTAAAAATTATCCAGGAACATTAACAACAAACAGAGTCGACAGAAAAAATGTATAATATTGTTTGCAATCATGTAGGATTACGATGCCATGAATCATAAATATATCAGAAAAGCTATTGCAAACAGCGTAGGACCTCGTGGAGGATAATAAACTAATTTACTAATCAATACGCGTTCAAAGGGAAATTCACATAGAATAATTCCCTTCATAAATAATACGAGTACGTTAATTAACCATACGTTAATGTTACTACCAAGATATTCACGAGTCCACAAAGCAATCCAAAATGTAAAAACAAATAATCAACGCAAAGGGTAGCGTTTGCAAATACCTGTTCAAAAAATGAGCTCTGGGCACACGAAAAATGATAATTATATTTTGCTATAACTTCTGATAGCCGATCCAAAATATTTTTATATTTAGATGTTATTTCAGATATGAATTATTATTGGAAAGATATTTAAATTATATTTTAAAGAGTGGTTGCACCATTATGCTCAATTCCTTCATGGATAATTCAATTCACCACAGGCAATACTTTGGTACTACTTAAAGGTAGTGAGGTTTCTGAAAAGAGCCAATGTTTTGTATGGAAGCTATCAATGATCATCTTCGTTTAAGCGATATTAGAAAGAAATTGCATTTGTAGTTCATAACTTAAAGAGAAATAAAATGATTCCCTTCACTGAATTAATTTTAAATCTTTTACTAAGTGGGTACTTACCTTTCTCAAAGATAATACTAAGTTTCACGTATTGTTTGAGGCGGAAAAACAATAATTTAACGTGAAATATAATAGATGATGTTTTATACTTACTTTA
Organism: Laupala kohalensis; assembly: GCA_002313205.1. Taxonomy (NCBI): domain Eukaryota; kingdom Metazoa; phylum Arthropoda; class Insecta; order Orthoptera; family Trigonidiidae; genus Laupala; species Laupala kohalensis. The sequence continues at coordinate 162,838 of NNCF01127388.1, forward strand.
CATTTTTGCGCAAAACGATCAGTTCTAGACTTGAAGATAGCGTATGACACACGCTTTTTCTTGCTCTTTGGCTACAAAATAAAAGAATAAATAAATAAATACCAGGTAGCGAAACTTAGAAACGATTGCTGTACTGTATTGTGCTGGGTTCTTTACTTCCCTTATTCATATTAATCATCGTTCTTGAATAGTCTCCCCATCAATATGCCAAACGAATACAATCTGTTCCCAATTTGAAATACAAATTGTATTCTTCAGTTTATTTCTTATGTTAATATTCGAAATTTCAGTCAAAAATTAAAATGTAAAAATTCCTTCCTTCCAAAGACAGAATGTTGATAAAATAAAGAAAATTTAGCTCTTTGACGAAATGAAATAAAAAAAGAGTGAATCCTTTAATTATGGGCGTGAGTCTTATAACAGCTGCATCATGTAAATTAAATAAAGTTGTGTTGAATTAAAGAAATAAGTTGATATATTAGTGTAAGTTATCAATCAATGCAGATTGGTAATATTGTAAATGCAGATTATTCACTTGAATACATAGTCTGAAGATACCGACTTCGCCGGGACAAAGAATTTCCATTAATAATTTTTTAAGGTAGAGATTGGTGAAACTATACCATTTTTCAGTTTATTGAATTATGTATCAATTAATGTGATATCAATTAATTAATATATCAATTAATTTATTTATTATTTACTTTTGAACAATCATTATTAAAATATTAATTTATTGAGCAATTGATATCCTTGTAACAGTTTTCGAAACTCGAACGCAAAGGAAATGTTTTATAATCGGAAGACACTATTGTAAATAAAGTACATCCGGAAACGAAAAGCGATTTCTATTTGATTTGTTCCGAATAATAGTTGTACAGCAGAGCCACATCAAGACAACTTTCGTCTAGTTCAATACTCCTTCAATATATCTCCTTTAGACATGTTCATAATTTTTTCTGCGCGAGGCATAGAACATTTGCTTTAAAAAATTGTGACCTTTCTTCACAGTCATTCTATGATACAAACCATGCCCTCATTACTCTAAAAAAATGAATTCCCTCTCGTACATGCTCTCTGCGGAAACGATTTTAATTTAATGATAGAATTGTCATACACGAAATCAAGCAACACTTTTGGATACTGATAGGTATTCAGACGGTAAGCGCACTGAGCAGACGGTAAGCAGGTAGTGGAAATCTGTGCAATACGAATAAACTCAAACACCTTGAACTCCACAAAATCGAAATGAAATCTTTTTATGTCTGTATCATCGTTTTCAAATTTATATCTTTTAAAATGAATATTAAATAAGAGGTCAGATTAATGAATGTATTGCAAGCGTCAACATGAAAAAAAAATTATAATTCTATACTAATTTGTAAAGTTTTTCTAACAAAACTATTGCATACATTAAATAAAATATTTTTAGACACATTTCGCAAAAATTTTTGATATAATACTGAAATTTCAAATATTTTTATGATTGTCATTATTATCAACTATACTTTCTTACTGACAACTCTCATTTTTACGAATCTGTACTTCTAACAAAGAAAATGCAGTTTTTTTGTTAAATGAAACAACAAATGAAGACAATGAAGAACCTAGTAAATACAACGTCAATTGTTCTTCTGCGTGTGTGCAAACACTGCTCTCCGATTTGTTCGGAACATTTTCGAAGGTTTATACAAAAATAAACCCTTCCAGAATTGTATACTTGACTGGAATTCACTGTTTTTCCCCATCCAAAAAATGTGTCATTTGGTAATCGTAGTTTTGAGTTAAGAAAACCTATTACTAACGCAACTGCCTTAGTGACTAATTCAATTCCCTCAGAAACGTGTTAAGTATTGTCTTAACCATGTTCACAGCAAAATTGAGGCGTTTCGAATTTAAATTGTATAGTTCGTTTCAAATAGTTTTGTACTCACGTATTTGAAGTATCTGGCAGGTGAAGGATGACACGGATCTTCCATAAGATATGAAGTCTGACGCGTCGAACTCGTTCCAAAGGGTGACAAAGTATCCCATAATGGTCTTTTGCATAAATCCGTATCTCCGATGCCCTTCCCCGTTTCATAATCTCCAGGTGCTAAGTGAATTACACAAGTCAGTCATCCTCACGAAAAATTAAACTTTTATTGGAAAAGAACATTCAGTCAATACCAGAGTGCGTCTAGACGCTCTCTGGTTAATACACTTCTCAAGGAAAATAAAATATACCGGAGGATACCTTCATAGAAATATTGACCTAACTCGACGTTTGCGTCTCTTAATGCGCAAGCAAACAATTGAAAAAAACATGGTTTAAATCTCAATCACAATTTAAATATTTTATCTCCGTCAAGTTAGTATTATTTTAAAAACAATTCACCAAACATGTGTATCGATTTATTGTTTCTGTGTGTAAATAATATTTTTCGAATATTACTGTGAAACTCATTTATATCGACCTCGAGAGGAACTCGAAGTTCTATATACCTGGGAAATCAGTTTTCGGTAAATATATTACCGAAAATGGGATGGTGTTGAGGAAAAATTGAAAGCATTACCACCTCCCAGTTTGGGACATTCGACCTCTCAAATTAATCCTCCATATCATATATTAAAGAACTGTATTGAAGAACTTATAGGGATAGGCACACTGTGCCTAGGGGTACCCTATTTCCCCCCGAAATAATACACTTGGTGCGTTGTACATTTACTTTATTCGATAAGAGTACTCGTCGATGCGTCCAGCATGCCTCCTCGGTACCAACTCAACTAGCCGAACCGCGTTCCAGGCAGGCGAACAAAGCCACCCCCCTGGTCCCGTTAAGTGAAAGGCAGGGGATGGGGACGCGCCCTCGCCAAGCCGGCGTCCGAGGCCGCCACAAACTTAACAACCATCTGGCAGGTATATTTCCCCATTTGTAAAGTCATCATCACAACAATGAAAGTAAAAGAAAAACCTAATTATTGTTACTTAACGGAATGAGTGGATTCCGTAGATGTCCATATTAGTTTCGTTGTCTCGGTCAAGAGTTAAATTACACAGAAATCCATGTTCAACTAAACAGAAGTTATTCCTCAGTGAATAGTTCCTTCTGGTGATACGATGAGATGGAAGAGAAAATAGTTTCACACAGTGGCTGACAGGGGGAGACGGACCACCCCGGGTCTCTTATAAGAGTAGACCTCCGATAATCTCTTATAAGAGTGCTCTACTCATGCTCAAAGTCTCTAAGTGAACTAATTACTGTCTTTTATTTTAAATTTGAAAGTATAATAACTATTCAGAATATTACTTTAAAACGTACAGCAACATATCAGTTTTATAAATATCGTAAAAGTGTAATGTAAATGTAGTTTCGTTGTAGACAGAAATTGATGTATTTTAGTGTCTGCAGTGCGTTCGCTGTCCTCCTATGTATTTTATCATTATCACATCTTTCATTTCAGTTTACTAATAGTGTATTCCACGTCTGCTTGGTCCATTTACACTGCTAAAAATTATTCGAGCTTCTTGAAACAGTAAACTAATGTGTAAGTGTAGCAGATAAATTATTTTACTGCGTCTACACTAAACTTTCAAGCGAAATGCCGCTAATGCGGATATAATGCATACTAATTGTACTCTACCTACAGATAATTTAAGTAAAATCGTTTTTGAGAAACATTCAAAGAAGCACAAAGAAGTACAAAGAAGTACCCTTTGTTTTAAAGTAAAAAAGAAAATTAGAGCACATACAACGACAACAAGTAAATTCTATCGTAAATATGAAATGCGAATTAAATAGATTCATTCGTTTTATCAGAATCGCTGCGCACAGAAGGACAGACTGTTTTGCTCTCTCACCAGCTATTTTGAACTACATTCTGGCATTCTGATATATATATATATATATATATATATATATATATATATATATATATATATATATATATATATGTCATTTTCCTACGTCGTGCCAATTTCCTTCTAGCCAGTCCTTTTTCTTTCTTCAGTTTTGTAAGCTCCTTGGTCCACCACTGCTGTCCCTAACTTCCTTCAAAACGCAGAGTGCAAATCTCCTTCAACCGTAGTAAATCTAGCTGTAAAACATCTATCACTTCTTCAACTGCATCACAACTTCTCATATTCACGCATCTCATAAAACTCCTTTGACTCCCTGTAATTATCCCTTACCACTTTTTGCCAACGTTGCTTATATGACTTTTATCACCTTCTTATCTGCATTTATCTCCAATATTATGTCTCCTTGGTCACTATCAACACCTTCCTTCATGCACCATCTTGTAGTTGTATTTTATTTTAACCTAGTCGATAATCTTAAATTGATTATTGATAGTCCCCTGGAACCCATACATGTATTCTCTCCAAATTCATTATAAACATTTAATTTGTTTTTCAAAATAAATCTTTCAATTTCCTTTCTTCTTTTATTCATTTTTCGAAATTTTTCTCCTGAGTGCCTTCCCAAGAACATGATATTTATTTCTCTATCATTCTCATGGGTTACTACCCATTATTTATCGCTTGTTACTACTCTGAATGTAAGTGGCACTTGACACGATTTCCAATTCGGTGAATAATGTTTTTGGGTGCAGACAATTGCTATTTCATTCCTTCTCATATATTCTCCCAATTCTTTCGACCCTGTTGCATTCCTCTGTGTATTCTGCAGTAGTATTCTAATATTCATAATCGTGAATTTAGTGTTATTTCAATTCTTTTGATTTTTAAGCACTATACTCAGAATAATCTATAGTTCGATAATAACTTACATGTAATTTTTTGCTTAAAATTACAAACATATTGACATTCTATTAGTATTATAACTCGCAGCTAACTTTTTATCTTATCTAGGAATTTTTGCTGAATTTTTTGAATCCGCCTCTGCCTTAGGGCCCTTGATCGGAATTGATGGGATGGTCCCTTGCTTGCTTCCGGAGAGTAAATTAGTTTTTTTTCCCTCCACGTGGTCATACGCAGTTTGTACTGTTTTTTGACAATAAATTTATAAAAGTGTTATTATTTCAATTCTGTTGACTCTCTCAATAATCTTAACATTTGCTCTGGACACTCCCGCTACTGTGATGAATGTGCCGCATTTTGGTTTTTTCTCGTGCAGATAACACATTGTGATGCTTTCCCTTTCATTGTACAGTCTTTTGTTTATGCCCTGTAAGTCCACAAAGTCCACAAATATCATCCTTTTCTGCACATCCTCCTGCAAAATGCCCATATCTGTGAAATTTATTACACCTAATTGGTTCCATAGATTCTATAACTCTATAACTCTTCATATCTCCTGTAGGGACACATTCCTACATATACTGAAACTTCCCACATGTTGTTAACTGGTTTCCATGATGACATCACTCTTTGTTCAAGAGAGGCAACATACGACGCCAAAGAATCCTAACATTATGAATAACGAGAGACTCCTTGATGCTCACGCGTGCCGCGTGCAACGGAGACGTCCTTCTCTCAATAAACGAACCTCGACATAGTGTTACGCCCCTACCCGTAGCAACGAATTTTGCTTACTTAAGTCTACGCATCGGCCGAGAACACATCGCCACATCGCCACATCGCCGCCCGATTACCTCAAACTAGAATCTCAACAGTTTACTAGAGTCTACGTACTGAATTTGGTCGAGGTTACATCGCCGCCCGATTACCTCAAACAGCAGATTACTAGAGATTACGCTGGGAACGTTGGTCGTGGTAGCATCGTCGCCCGTTTACCTCGAACAAGAACTCCAGCTGATTACGCTGAAAACTCTTGAGCAGAGCACAACGATATGCGATTACCACAACACCAAGCCCAGCTCCACGAAATAACTTTAAGTTATTATTACGCTGACGATTCTACAATTCCAAGACAAAGCACGAGATCTCCGACCACCGATTCGCCAGAAATCAGTCGTGAGTTACACGAGCAATTTCGCACTGAACTTTCTACGCTGGCTTTCGCCGTCTGGTGTCGTTCATTGTTCTACATTACGACGATAGAATAAATATTGTTCCAATTGAACCTTTTAAGTATTTATTTTGGAGAGGAGTAAATCTTACTGCGAAGCAAGCCTACACGCTGAGCCTTACGAAGCAATCAGAGATCTTCCCCGCCACTCCATACATTCTGCCTTGCCGCGTTATCTTCTTAAAGCTTCCCGAATCTGTCTCTAAAATCCAATTATCTGGCCTGACACTTTTCCCGATTTAATACCCTTACACTTTTCAGAAAAATTCTTTTTCATTCCCCTCAAAAGTCTTTCTAGCCCTAATATTCTCAACCTTGGTCTTCTGCGTAGTACCTCCTTATTTTTCTATTCAGATACTCCGCATATTAGATTACTTAAATTTTCCCTTTCTCTCGATGGGAGCACCACTAGTAACTTCTGTCCACTTGTTCCCTTTATTGTATCTATTTGTATCATCTCCTTTCCTTTAATCCGCTTCTTAACACAATCCCTTACTTCATCCACCGGTTTCCCTTCCTGTGCCAACAGCATTATTTTTCTCATTATTCACCTGTCTTTTCTGTCATTTCAATTACTTTCTGCGACAATGCATGCATATGATGATTTACAGCAACTATGTACTTGACATAATTCCGCACGCACACGCTTTTCCATTTCTTGTAGTCTTCCTATAGTTTCATCTCGTGTCCTGCTCCCCTATCCCTCAACTTTTTTATAATCTCATTTTTGTTTACTTCCATCTGTTTCCCCATCTTTTTTATTCTATTGAACCGTTCATCTAATACATTCACAATCTTTTCCATATCACTTCCTCCTAACTTCATATTTCTCTCTAAACACTCTTTAGGTCAATTTATCATCTATCTGATACATTAAAACATTCATAAATACCACTGATCTTCATTATAGAATCTTCAAATGTTTAGAATTTAATATTTATTAACCTCTCTATCTTTATTTCCATCTGACGTTATATCTCAGATAATTCATTACTTCTAGTCTGTTTCAAACGTTCTATAACTTTCGTTACATTTTCCATTATGTCCTTCACTTCTTTCAATGCATCCTCCAGCTTTGTGATGACCCTTTAGTATCTTCTTCAATTTATCATCATGCAATACCTTCTTAGCCTTGCGATATTGTATCATAAATTCATCCTTCTCTCCCTTCTTCCCGAGTTTCATATCCTGATGCTTCACTAGTATCTTCTTCTCTTTCCTTACTTTGTGACTTGTTTCCTTCTGCAAACATCCTACTCATTTCTCTTACTGCCTTTCTCCGATTCTCCCACCCTCCATCGTGTTTCTTCTATGTTTGCCATTGCCTTATCTGCTTTATGTGTATCCACCTGATCGATGTAATCACAACTCTTGACACTATTAATTTTAGGAATTATCCTTTCCTACCTACACTCAAAATTATTATAATGGGGATGCTGTTGGCCATTGTAAACCGCTCATTAAACCTCATAATGTCAATACGCTCTCTTCAATTTTCAATTAATTAAAACAAAACATTTCAAAAAATTTATATTTTAGAAAACAGATTTCAAAATTAATTTGTGCCTTTATGCTCCGTTTTGATGTCCTTTATCAGACCTAGATATCCCAAACCGTTCTCCAGATATACTGCCTCCAGATATACCGAAATCACACGTTTCCCTTTCACATGGTTTTAAAGTGAAGTGCAGCCTCTACGACTCCGTAGACGTTCAAGCTCGGTAAGAAAATACCTGATTGGTACCTGCACCTATTTCCCTATTTGCAGCTAGAACCGGACTATTTAGGACCTTCGGGTGAAAAGTTTATTGAGCGGGAAGTGAGTACGCCTTCTTAATATTGGTGTCAACTAATTGAGCTTCTAAAGTTCGAGGTTTCACAATTTGATTCACTTTTATCAGTGACCTGAAGAGCATTTTGGTTTATTCTTGTCCCTAAAATTAGAGCTGCAGTTCTTCATTTTACTCTTGAAGCTCCCCACATTTTTAATGTTTCCAAACCACTGCTTATAGCTGTGTCTCCAAAATGCTGCATTTACATTTAAAACTATGATCCTCACCTTGAAATAAATTTTTGAACAATATTGTAGTTGTTTTGACGCTATTAAACACCTTAATGTTGTTATATAACAGAGCTCAAGTTCTAATTTAAAATGAAATTTGTGGCTCATTTTTTCTCTTGATAATTCTTTTATATGCTCCTCAAATCCTCTTCTTTCACCCTCACTTCCTTGGTTTTGTATTAATCTTCAATCTTATTACCGTAATAAAATCTCTTACAACACTAGAATAATACCTTCATACTTCTCATGTCAAAACTTCATGAGCTCATAATAGAAGAAAACAAAAGGACAAATATTAATTTCATTAAGATTTTTATTCTTAGTATGAAATTTTAATTAGGTCAAAATTAATATTTGACAAATTCTCTTCAAAACTAGATTCTATGAAGATTTAATTAATCAAATTAAATTTAGAATGAGTATTGTAAGTCCTTGGAAATTTTTAAGTTAAACTACAAGTACAATATGTTATTTCCAGTAGTTAATTTTACTGTCATATTATGTATGAAACACATTCCTATTACTTCTCATAGTTTTCTAAGACCCTCTGTGTCGGATATCTCTTAAGCTCGTCACTGACTTTGCTGAATTTTGAATCTGTTGTTATTGATCTCCATTTGTTAACGTTGTATATAAACATGCCGTCATCATTACATATGGCCGCACCCATGACATAACGTTATTTATTTCCCGATTATATCACTTCCGGGCGCATTGCTCCCACTTACTTGTGCCATGCTCCTTCCTTTCTCTTTTCTGGCCTCCCTTGGTCACCTCTTGTTTTTTCGATCCCGACGCTACTAGGTTGCGAGGGCTAGGGTATCTTTCATTTTCCTCTTTCCTCTTCTTTTTTTTAATGTTTTTAGTAAAGTCATGTGATACGTTGGAATTTGTGTTTTGAGTTGTAATGCAGGAGGGTTTTTAGTGGGTATGGCTGAGTCTTTCGGCGAGTCCCACACGCGGGGAGAGTCATGTTGGCTCTCCCTAGTGCGTAACTGCATTTTCCCTACCTGTACAAGTTTTAAGGGCTCTAATGACCTCGCTGTTGACGAGCCCTAAAGCCCCACAAAAAAAAAAAACTTCCGGGCAATTCTCTGCAAACTAACTGTATGATTCATTCACCTATAGCAATTAACGTTTTTATAGGATCACTCTCATACCTTAGAAACCTCCCAACTGTTTAACATTTCATATTACCTAGCAACCCATGGTGTAGTATGGGGTATCCATATTCAAATTCCATTCATTAATTTCTTCTATATTATCCAAGTAAGCACAATATGCAAAAATGTATGTTATTTCCTCCTTTTCCAGCTTTTTTACAATTAAAATGACAACGATACATACAAACATCATGATACGAACGATCGCAATTTGTTGACTGATTGCATACATGTTTGTGGTATATAAAATCCATTTGAAAAAGCAAACGATAGTATTAAGAAACTATATTCATGGCACCATTTTATACTGCCACTACAAAATACTTTTAGGCTCTTTACTTATATTGAACCTTAAAGTGGTCATGACATACAGCGTGGATGACAATAGTCATACACGTGAAGTAATCATTTATTTTTTCTGAATGTTGTCATGACAACTAAGTGTGCTTTCAGATTAGTAAACTCAGACATCTATTGCATCACATCGACGGTTGTCTAGCCTCTATTCCGTGCGGTTTTCTTGGAACTCTGCAACAACATCCACTCGACTTATTCTGACGCTTCGGAGCGATTAATATGTACTACGTAGAAGGCATGCAAATACGTTGGTGCATAGGGACCTCCAAAAATTTAATGTGAAGAAAGTCTCCAAGAATACCCCCACCCCGGTCCTCATGATGCAACTGGTTATACATATAAAATTATAAACTATAGTACTACAGAAAGTGCAACATGATACATACTACGAATAAATATTGAGGCTCCAGTTCGAACGCATATTGCAGTGACTGGCACTATAGAGCAGTAATGCAAACAGCGTCTCTTCTAGTCATTGTATCATTACATAAAAATTATATTTCTGACTCCTTATTTTTGAGGTCGAGTTAGGTAGATATGAAATAAAATAGTTATTAAGTTTCTATTCAATAAAATTATAATTGGGAGATTATTATTGTTATCTACCCTGCCGAAAATTAATCCGTTTGTACACTTAGAAAATTGGTTAACATAACGTTTTTGAAATACAGTGAACCAATATCACTAGAAAAAGCGTTTGGTACGGCCATTCCAAAAGGGGAATTTGCGTAAAATCTAATGCGTTCATTTCTCAATAAGAGTAAACGAACATTACCAATTGTTTCAATCGGTTTCTTGATTGAAACGGTACAAGAAAGGAGGTTTTTTTATTGGTGGGATTAACGTCTGTATAACCTAAGGATACTATTGTAAAAAACCACAAGTTGCAACGAAGTAGGAAAATAGTTTTATTGAGACTTAAGTCTGCCTAGATGTGTATAATTTAATACCCAATCATCAGCAGCATAAGATAAGTGGGTAGGGTAGTCGTCCAGTGAGAAACGCTAGATGGTAATGTAAACTTGTAATCGGTAAATTCAATTTGTTTCCAAATCTCGTTTGTACGTTCAATTTCTTTTTTCAATTTTAAATCAAATTAGTATGTTTTAATAATAGTATATCTGTGCGGGCCGCCCTTAAATCGCACACTACAATTTCCCACCGTTGCAATGCGTTCGCCTAAGCTGTAAATTTAAAAAAATGTTAAGCATAATTTTTAGGGAAATATTTTGATATGATGTAACTTAGCAGGGGCAAGCTTGTATTAATCCCTAGGTTTGCAGAAAAATGGTTGCAAGCAATTTTGTGATTTTAGACGCTTTTTAATTAACACTTGAGTTATCTGGAAACCAAATAGTTCAAACACTTTTCAAAGAAAATGTATAAGTTAAACAGTTAAGCATACAGAGACCATCCCACGAGAATGTCCATTTCCTGCCTTGAAAAGGATGGTACAGATCTGCGCAGCGCCTTACGTATATCCCTAGCTTCCAAACATCGTCGTCAACCTATCGGCCCTTACCCCTGCCAACATTTTCCCACAGTTGACCCTATGTCAGATGTCACAGAGCGGCGACCGCGCTACTGGGAAATGGGTCAGTTAATATTTCACAGTCATCTGGTGCGTATGTTTGCATTGTTTCAACGTAAAATATTCCTCAGAGCAATTAAATGTCATATCTTGTAGTTCCAAGTGGAAATACCGCAGACAGAAGAGTCTGCGACATGTAAACACTTCTTTGCAACCCAATACTTTCTTATGTTATCAAGCGAATGTTTTTAGTTTAGCGTGTAACACAGATTATCCCTGCATTTCTGGACTCATTTAACTCATTCTCGAGGGACGGACCCTATAAATGATTACGAATAGGAAGCGCATAGCTAGGGTGTTTGTTTTCTACAGAAATACCGGTATTTTATTTCTGACTTAACTAGAAAGTATTTCTAGGTTATCACTTTATTGGATCAGTCCTTGTGGCTGGGATAATGGATAATGGATTTTCATATAACCACAGTTTAAAATCGGGTAGGGCTATCTACATTAAAAACGCTGTGGTCCCAATTTATATCAAGAGTGTCTAATGCTTAAACTAAATTACTTTGAACTGGGTCTCCGTGACACACTATATCGCGATCTATAGATGTCCGAATCGAGAATACAATAAGTCTCCCTCACCTGGATAAGTCCACGTATCCAATCGTTTAAAGCGTTCAGTTGTGGAGAGGAAAGGCGGTTCCAAGCGATTTGTCATTTTGCGAGCCTTCTCCAAACTGTCAGGAATCTTCCATTGACAATCAGCTGGACCAGGTAAATCGTCTTGGAACTCTTCGAATCGCTACAACAGTAATGAAAAGTCAGGATACGCTTACCTGATATAAGGCCTATATACAAAAACATGGAATTAATATTCCATTCGATGTGCAAATATATTAAAGACAATCATTATACGATACAAAACAAATGTATTTCATGATCACTTGGTGGTTAAAACTATATATTCAAAGTGGTTGAGGACAACGACGTTTCGAGTCTCACATCGAATGGAATATTAATAGATTATCTAGACAATCAGAGTGTGAGTGACGTAAAATTTAAAAACATGGAATTGCTTACGTTTCATTCGCGTTCAGTTAGGTTAGTTATTTTGTCACACTGAATTTGGAACACTTCATCATCAACCATATTCAATATAACTTCCTACTGCTGCCTTGGAAAACGTGAAGGTATTTTTCGTGCAGGAACAACATTTTACAAAAATGAGACATTAAAATTAAAATATACCCTTCCAACTAGTTGGTCAAATAATTATTTATTAATTTTTTTAATTAAATAATTTTCAATCGACATTAATTTATTTTAGAACTGTTTTACTGTTTATGGATACAAATGAATAAAATAATTGTGTAATTATCAGGAAATGTTTTACAAGATTAAGATCTAAAATTTACCTTAATTTTAGACCTTGAAAATGTAATGTCATATCAAAGGCCATTCGTATACATACTTGTAATGTTTTCTCAACGATATTATTCAGAAGAAATGCTTTAAATACTGAAGCAAACTGGAGCCGACTCATCACACAAATAATTCTGATACTTGGATCGATCATATTATTATTTTAAACCCGGTGAAGGTTCAATTATATGGGTAAATTCCAGTTTCCGGTATCTCTAAGCACGATTCAATTTATGTTTCTTATGGTCTGAAATGTCCTAAGTATGTACCGAAAATATCGTGATTTTAAGAATTTAGACCAGTGCAACTTTCTCAATAAAGGATTAAATATAGCATGGTATGACATTTACAACGACGCGTCTCTGGACAACAAAGTAAAGCTTTTCACTGACCAATTAATTAACCACATTGACAAATACATACCCATTAAAAAGCCCGTGTAACTCGACCCCCAGCACCTTGGTTAAATTTCGAAATCAAACTGTTAATGAAAGATAGAGATGCAGCGCTTGTAGAGTCCCGAAAAACAAAAGAGGAAGAAGGCATCAAATTATACAAAAACTTAAGAAATATTGTAACGCAAATAATTAGAAATGAAAAAATTAAATATTATCATAATACATTAGGTGCAAACCGGGATAGTAAATCACTCTGGAAAAATCTTAAAAGTATTGGATTGGGTAAGACATCCACTTCATTCGATATCTGTATAACTTTAGATGCTTTAAATACTTATTTCGTAGGCCAAACATCGTGCACCAACGAATCTTTAAAGCTAGACTTGTTAAAGTCTTTACAAAACGATGAGAATTATTCAGAAAATCATATCTATTTTACGTCTGTCACTCAAGCAGAGGTATGAAATATTATAATGAGTTTAAAATCAAACGCCTCGGGCTCAGATAAATTAAAAGCTAGACTATTAAAATTATGTAGTTACTTCTGTGTTTCACCTATTACGGATATTATCAATTATTCACTCTCCAGTGGTAGCTTCCCTACCGCGTGGAAAACTGCCTTGGTGCACCCTCTCTTCAAAACATCGCATCCCTCAAAACCAAATGTGTATCGACCAATTAGTATTCTCCCCACTCTGTCGAAAATATTAGAAAAAGTTGTTCGAAATCAAGTGGATAGCTACCTCAATCACAAAAATGTTATTAATGAATTTCAATCCGGTTTTCGTTCAGGTAGAAGTACAGGAACCGCCTTGTTGAATGTTATAGAAGATGCTCGAAATTCAATTGACGCGGGAAACGTAACTATTCTTGTCCTTCTCGATTTTAGCAAGGCATTTGATTCAGTTGATCACGATATTTTGCTTGTAAAAATGAAGACTAGGTTTCGGATGGCCTTCAATAAAACGGTTTTCGGAATATTTAACAGGACGAAAACAAACTGTAGTATATGGAAATAACATCATCTTCTCTTCAAAAGGTGCGTGATGTTGCGCAAGGAAGTGTCCTCGGTCCCCTTGCTTTTTTAATTTACGTTAATGACGTCAACAAATCTCTTAAGCATAGCAAATTTCAAATGTACGCCGACGATCTTCAAATTTATATTAGCAAACCTTCTAACATAACTTCAATTGCGCAAAAACTTAACGAAGATCTCACCTCACTCAGTATGTGGGCAAAATCTATCGGTCTCCTCTTAAATCCGTCTAAATCACAATGCTTATTGCTTGGTTTAAAGAAAACCCGCAGTATACTTTCAAATTTCACTCTACCCAATATATCAGTTAATAAGATTTCTCTCATTTGGAGCAGTCACGTGAAAAATCTAGGAATTTATATTGAAAGCTCGCAAAGTTGAGAAACCCAAATAGACGAAAGATGTAAAAATGTTTACTCCACCATCCACTCTTTAAAACTGCTACGTGATCTTTTACCTACAGGAGTAAAGGAAATGCTTGTTAAGTCTCTTGTCATGCCGCACTTTGATAACTGCGACTTTCTTTTCACTGACTTGACGGAAAAAATGAAATGTAAATTATAAGTAGCTCAGAACTCATGTATTGGTTTCATTTTTGATCTCAGGAAGTATGACCATGTGACAGAATTTTTCAAAAAATTCAGGACACTCACACTCGAGGAACGTCGAGCGCTGCATTGCCTATCTCTTCTTCATAAAATAATAAAAAATGGATATTTGACAGTTGTAGAAAACGTTTAAAATTTTTGAAACTGGATCGCGCGCGAGGCTCACATCTCCTCTCTATTCCTCGCCATGTCACAACTCTTTATAGTAAATCGTTCACAGTACGCACAATACGTTCTTGGAACAAACTTCCTGCTCAACTAAAATCTCTATCAGCTTTCTCTTCTTTCAGGCGACGACTTACAGAGTGAATGGAAAACAATGCCCTTTAGTATTCCCACATTATCTGTATTCTTTCTCCTTCATTTGTATGCTTTCTTTCTTTCTTTCCTTATACTTCTTTTATTATTTCTCTTCTTTACTTTTACATTATCTCCCTTTCATTCGTACTCTAGCTTAATATTATCTTATGTAATATATAATTTGTAAATATTGCCATTATGTAATAATTTGTTTTGATATCCCTGTTGTAATCACTATATTATTTCTATTTGTAAATTCATAATTATATTGTACTGTTACTGCTGCTTTTAACCCATGTTCGGCACTAAGCCGCCATCCTGGATGAGGTTTTGCTGGGTTTACTCAATCGCTTAAAGTTTTACCGGGATAGTCCCTAGTATTGCTTCCCAGTTTTAAATGTAAATACGACCCTCCCAATTTTCATCTTGTATTTAAAATGTAAAAGTTTAAAAATGGTTAGACGGAAGAGCAGACCTTAAGATCTGATTTCAAATAAAGGCACTTTATTATTATTAAATATGTACTTACTAATTTTCTAAACGTTTTAAAGGTTGAATTCTTTAATTTTTCGTCTCGTCAAGTGTTGTACTCACCAAAAAATTGTGATTTAATGCGACACAAATATTTTCTACATACCTCACTATACCTAAATGGTAAATGATGTCCTCACCTCATAACATTTTCAAGTCAAAATCAGTATTCCTTAAAGTTGGCATGTCCGTTCAGTACTGAATATCCAATCTACTGCTCGAAGATGAAATTAGTTTTTAGAAAACACAAAATACAAAAAAAAAAGATCTTTTACGTGAAATAAATAATTAAGGAATAGACTTACGTCGCTGCCGTGTAGAAACGGAGGAAAAGGCACTCCTTCCATGATTTGGCAACAATCTTTACCATGGATGTCGTAGCGCGTTGGACTCGGATAATTCTACGAAAAATGCAATTTCGGAATGATTTACTTCATTTATATTTATTAATAAAATGTATCAAAAATAACTTTCTCCAGAGACTACGAATACTTAAAATATTTAATATAAATATTCACAGTGTGTGCGGTATCGTACCTAGATGAGGACCTGGGGCCCGCCACGGACCTCGTTCTAGAAACGGTCTCCAAATGGGTCAAAAACATAATATAAACTCGATAATTAACTGAAATAACCTCTTCAACTTTTAAATACAATATAATAAATAATAGCTTAGATTATTAAATGGTCCTCAAATGTAAATAATTATATATAATAATGAGCATATTTATTACACCTCAAATTTCAATTTGAAATTTTTAAACTTTATCTAAAAAGTTCTTGTACTTGAACGTGGGTGTTCTCATAAAAAACCGCGCTTCGAGCCTCATATGGTGTAGGTACGCCACTGTGTGTGTAGCACTTCGTCGTGTTAATTTTTGATCGGTACACAATGACAATTCAGCAGGAAATTTTTTAATAAATAATGTAGAAGACTTTCTACTTCATTTATTAAATGTAATGTTACAACGGTTTACTCGAGTATTATTTACAATTAATTACAATAGTTACTTAACATTCTAAATATGATAAACAAAGGGGAAAAAATTCAAAAATTATATTACAAAAAAATCATATTCTGAATTTAAAACCAAACACGTGGTTATGTCGCAGAGGATGACTAATAACTCAACCAAATTATATATCCTAAAAATACACAAATTCCTCCCCATCAATCAAATGAAAAGTTAAATTAAGCATTTTTCATCTCTTTTATTTTTGGTAAGGTCATTTCTACAAAAGTCATTATTCTATTTTTCATTTGCGTATTTTTAATGACAGAGTGCTTCAATAGTTTTTTGTAATTTTTGTTATTGTAGCAAATTTAAGAAAACTTTAAAAGTCGTTTAACCCGATGGCGGAAGGACTTGAACGTAACGTCCATACGTTTGGGGCGATGAAAGAATCGGATTTTGGGTCGTATAGAAAGAGTGTTAGAGTCGGAGTTCGAATTAAAGAAAATAGAGAAAAAGGAAAACTTTTGAAAAAAGGGTTGGCACATTTATTGAAATGAATACTTGATTTTAACAAGTATCATTGACAACCGCGAAATCTGAAATTATTTCCCCCTGTTGGGAATTTGGGGAACAAAGAGTAAGAACGATGGAAATACCCTGGCTTCCTTCCCCCTTCTTTAATTTGAACCCTGGTTAGAGATGACATACATCCTTCAAGGTCTGATTGATGAGAGTCTGCGGATATCTGTATTTGCACGCGTTGCCGCGCCTGAAGTCTCGAAAGCGTTCGTAACCCTCCTGCAGGTGATGGAGCGCATTCCATTCGCGCTTCCTGTCAGCTTCGTAATATGCAGGTCCAGGAGCATCGTTCACGTTCAGTTCTTTGCGTACACTGCGCATACGACTCCAGAAGTTGCCTTTGTATTGGTCAGTACAATGACATTTGATCTGCAACAACGAGGAAATTTATTTATTTTACCTCAATGAAGCAATTCTCATAGTACTAATAATATTTGATATAACCATAATATTAATACTAGGAGACACTCTAGCATATTACAGGGTAGTTTGTCATTGGTCCCGAAAAATTACATACATTGACACAAGTAAGTAGTCACCATGCAACAAAACCTGGCCTCATATTCTCTATGAGATGACTGAACTTTATAATAAAGAGGTCCTCACTCTGTCAAAATATGGCAATAAGGATATTACATATTTTCCTTCAGTAAATTAAAATAGTAATTCATTCAGTATAAAATGGCTCCTCACACCGCCAATATTTTCCTTCACATTTCAGATCAGACTGGCTTCACCAGGCACGAATATTCCAAAAGCATGGGTGATTATAAAGGTAGTTAAGTTGAACCGAAGAAAAATAATAGTTGGAAAACGATCCAAAAGAATTATTGTGAGTTTCTAACATTATTGCGACCAAAATTAATAATTACAGCTCGGTAATTTAAGAAAAAAAACGAAAAGAAGAGTTGAGAAAAGGAAACTATTGTTCTCCTTTCTCTTCCAAAATGTGCGGCTTAAGATCTTGCGAAGTACTGAGCTCTAGTATTATCAATACTGTTCTCGCACGTTCAATTTTCACTGAAGAAACTTCAATATTATTTTTGAGAACCGTCAATAAGGAGCTTCAATGTTTTTAAATTAACAATCCCTTAATTAACAATCCTAGTTAACGTATTTACTCCACGTATTTCCCGTTGCGTATACTTTGCAAACGTTTACTCCCATGTACGTTACGGCATCACCTTCTGGGGCAATTCCGGTCAGAGCATTCTACCTTTCAGAATTCAGAAGAGTATACTTCGGATAATTTGTAAATCTCCCCCCGAAAGTCTTGTAAACCTTTATTCAAGGAATTAAATATCTAAACACTTCCCTGCATTTATATTTATGAAACGGTCGTGTTTGTTAAGACCGAATTACTGAAGTGCCACCCTTTCTTTATACGAAACAGTCTCGTTCACGAACACAATACTCGCAATAGGAATAATAACACTCTTTGCCAAAAAGGACCATATCATTCGGGAATCGTTCTATATAATTCCCTGTCCAAAAATATAAAAGATATTATGAAATTGAATCTCTTCAAATCCGCGGTTAAAAACTACCTCCTGCATCAGTGCTTTCTACTATGTAAAAGAATTTATTGATTTTAATAAAAGTTAAATCCGTCTTGTACTTTATAATTCCATTGCTGTAGTACTTTTAAAATAACTTATAACTATTTCAAAAACTATTTTCTTGTATGATTGTGTTGTCTTATGGCTCATATTAATTTAGTTTTATGTGTACTCAACTTTGGCACGATTGTGTACATTAATTCTGTAGTCCCATCCTGGCCCGGGTTTTACTTCGGTTTTCCTTCGGGTAGAGGCGGATTTCTTATACAGGTTCTCTAGGCTTTGTCCAGGGGCATGTTTATTGTAATAATAAATCGTGAATTTAGAGTTATTTCAATTCTTATGATTTGTAAAGACTATACTCAGAATAATCTATAGTTTGATAATAATTTGTACCTGTAAAATAATTTTTGTGTGTTAAATTACAAACATTCTATTATTGTTT
Source organism: Laupala kohalensis (assembly GCA_002313205.1). Classification (NCBI taxonomy): domain Eukaryota; kingdom Metazoa; phylum Arthropoda; class Insecta; order Orthoptera; family Trigonidiidae; genus Laupala; species Laupala kohalensis. The sequence goes on from NNCF01127388.1 coordinate 181,760, forward strand.
TTGTTAAATTACATTCTATTAGTATTATAACTCTTAGGTAACTTTTTATCTTATCTAGGAATTTTTGCTGAAATTTTTGAATCCGTCTCTGCCTTAGGGCCCTTGATCGGAATTGATGGGATGGTCCCATGTTTGCTTCTGGAGAGTAAATTAGTTTATTCTCCTCCACGTGGTCATACGCAGCTTGTACTGCTTTTTTAACAATAAATTTATTATTATTATTTATTATTTAATATACACCCTCAGACCATCGATATATTGGTAGATTGGCAATACATATTGACTATGTGGGGACCGCTTAAGTATATCTCAGATTCAGTAGTGTACATAGCACAGTCGCTGATATTATGACCGTATATTATGACCGTTCAGTCGTTCCACATAGATGTGTCCATCACAATAGGCTGGATCTGATTTCTCACAGAATAAAATTGAATATGGTAAAGCTGATAGATATTGCAGTTCTCTATATCAATAATATTGCTGCTAACATCTCTGAGAAAGTATGAGAGGAGATATGGCTAATATGAACTGCTGGGAATATGGTCTATTCATATTTATTATATCTAGATATATAAAAGCCACTCACTGACCGACTAAACACGAAATCTCAAAAACTACAAAGCGCACAAACCTGAACTTTGGCACGTAGATTCCTTTTAGGGAGTAGACATCCGCTATGAAACGATTGTACGAAAATATATCCCTGGGGTTATATACGAAATGGGGGTTGGAATGTTTTCTATATGTATCCCACCATAACTACAGTGCCAGGAGCAATTTCTACCAAACTTGATACACAGATGACTTTATGACAACAAGTATTATGGGGTAAGATACCCCTTGCACCCCTGGGGAGGGGGCGAGAAGGGGATGACATGTATAGCGGAAGCTACATATAATATTTTCAATTTATTTCCAAAACACTAACTATTAACTAAGTGAACCATTAATTATTTCCATTAACTAAGTGAAATAAAGTCTTCCCCCCACCAGAAAATTCCAGAATATCTCAAAACAACGTAATTAACAATGTAGAATATTCTGGAATCAAGAATTGACATAAATAAGTGAATAACGAGACATATCTGTGCTACAATGAAAACAATATTAAGTTTAGTAAATTCCTCAAGTGACCAATCATAAAACTGGACACACAAGGTGAAATTACAGTAACCAAGGAGACATGAGTTGTTATCCAGTGACCAGAACTCCACTCCGAGACGAGCATCCGTCAAGTGCACGTTGCGTCGATTTGCTCCGCTCTCATATGCACATAATTCAGTGTCAAAGTGTCGTTTGAGACCGGATGTCTTGACCGCGATTCTTACTGAACTTCATAGTTACGGTCTAATCTCTAGATTTCAGCCGATTTTAACATTTTGTGTGGACTAGTGTCAACTTAATGTCATAATCTCTGCAGATCTCACGTCTAGATCACGATCCGATTAGAACTGTGCATTGACAGTCTAGCCTAAAGACTCAATAATCTAGTAACATTTCGTGAACATTAGCATATAGACACTTCATTAGCTACACGTGTGAACCATACTCATTTACGGCAAACTAAGTAAACTCAGTGAACCATCATCAGCAAGAATATAGTGTGATTTATGCAGCAACCAAGCGGCTGTGACTCATGAACAGCAGCGTAACACTTGTCAGCGACCTGTGAGTAAGAAACTGATTTTTGAATCCTATCACGAGTTGTTCAGGGGACTCATGCATTTAATACTCGCTGTATCCAAAGACTTGCTGACTACATGACTACTCAATTTCATATCATTTATGCTTTTTTCAATGTTTCATAATTGACTAATTGATCTATCAATTTTATGTGCTTCATTCCATTTCCATGTTTCTTTATTGACTAAGTGATACATTGAAGTTATGTAATTTATTGAATCATAATATTTCTCCACTAACTATTTTATCCAGGAATTCTTTGTACATATTCCTATTTCAATGTTTCCCAAACACAGCAATAAACATGTCAGTGCCTTTTTGATATGGAACTAGCTTATTATTTTTCGTAGTTAGTTAACAATTTATGTGAATTATTATTTTTATTATTTGTTTATTTTGGATGGGATTAACTGAAAAAGGACACGCATCATTTCTTGTTATATTTATTATTAGGCACTTTAAAGATTCCAAAATCTGAATTCCCCGACACATGTAAAAGTAATAGAAAAATACTATATTAGGTTCGAAACCTCGGTGGCGTTGGGATGGATAAGGACATCCCAGATGCTTTCTAGATTAACAATTAGTCCACATTGCAAAATATAACCCTAGCATCCCGAGAGTAGGGGTGGGAAAGGTGAACAGGTAAGCATAATAAAAAAGACCGATATTGATGTTGAGTAAATTATGTTTGGGGTCCCTGAAATGAAGTGACACCCTTACTGCGCAACAAGTAAACGATCACCCTCTATAAGGAATACCATTTGCGATTAGCAAGTTCAAGTGCCTACTCACCTTTAACATCAGATCAGTTCAAATCAGATATCTGTAATAAAATCTGTAAAACTTGGAAGTGTCCGAAATATTAATTACATATTTGGAACCGGAAGGACAACATAACGAACGTTACTAGTTAAATAAAAGCTTGTAATTAGAAGCTTTTTTCATGCATCACAAAGATAACGAATCTTTTTTTTTATCCTCATTCCCCGCCATATCTGGAAAGAATAGTTTTCTTGACTTTAAACATTGTTACACAGAACTTACTTATAATTTGGTGAATCATTTCTACATATATCACTCACAGAATCTTCAAATAATTCAATCAATTACTTTAAATATTTTACTTAGCCATCTATGGTTCTGATTCTTCACAAAATTATACTTATTATTGAATAGTGTAAATACTAAAACACCGAGTTTAGGGGTACCTAAAAGTGAATTATCACTCGAATACTCTTTTGCTCCAGGGTACTTCTTTCGTTAGCAGGAATTGTAAAATATTTTTACTGGTTAAATGGCAGCATTATTCATCAGTTATTTGGTAACAATCTTTCCTACAGCTAGAGTGATCGTGTTCCATATTCATGAAAGAACTTTTCAGCTAATAAACTGAATATAGAGTCTTCAACATTCTGCCTTTTTCATTTAATATTCCAGTATATTCTCTTAAACTCGCGTTGCTCCCAGACCCCCAAAGCTGCACCCCTTGCTAAGGTGTTTTTTGCCTTAACTTAATAAAAATTATGTTTTTATCATCTTAAGTTCGATTCAAAACTCTGTTCAGAAAACATTGAATACTCTACGTACAAATTATGAAGTATATTTTTCATTAACACAAACGTTTGATGCATTCAGTATTACAAAATTTGTTCAACTTTCTTTTCAGGGCTAATATCATTCAAAATATTTATTTTTCTTTATACAACTTTTGGAAGTAGTGTGATGTAAGAAGAACGTCTAAATGTTAATAAGTATACTTAGAAAATTAGGTGAAAACTTACGAATATATTGTAATAAACAAAAATATTTCTTTACGTCAATATCAAATTATGCCCTACACTTCGTAAGAAACTTGGTAATTGTGGAGCGTTAGCAACATTATCAAATAATGATAAATTAAAAGTCGTTTGTATGTTGCTCATTGTTTTAATGTTAGAAAGCTTTTTCGGCTGCATAGCAGCCATCGTCAGTAATGTATACTGAAAAAAATATACAAACATGAAAATGACAATAATAAAAATATAACATGAAAGTATACAATAATTGAGTAAAAACAGTATTGAAAGAAGTGTAATTTTTTGTTGAAATAAAGAAAAGAAAAGAACAATGAAAAATGAATAAAAGAAAAATACAGAGTGAGCAAACCGACAAAATTACATACCTGAGTATTGAGGAAAATTTTTGGCAAGTGCGCAGAGTGCGTCAAACGGAGGTAATATGGAAAGTGTATGATGTTTGCGGGGGGGGGNTGAAGACGGAAAGAATTTCTCAGGATTTTAACTGTTGGGAATGGGGTGCAGGGTCCTGGAGAGTTGGGGGGTGAGAGGGAAGGAATTTGAAGTCTAGTTTCATAAGAGGGGAATGAAGTTCAGGGATTTGTTCATTTAATAGGAAAATGTTGTTGTTTTTTAGAATATATGTAAAATATGGATATGTAAAATTTCTCATTTGATCCGGGGCCAAAATCTATTTCCTACTTCTAAAATATAAAAATCCTTCTCAGTGTTGAATGTGTGTGTGTTTTCTACTAGGTGGTTGGCGAAGTGTGAGACTTTAGTGTTATTTTTTCATGCATTTATGTGTTCTTGAACGTTCTTCCAGACTGTCCCCCTTACACGGACTGACAATCACTACATGTGAGAGCATACACTCCACTTCGGAGGAGATGGGGAGTGGGGTCCTTAGTGTATAATAAGGTTGTGTTAAGTGTTTGTGGAGAGAAGAAGGTAGTGTGAATGTTGAAATGTTTTAATGGATTAGCGATTTAAGTGAGAGAGGGCCTATGAAAGGGATTGCATGTCTGGTTTGAATATTATTGTTTGGAGTAAGTGATGTGAGGTTCTTCCTGTGATATAATCTAACTTTCTTAGTGATTATATTATCAATGAGAGAGATATTGTAGACATTGTTTGATGCTATAAGTTTTATTGTGTCTATTTAGTTTTTGATTTAGTCTATTTAGTTAAAGGTGAGAGTGGAATAGTGAAAAGACGATGGACCATGGAGTGGAAGGTGGTATGTTTGTGCGAAGGAGAGTGTAGTGAGGAATTGTGAATGGTTGTGTCTGAAAATGTGTCTTTCCTGAATATGTCAAATTGGTGGCAGTTGTTTACTAAAGAAATAGAGAGGTCTAGAAAATTGAGTGTTCTTTTGTCATTTTCAATTTCTGTGATGAAGGTTATGTTGGGGTGAAGTGAATTGAGAAATTGAGTAAAAATGTCAAGTTGTCTGTGCGTCCCTGTCTAAAGAGTGATTACGTCATCTACGTAGCGGTACCAATAAATGATGTTAAGTAGAAGAAAATGTCCAGAGTCAAAAATATTTTTTTCAAGAGTAATGTCTGCAAGTAATGGAGGGGGGAACCCATGGGTAAGCCTGAGTTCTGTTGATTGAATTTATTATCAAATTTAAAATAATCCACATCCAAGCAAAGGTTAGGTTAAAAAGTTCTGTTTTACAAAGAGGGGGCACGACGCGGAGTCTAGGGTGTCACGTTACAATCAGATGCAGGGATACTGGGAAAAATATTTTTGACCGAATTAATATTAATTTAGCTTTAGGAGGAACAGGAATTTTTTTAATTTTGTTGGCCAGGTCATTACTATTCTTAACGGTGTGTGATACCAAAATAAATTCTAAACCAAAATTATTTTTTTATTTTTTTAAATTATATCATTAATTGCAATTCTATATCTAAGAGCGTACAAAATTTCATGTTTCTACGACTAGTACAAGTATCCAATAATTATAATCGGTCAGTGAGTGAGTGAGTTACACGGAGGGCTTTGTACTACGAGTATATTAGTTTAGATGCGAAATATAGTGATTATTGTCGATGTAGTTTTTTTTATCACAAATTCTTAATACATTGACGTCTCATATCATTAGGTCACATTGTAGATTGTATTCTACGCACATTCAGTTATTTTTGCTGCTGTCTTATTGGTATTATTTTTAACATTAATAATGTACAGTAGAACTTACTGTGGAAATGTCGTAGAATTCGGGTCCGGGCATTAACGAGGGATGTACTACGGGAATGGGACACCAAGGTCCGCATGTGTACAGTTGGTGATATCCCTTGGAACCTTTCTTTGGTATGGAAGGCACTATGGAGTCACAATGTCCACGTAAAGGAGCCTTTCGTAGCACCCCTTTGGAGCGCCGACAAAAACACTCCGCTTCTCCAGGACAATTCTGAAAACAAAGGACGTCAATCCATTGAGTAAAATAAGCTTTCTAATAGATCACGAATTTCTCCTTTCAACATTGCAATGTTTCGGCATTCGTGGACTTGCACATCAATGGCTAACTTTTTATTTAAAAGATAGGTATCAACAGATAACATCATATGCTAAAAATAAACTACTTCAGCATTGCCTTTCAGAAACTAAGTCACTTACTCGTGGAGTTCCCCAAGGTTCAATTCTCGGTCCTATACTCTTTTTATTGTATGTGAACGATATGTCATCCTCCACATCAGAATGCAAAATAATTCTTTTTGCCGATGATACTAATTTAATATTTAATCACGCCAACGCACAAAAAGATTTCCCTGACCTCTCGGCTTGGTTCCATGCAAATCGTCTCACTGTTAACACTGATAAACAGTGTCTATGTCATTTAATAATAGTATCACAAAATCTTTACCCCAAGTTTTTCTTTTGTTAAACGGAACACAATAAGAAACTGTCACAAATACAAGGTTCTTAGATCTCCATATCTAAGACAACCTCAAATGAAATTCCAAATTAAGTAAATTATGTTACGCCTTACAAATCTTAGTTAATATTGTTAGTCCTCATATTTCCCGTTGCGTATATTTCGCAAACATTTACTCACATTTACGATAAGGCATTATCTTCTGGGGAAATTCCGGACCAAACTTTCAGAATTCAAAAAAGGATTGTTCAGATAATTTATAAATCTCATCCTCGAAACTCTTGTAAACCTTTATTTAAGGAATTAAATATTTTAACACTGCCCAGCATTTATATTTATGAAACGGTCGTGTTTGTTAAGACCGTATTACTGAAACGCCACCCTTGTTTCAAACAAAACAGTCTTGTTCACGAACACAATACTCGCAATAGGAATAATATTCATCGTCCCAGAGCGTCAACAGCTCTTTGGCAAAAAGGGTCATATCATTCGGGAATTGTTCTATATAATTCCCTCCTCAAAAATATAAAAGATTATTAAGTAGAATCTCTTCAAATCCGCGGTTAAATATTATATTTTGCGCCAGTGCTTCTACGATATAAAAGAATATTTTAGTTTTTAAAAACTTAAAATCGTCTTGTGCATTATCAGCCATTGTTGTAGTACTTTCAAAATTTCTGATAACAATTTCATAACTATTTTATTGCATTATTGTATTGTGTCTTATATATGTTTAGTTTTATATGTACTCAACCCTGTCACGGTTGTGTACATTAATTATGTAGCCTGTGTTTTTCTTCGTTTTTCCTTCGGGTAGAGGCAAATTTTTTATACAGACTCGCTCGGATCTCGCCTAGGGGCGGTATCTACTGAAATAATAAATCTCGAATTCGGTGTTATTTACAGTTACGATTTATCACCAATACTTTGCGAATAATCTATAGTTTGATAATAATACGTACTTGTGAAATTACTTTCTTGTATTTATAAAATTCAAATTTGTTGGTATTATATCAATATCATAATACGTACCGAACTATTTATATTTTTAGGAATGTGTTGAAATTATAAATCCGCCACTGCCTTAGAGCCCTTGATCGGAATTGATGGGATGGTCCTTGCATGCTTCCGGAGAGTAAATTAGTTTACTGTCCTCCACGTGGTCATATGCAGTGTGTAACTGCTTTTTCGACAGTAAAGTTTATTATAATAAATGTCTTAACTTTAAGCATTAGTCTAAAGTCATTCTATCGAGAGATCCTAAACAATTCGAAAGGAATCGTCCACAAAATAAGAATTACCCCAACTAGAATGCCAAGCTCATGCAATTCTTTTATGAATGTAATTCACATGAATAAATTACATTGGGCTTAGTTACTTGCATCTTCTATCAAAATGCATCATCACAGGGGCTCTTCTATCTTTCAATTAAGTAAACGTCAAATTCCTAGTCATCATATGACTATAAGTGGAAAGAGATGCAATGAAAATACCACCAATAAAATTTTTGACCTTGTAAGTACTACTTTTTATGAAAATAATTTTTTTTAATATTATATTAGAAATATGATGGTGGACAAGAACATTATTAATACTACTATTACAGTTCACAGAATTTAAATATGGAAGTACTTGCAACATCAATTTCAAATTCAATGTAAATACAAAATTCCACTAATTTGAAAAGTCTTCGTTAAGAGTCACTCAGTATTTTTCGGTATGAATCACATTTTTTTGGTTTTCTTTCCAATACTAGGAGTGTAGGAACTATTGATAACTCATAACTTGGTAAGAAATATGAAATTAGGTCTTGCGATATTTAGGACTCTTAAGATGAAAGGTATCTTTACGAATACTATATCTCTCGAACTAATCGAGATATCATTATAGTCTTAGTATGAAAGCTTTCTATTCCTGTCTACAATAAATTATAAAAAAAGAGAAAACCATATCATAATAAAAAAAACTCCCGTACAAAGAGGGGTAGAGCCTGCTAGTTATTTCATATTTGTAATTTGTTTTCATTGATAAAGTATATTGAAGGATTTTCTGGGTTGGCTGTGTGCTTATGAAGCTGAAGAGCTGATAAATTAAGTTAAATTAACATATAAGAATTCTAAAAGATTTCGAACAAATATTCTAATATTCGTAATATTATTGTTCTTACGCTTCATCATTTTGTCTTTTTTATTGCTTCAAGTTTACGGTAATTATATACAAATCCAAGAAAGTATCATTTGTTCAATAATGCATTGGGCTCACTTACGACAATTATGTCACTTCTTATGAAATACTTACCATATTGCCACATGGTGGTTTTGGAAACTTATCCTTTTTCTTGACAAAGGGTGGTGAGTTACTTTTTCCATAACACGCAGGACCTGGGCCAGTATCTACGTCTGCTCGCGTCCAAGGGGATTTGTTGAAACGTGGCTCCGTATTCTGAGGGGCTCTGCCTCCCTGAAAAGGAGTTTCACCTTCAACTGTGAGATTTATTTTACGTTTATTTGTATTTTCCCAAGTCGATAAATCATTGGCAATGGGATCTTTATCTATAGCTTCTTTTTTTCCTTCTTGGACACATCTTCCCCTGTAAGGAATCCTCGGTGATTAATAACAGGTGTTTCTGATGCTGGTACGTTTGTTTTTTCATAATCACCGAAGAATGTCTCTAAATGACCATGAATCACGTAGAAAGGAATGATTTCACACAAAATTCAGTCACAATGCATTTGATATCTAAAGAGAGTTCGAGGAAGCAAGAAGGCATATGTCATGTGGAATGTTATTATCAATGGTTAAGTTGAAGAGGACATATAATAATAATACCTTGTTGGGCCTAATACCCTTTTCCCTCGCTTGGGTGGGTTAAGATATTATCTTTTAAATGAATCAAATATGAGTCCATTTCACAGACACAAAACTCATAAATGTGCAAGAAGAGTTTGCATCTTCTTTGTTTTATCTTGAAAGTGTTTTTATTTTAATTTATGCAAAAAATATTTAATATATTTTCAAAATTCAACACCCTCTTAATGACGGTCCATTTGAAAAGTGTTGTCCATTCCTGATCCATCGGAAATAGTTTGAGGGCCACTTTCGTTAAAAGGGTCATTTACATTAGTTATACCTAATTTTATAACTTCGAAATATCTAACTTCTTCAAAAATGCATATGTTATATATTACATGTCAAGATTTTGATCGCTTCTTGGAGAGCAGAAAATAGATTATTAAGTTATGTAATTATCTATTTGTCTATTACAATACAGCACGTAAATTTTGTCATTAGCTATTTCTGATTTCAGGGCTTTTAAATCTCGATTTATTTTGACATAAGCAAATACACAGACACGGCTACGAAATTAGCGCGTGACTTTCCTTGAGCAAGATTAAGGTTATGAAAATGATAGTAATATAGATATAATACTTATTCTACACTTATTGTCTTGATATATTTTAAATTTAAAGGTCACTAATTATGCAAACATTATTATACACAATCATTATGAAGGTTATAGAATCTAAGATATAATAGATTACATCTTAGATTCTATGACCTTTATAATAATTGTCTATAAAGGTCACATAATCAGTGTTCTTTAAATGTAAAATGATAGTAATATTGTATATAGCCATTTGCGTTTTCCATTCGTATTTTCATGTTAGTCTATAAGAGTTTCTATCTGCAGTTTACAAACTGAAATTGGTTGGACTCATGAAATTAGTATTCAGTATAAATACCACTCACTGTCAGTTTAATTTCAACTTAATATTTTACGCTGAATTGTGTAACAAATTGTGGATAGAAAACTTAATTGTTCTAAAGAACACACGCTTATCAAATGGGTCGTGTACGTACAAACATTTTCCATAATGTCATTGTATTTTTAGATGATTTCGTTGCATTCCAATGTATCTCAGATTTCTCTGTAAAACCAATTTTACCCAGGATTCTGAGAATTTCGTCTATATTGGTCCATTTATCTAAGAGTAAAAAATTGTCGAGCTTATCTTACCAAAACTCGACGTTTGACATATTTCTCGGTGTTGTAAACGTTTGGAGCTGGGGTCTTCACGAATTCAGGATTCACCCATGAGATTTTCCTAGTTGTTCCACACAAGAATGGGACATACGCCTCTGTTGAAAATATACAACGTTTATTAATGCAATTAACTGTATTTGTATCAGGTTCAGAAAACCAAATTACTTACTGCTTATTGTTCTCCCGTGTATCACAAGTTGAGAAGATTTGTGATAATTTACGGCCAAGTGAAAATGGCGACGAGCCGGGAATCGTACCCGGGACTTTGATCGTAGGGGTGTTGACCACTATACCACCCATTCGCCTTCCGCAACTGTACACCACTTCCACGACTGATCGCAGGTCGGGGTACCATTGGTTTGCAGTAGTGGAAAGTAGACGAGTGGTGTGGTAGTCAACACCCCTGAGGTCAAAGCAGGAGTCCCTGATTCCCGGTTCGATGCCATTTTCACTTGGCCGCAAGTTATCAAATTACTTACTGTTTGGCTCACAGGATCCAAATTCCAACTCATATGTGTCTGGACTAATGAAACATGGTGTAGTCGATGGCGGAGTGGGAAATCTACAAGCTTTCCCATACATTACGCTTCCAGCAGCTTGAAAGTATCACCTGAAACAATCTTTGAAAGTTTTTCTCTCGTCACTTACTTTTGTGGTTCAGAGTGCAGAGAAACGAACGCTTTTCGGTAAACGGCAAATGTATTGTTCTCTCAGTCATTTGGCATAGCATTATTATTTAAATAAGAAACAAAATGTAAAATTGTTCAGAGAAAACAATTTATTTATAAATATTATTCTCATTATTTTAGCAAATATCTATACACTTCTTTATATGTTTAACAATATGAACAAAAATATAGGTAAGAAGGAATTATTTTGCGTCACAAGAAGTAGAAGTCTGCAACTTTTTATGAAGACCACTAATCATAAATTTTTCGTTTCTAAATATGTTGTTTTTTATGTTGTAAATGTCCTAATTTTCCCTGGGTAGAATGAAATTAAATTTAGAACGTGACTTTGTTTTGTTTTTTGTTTTTCTTTCTTTTTCTTTCAAAGAAAAAAAATGGGTTCATGAATTTAGTGAACCGAACTTTCTTTCTTTCATTCCGTTTATGATAAGTGGCAATGTTTGAAATGACTAATTTGGTAGAACATTAAGCAGGTCGAGCTGTTTAGTTCTTAACAAACTAAAATATTTGTCTTAAAGCTCAATATATTTTCCAATATTTTCCGATACAATTTTGATAATAAAGGATCTCCGCCACTAAAAAATTCAACCCCTAATATCGTCCAGAAATTGAACCAAGACATCGTTTTTTGTTTTTTTTATTCACTGTGTTCAAAAACGTTTCTACCTTTTATCCCGATTTCCTGTAATTTCGAGATATTTTACGTAATAACTGTTTGCTAACATGTGTTTGGAAATTGTGTATTGTTATTACTTAACCTATCTTAAACGCGTCTTTTTCGCAAATATTCAATGGTGGGAATACTTATTCATGTAATTTTGTTTTAAATGCAGAGACTGTTCATTTCCAAGAACGGCTGCTTGAGCATGATATTCAATGATCTTTCGTTTCGAAGTTTTTCTGTGTTAATGCAGACTTGCATAATCGAATTGAGCTGAACTCGACCTAAACCGTTTGCTATAATGAATAACAACAAGTTTTACTAAAAAAATGGTTATATTAAAAGGAATAGGAATAGTACTTTCCCTCATACATCCAACAAATCAAATGTAATTCTTTCTGCTGAACAAAAATTTCACTTACTTGTGATAGGTCAACTAGAATGTACCGAGAAATTTCTCGTACTTCTCTAAAATATTTAGTTTCGGGTAATAATTTTAAATCGCGCAAATGTTAAATTAAAATGGGATAACGTTTTTCCACGTTTTTCAAAAATCCCATTCACACCCTCAGTTTCCCTAGATACTCGAATCACAATGATTTCCACGGAAACTAAAAAGAAGAAAATAAAAATTATGAAACTGCACACAATTCTAAATTTTCAAAATGATTACCATGATTTCATTAACGGATCTACTTTTTACAATATTTCTCCTTAAATCCCCTTAACACCGGGTCATTTAAATGGATTTCACCTGAAGATGAAATTATCTAGAAATAAGAAACCATCATGATCTCATGGTAAGAAAAAAAGAAAAATCAAAAACCTACAAAAATAACGTAACTATACAAACTTCCTGAGTAATATCCAAAAAGTAGTTCATCTTAAATCGTCATTATGGAAAATCAACGAAGGTGTGAAAAGGAGTGTCCCGTTTATGATAGTTCGAGTGAAACCTTGACGGCATCTCAAGGGCATCCTGTCGGGGCGACAAGTGCAACAAACAATGCTCCAACGAGCGTACCTGGAGAGGTTTCTCCGTTGGCACCTGACAAGGTTCCGTCGTCTGCACCTAGCGGGATTTTACCATCTGCGCCTGGTGAGGTTCCGTCGTCTGCACCTAGCGGGGTTTCACCATCTGCGCCTGGTGAGGTTTCTCCGTTGGCACCTGACAAGGTTCCGTCGTCTGCACCTAGCGGGATTTTACCATCTGCGCCTGGTGAGGTTCCGTCGTCTGCACCTAGCGGGGTTTCACCATCTGCGCCTGGTGAGGTTTCTCCGTTGGCACCTGNCGGGATTTCACCATCTGCGCCTGGTGAGTTTTCTCCGTTGGCACCTGACAAGGTTCCGTCGTCTGCACCTAGCGGGATTTTACCATCTGCGCCTGGTGAGGTTCCGTCGTCTGCACCTAGTGGGGTTTCACCATCTGCGCCTGGTGAGGTTTCTCCGTTGGCACCTGACAAGGTTCCGTCGTCTGCACCTAGTGGGGTTTCACCATCTGCGCCTGGTGAGGTTCCGTCGTCTGCACCTAGCGGGATTTCACCGTATGCACCTGGCGAGATTCTACTGTCTGCACGTGTCGGGCCTTCACCGTCTGCACCTGACGGAGCTTCACCACATCTATCTCGCAAGGCTTCACCGTTTGCACTCGGCAAAGCTTCACCGTTTTTACCAGATAATGATTCGTCGTTTGCTCCTGACAATACGCCGTTAGAACCAGGAAATGCGTCGTCGTTTACACCTGACGTGGCTCCCCCATCTGCACCTGGCGGGACTTCGCCCCTTGCATCTCGCAAGGCTTCGCCATTAGAACATGACAAGGCTTCCGCATTTTTACCAAATAATGTTTCGTCCTTTGCACCTGACAAGGTTTCGTCGTTAGAACCTGACAAGGCGTCGTCGTTTACTCGTGACGAAGCTGCTCCGTCTGCACCCTACAAGGCTTCGCCGTTTGAATCTAAAACTTCACCGTTTGCACGTGACAATGCCTTAACACCTAAGGCTTCACCTAAGGTTTCGCCCAAGGCTTCGCCGTTTTCACCTGACAAGGCTTCACCGTTTGCTCCTAATGCTTCACCAAAAGTTTCATCTAAGCCTTCACCGTTTGCTGTGTCTCTCGCATCTAACTATGAACCTCTTCCGGAACCAATTGCGGATCCGTTTTCTGACCCAAACAATCCAAAGATAATTCCATTTGCTGAAATTACCAATGCGGCGTATCAAATAAAACAGTCAATATTTATAACACCATGTGTGAAATCCCATTTCCATCATTTTTCCTCTCTCCAGATATACCTGAAGAAAGAATTCATGCAATATACTGGATGCTTCAAAGAAAGAGGAGCTCGGAATGCTTTGCAAGCATTCACTCCTGAACAAAGAAGGAGAGGAGTGGTGGCTGCGTCAGCAGGGAACTATGGCCAAGCAGTGGCCTACCATGGAGGTTTACTCAATATACCGTCCACTATCGTTATGCCCGTCACATCTCCCCTCATGAAAATACAGAGTTGTGTGACACATGGCGCTAACGTAGTACTCAAAGGTGCTAATATGTACGAAGCAAAATTGTTTGCCATGAAAATAGCCAAAGACACCGGAGCCATATTCCTCAGCGGATACGATCATCCTGATGTCATCGCTGGACAAGGCACCGTTGGTCTCGAAATTCTCGAGCAAGTTCCTGATGTGGATGCAGTTGTAGTGCCTATAGGAGGCGCAAGTTTAATAGCGGGCGTCTCTGTGGCCATCAAAACGATGAGACCGGAGTGTAAAATCATCGGAGTGGAGTCTTCTCAATGCTTAGGTTTTACAAAAGCTTTAGAAGCGGGTCACCCAGTGCAAGTGCCTGTCGGTCCATCCTTGGCAGACGGTCTCGCTGTTCCTGTCATTGGGTTTAACGCGTATGCTACGGGGGCTCATCTCGTTGACAAAATGATTCAAGTGGATGAACACTGGATTGCGCTAAGTATCTTGCGACTATTAGAACTTGAAAAATGTGTAGTTGAAGGATCCGGAGCAGTCGCCGTAGCTGCTGTTATATCTGGGCAGTTGAATGAATTCAGCGGGAAAAAGGTAGTACTAATACTTACTGGAGGCAACATAGACTCTACAATCCTCGGAAGAGTGATAGATCGTGGACTTGCTGCAGATAACCGTTTGGTAAAATTTCATGTGCAAGTAGAAGATCGCCCAGGAGGACTTCAAGAGCTTTGTTTCTTAATTGGAAACCTCGGAGTGTCCATAAAAGATATATATCACGAACGAGCATGGGTGCAATCTGATGTATTTCAAATGAGGATAAAAGCCGTGTGTGAAACCAGGGATGAAGGGCACACACAACAATTAAAAGAAGAACTACAGAAAAAATATGAACATCTTAGTTTTTTTGGAAACTACAAATAAATGTATTTTTGGAACCCATTGAACAATTGTTCAAAGCATTAAAAATTCATTTATGCTGTAAGGATGCGACTTTTCCTAAGAGTAAAAGTTTTTACAAGGAATTCTATTATTAATCGATGAAAATCACTAATATCACAACAGAAAACTGTATCACTAAAAAGTGAAGTTTTGAATCCCATTTCGTTCACCTCGGCATAAATAGGTGAGGACGATGTTCATTAATATGAATATTAGCTCCTTTGTCAGCTAAAAAAGATCCCTCCTTAACAAATCTAAGCTGACAGTATCGCATAACGAATGTTAATGCGTGTCATTTAATAGAAAGTTTTGCATATAATAATAAAAATAATTTTATTTGTTGTAATAATAATTCTTACGAATATAATGAACGTGAAAATCCACTCATCTTTTTGATATTAAAACATGTTACTGAACAAATCTTGAAATAATTCGACAAGGTTATCTAAAAACATTCACAAGATATGCTACATATAGATATGCATAGTCAAATATTTTACATTTTTATCGTAGTTCGAGAAATAAGACCATTCAAGCACGTACATATGTACATAAGGATTAGCGTTGTTCCATACAAATCACGTAAATGCTTATTACAAGGCGGAGAGAATATATGAGGATATTTAATCTAGATGCATTGCTTGATTCATATAAGAACCGAAGTACAAAGTCCCTTTAAATTTCCTCCTTTGAAAGGATGGTGGAATCTGCGCATGCGCCGTACATCTACTCCTGACTTGCAAACATCGTCCTTTACTGACCCTTAAACTGTAAAATTCTCTCTTAGCATACCATATCAAGATGTCAAAGAGCGATGCCCGCGATACCGAAAATGGGTCAGTTTTCATTTCAGAGACATGCGAGCGCTGTGTAAAACATTCCACAAAGCAATCAAATTTAGATGAGCCCCCAGCGGAAATGTGAACTCATCTTCGTAACCCAATATTTTCGTATGTTATGAAGCGAAGGTTTTTGGTTAAGCGCGGTTCACTATTTGACCCCCCGGAACACTTCCGGAATTCAGCTAAGGGACATTCTCGTAAGACAACCTTACACTGTTGCTTGCATTGATTATTTTACTAGCGCAGTGGCATTGAAATAACTCTAATTATACATTTCCAAAATATGGCCAAATTTCCTGCTGACAGTCTATGCAAATCACTTTGTTTGTGTAATATAAATTTTATTTTATTTTATTCATGTTTTATGCATACATCGTATTAGCATGATTATAAAAAGCTCTGTTCTCGAGAAAGTCAATAGATAACGAGTCTTGATTGTTCAATATTCTGCACTATGTAAAATTATATTATATATATATATATATATAT
>NNCF01127388.1:200970-270399 GCA_002313205.1 Laupala kohalensis
TCCATTTCTGGTTCACAAACATAGAAATCTCTTAGATTGCGGTGAACCTCACCGCCAGGTAACAGATTAATCATGTTACGTCGAATGAAAATGGTAATCCCGGTCCCGTCTACCATTTTCATTGGAGTGATCTTCCACTCATTCTTGTAAAACACTGCTTCAGAATCAACGAGGCAGACGAGGCGTCGAGAGCTGAGTCTTCAAGCTTATTTTCTGTGTGTTATTTATGAACACTCCTAAATAAAGTATTTTTACTATTTGTGGCTGTTGAAAGACATTCTGAAAATTATGAAAATTATGAACATCGACGTTTGTTTTGATGTGGTTTTATGTCAGCTGTTGGAGGCGGCATGGAGGCGAAAGTTAGATATTTGAGCCTTAATTCTAGTTTTTGTTTATTTATGTGTATCTGTGTTCATGAATATCATACTTCGGGAAAAAATGCCAAGCCAGAAAGCAAGAACTAGTTGCCCAAAATTATTCTGCTGGTTCTTTATGGTAAGTTATTAACACAATTTCTTTCACTATTTTCACTGTTGAGTCTTATCATGTTTATTATAATTGTGATAAATAATAATTGAAATATTTTCCTTTCAATAATAGAAAACTCGAGTGCTGATGTCAAGAAGTACATAGTTAGTCCAGAGCATTTTCCAGAGGAAATGTATGTTAGACATGACTTGCTATAGCAACTTAATTAATCTTATCAGATAATATGAGAAGAAATGGGATCAAGTTTGGAGTCTGTTAGTATTCTTGAAGAACTTGATAATGGAACAATTTCCTGAACAATTGCATATGGGAAGCACCATATTTAGAACAAACATTGGTGTTGAAATAGTGATAGAGAAGCAATCTTGTATTTTTGATATTGAGGTGCAAATTATCCTTGTTTCCACAATGTTTTGTTACTTTTAATAGTATTTTTTTTCTGTGCTGAATCTAGACACAGTTGTGCAAGTTACATTAGTATTTATAATTTATTTGCAATTGACATATTTCTTTTCTCTGCTCCATATTATAAATATGTCAATTTTTCAATTATTGATATCTGACACTGCTTTGTACGTGCCCTTTCTATCCGTTACTTCATTAACTGCAATAGTTATGTTTCTTATCTGTACTGTCATCCCAGAAAAATAGCAAAGTAAAAATGATTTTAAAACCTTAAATCATACACTTCTTTTTTGATTTCATTTATCATAAACAGTATTTCGTTAAGCAATTCTCAAATATTTTTTTTATTTATCATTACATAATAACACTGAGAAATAATTTCTGAAAATCAACATTCTGGGTTTCATTTTCTGAATGAAAAGTTAAACATATATGCCCCCAGAAGAAGTTGTTTTTGTTTTATGTGAACTCTCAAAACGTTCATTTTCCTATCTGTAATAAGTCTAGGCAGAGTAGTTTAGATTACATCTGTATTCACAAGTAGGTCTAATTTGTAATGGAACTATTTCTTAAATGTTCTCAATTTAGGCACTAATGTGTAAGTTACCACTATTCATGATATATTTAATTTCTAATAGCTAAATTAATTTTCTGTACTCCATCCGTGTATCCTCTCTGTATCCATAATTAATATTTTTATAATAAATACTTGCTTTCAATAAAAAGTCATGTTTGTGTAATTGTATTACCATTTATTTCATTTTTTCATTAATTGTAATTATTATATTTTGGTTGAGGATTTATTAGTGATTTGTTGCTTTCAATTTTAATTGTAGTTTTTTTTATAACTTCCTTGGTTGATAGCAAAAAATGTATATTCAATGCGAATTTAATGAATTAAAATCTCGGGTTGAATGTCCTGTTTTGAAAGAAGCGCCATGCGTGTACGTGACGTCATTGAATTAGTTCTGCTGCCCCTCTCTCAAGGTAGATGGCGTAACCAAAGTGTTTTATGGGAGTGTTTGGGACATTGTACCCCCTGGTAGTAATCAAGAAGAGGTTAAAGATCAATCTTATGACTTGAAATTTAATATTTCCTATTATAATATCTAAATTCATGAAAAATTCGTTGGCATGAGAATCCTTATGTTATTTGTTATGAAGATATCACTCTGATGATTGTATCGAGACTTCGCACACTTCAATTTTCAACTGTACATTTCAAGCACCGTGTAAGAGGTTATTCTATCTACAGCGTATTTGAAATGGAACAGGTTAAATATCATAGTCAACTAGCTCCACCCTGCAGTGTTAAAGGCATGACAAAATTAGATCGAGAAAAATTTTCTATAAGTGTTGTTGTACCGTGGTTACAAATTGATGAAAAACATGTTGGAGGTTGTATGCATGTATTAAAGAAATATTTATTGAAATTGGTCCGTTTTAAACCATTACAACCTGCTTATGAACTTTTGGAAGGAGAAGAAGTTTTAAGTTGTGTAGAAGAAAGTGTGACTGCTCATCCCATGAAGAGAATATTTTTGAATCCTGAGTTCATTGGTTCTTTTAAAGATATTGAAGAAAGCGAAAGAATAGCACTTCAGAAACAAGGCGTTGTGACTGATTTAAAGTTCAGTAAAATAACTATTAAGTATGATAATTGGAGAACAGATGAAATTATGAAAGCTATCCTTCCAAGTGATGAATCTCTTGGTAGTTATTCTATCATTGGACATGTTGTTCATGTTAATCTACGTGATTCTCTTTTGCCGTATAAAAGAGTAATAGGGGAAATTTTACTTGACAAAGTAAATGGAGCTAAAACTATTGTTAATAAAACTGACATCATTGATAACACCTATAGAAATTTTAAAATGGAAGTTTTGTACGGTTGTACTAGCATGGTTACCCGCACCAAAGAAAATGGGTGTACTTATGACTTAGATTTTTCAGCTGTCTATTGGAATCCACGTTTGTCCACAGAACATGAGAGGATTGTGAAAAAACTGCATGAAGGTGATGTTTTGTATGATGTGTTTTCTGGGATTGGACCATTTGCTATCCCAGCTGCAAAAAAGAAGTGTTGTGTGTTGGCAAATGATTTAAATCCAGAATCTTATAAATGGCTCAATGTAAACTGTAAATTAAATAAAGTCCAACTATTTATAAAAACATTCAACAAAGATGGAAAAACATTCATAGAAGACGACATGAAAAAAGATATGGTGAACAGATTAACTAAAAATAACTCTGTTAAGTATTCCATTCATATTACAATGAATTTGCCAGCTTTGGCTGTTAACTTTTTGCCTGCTTTCAATGGTATTTTGAGTTCAGTTGAAACTAAAATTAAAGTGTGTCCATTGGTTCATGTCTATTGTTTTGTTTCTGGAGATAATCCAGAAATTCTTGCTGTAGAAAAAGTTGAGAAAAATTTAGGTTGTTCTTTGGGGGAAAACCTGTCAGAAGCTGTGTTTGTACGGAATGTGTCTCCAAATAAGGATATGATGAGAGTGTCATTCAGTTTATCTGAGAAAGTATTATGTGGGAAGAAAATGGACAGTGATATTGGCAAAGTTTTTGATGATGCAGAAGAACCATTGAAAAAGAAAATATGCCTTTGAATAATACTCGTTAAAAGAATGTGATTGAAAAATTACTTTTCCATGATTTTCAGTAAGCATTTTTGCAGAGTATTGATTATTGTTGTTTGAGTATTATTTATGTATCATGAAAAATCATAGTTCTGCTCAAGATTCTGACATATTCTTACCATATTTATAGTTTCTAAAATAAACTTTATTTACTGTTTGTTGTGTTCACAAGTTATATGCATCAACTTACACAAAACAATATTAGTTCACAATACCAAAAAATAGAAATCTAATACTTTTATTGATGTTCTAATTACTCCTGTTAGTGTTCATGTGCTTTAATGAAATGTGTGTAACAATTCAGTGTTTTATGTCAGTTTAATTGAAACAACTAGTTTTACCATTCTTTTCTTGTATCCGGTGGAAAAGTGATAAATGGTAAATCTACAGGTGAAGGTATAAGAAGATTGATATTAATTCTGTTATCTTTTTAACTCATACCTTCTTGTTTAAATAGAAGGTAATATTGAGGATTTTGTTGTAAAAAACAACACTTGTCATAAGTACCTGTTCACAGACAGTTTTATCTCTATTCTGACTATATTTTTTCATCAATCACACTGAACTTCCTACGTGACGTTGTAGAATGTATTAATGCATTCGAAGCAAATATTCTATTTGCATAAGAAATATTCTATTTGTTAATAAAAGATAAGGTTTATTTTGTTTTTAATAATAAGACTGCTATAGTTTTTATTTAAATAAAATATATTTACCGGGTAATGTTTTACTGGTCAGATGTTTACGACTTTATTTTGAAAGTAATTTTAGATACTAGTAACAGTTTGTTTCATGTAATTCCTTATATATGTGATTTTTGTTTGTGCATTTGTTACTTTAATAAAAGTTCTTTATTTTGTGTTTAGTGGTTAATTGTTCTTGTTATTCAAAATAATGTATTGAATGAGTAATGTTGTTGATCAGACTTACCTCTATTTTTAAGTTACAGGGTCTATTTTTTGTTATGATTCAGATTTTAAATATCATTATTGTGAATATAATAGAGCAATTTACTGCATTTTTTTTTTCTTAGTATGAAATTACTTGTTATTTCTTCTTAGTGTTCTTATTAACCCTACAAGTTGTATCTTCATCAAGATTTCTGGAATGTATGATTTAAAAGTACATATTTATATCAAATGCAAGAAAATTTTCATGTGTTTCAGGTTTTATTATTACTTGGGACTCTTCGGAAGTTTTGTTTCTCCATGATTTGTTTCATTTACATTTGTTATCATCTTGTTATTTTGCAAATATTTCAAAATCAAATATAATTACAAACTACTACTTGAAACATCTGTTTCAATTTTAAACTGATCTGTCTTTATGTGATATCTCAGAATATTATGGGGAGGTTCATTTTTGTTTCTTCTACATTTGAGTTATATGTCAGACTTCATGCTGTTAAAATTAGAAATTTGCATGATTAATTGTGGAGGATCCGGCTTATATTGTTTAGTACCAAAATATTCCCTTTTTTTCTTTCTCATTAAAAAGATTGATGGAATTGTTGACCAATCCTTTGTAAATTGAAAGGGGGACAAACTATAGTCTTCTGAATAATTTCCACCTTGTTTTAAGACATTTGGTGATTTGCAACTATTGTCAACAAAAAATGTTGAGATAAATATCAAATGTATACCAGCAACTAATTAATGTACAGTGCATTTGTTTTTGTTATTGTCAGGTTTACATTTTCAATCCATGAAAATAAAAAAATTGCTTTTCGCAGTACTTATTGCAAGAAAACAAAACTGGTTTTCTGAGTTTTTTTTGCAATAACTAATTGCAGGATTATAACCTATGATGTATCATTTTATAGGTTTTATTAAGACCTATAACTCGCTGATTTAACTTTTTTTTTCTGAGTTCAGGTCAATATCCGAGTTACTAGATTAAAGAGAAAACATGAAAAATGGAAACTTTTGCACTTAGACGGCTTATTGCAAAAAGTTGACCACCTCCACAATGCTTCAAAAGATGAGGATCTTTTAGACTTTATATTTTTCACAATAAAACTACTTCCTACTTTCTTAATATTTTTTTCCTTCTTATTGCCTGGCCTATTATTGATGGTTGGATAAACAATGCAAAACCATAACCCATTATTATTATTCTTGGGTCCAAATGTAAAGGCTCATTCTGAAATTCAATGACTGACCTCCCATTTTTCCATGTAACCAAATAAAACTAAACAAATATGAATAGTTGAAATCTGAAATTCGATGGTCGCTTGAAATATTGCGAAAGTAAGCATTTCTAAAGTTTTTTTTCATCTTTTCTGTTTCAAGTTTGTTATGTTTTTAATTCTTAAAAACAAATGTTTCTGTATCTCGTTCGACGAAAATTTTCGGCTAATATATTGTTTCAAAGAGCTCTTTCAAATTTTAAAATGTGAAGAAGAAATAAAAGGGCTCTAATGATCTCGATGTTGGCAAGCCCTGAAGCCCTCATTAAACAAAAATAAGGTTTAAGAAAACGTTACTCATACCGATTTGTTTGTAAAGAGAGAAAAAATCCGATCTTGTTCGTTCGGATCCGAAGGTTTGTTCCTCATTACACGTTTAACTTCTGAAAATCCGTAAGACCGCGTCAAAATAATTTTTTTCTATTTTAGTTCCATCTCTCGTACAATTTCTCTCCTTTTATTAGTATTTGACACTCGTATTGGCATGGTATTGGTATTTTGAAATTTTGGGAATAATCTGCGTTGGTAACCCTGTTTTCGTAAGTTTCACCAATCGCACGAATTGAGCTGAATTAAGTGTTGAATTCTCGGTAAAGCCGTGTCCGCCGCACAGCCGCCGCAGGTCCGCCGTATCCAGGCCGTCTCGTAGCTGACGCGTAGCGTGCGACTGGTCGGTGGTGGGTCTGTGTTTGGAACACAAAAGGGTTCCAAACATATTTGTGTCAAAACTAACATTTCAAGGTGTGGTTAATGTCCGTATAGTTAAATATCATTCATTTTGTTTGGTGTGCTCTGCAGTTAGTGGATCAAGGAAATTGTGACTGCGAGAACGGTGGATGCAGGTTGTACTTTTTTTATTGTCTTCTAAACTTACATTTGTAAACTGTTGCTATTACAATCTTGAGATAGTAAGTGTACTAATTGTTATATTTTGTTGTCTTTTAATCCTTAGTAAGAATGGCAGCATCTCTTGAAAATTTGGAAACTCAACTTGAAATGTTCATAGAGAATGTGAGACAAATACGGATTATTGTTGGAGACTTTCAACCTCAGGGACAAAATGTATTGAACCAAAAAATGTAAGTCTATTTATTTTGCTTATCTTCTCATGTTAAGTGTTAGAATAGTGTATTAGACCACATGTGAAACATGAGCTTGAGCAAAGATCACATATCCTTTCTGAGCTATAAACTTTCCCACTACCCTTACAATGTGAATACCTTGTTTTAGAACTTTGAGTGGGAAGATCAGGAATTAAGCTTGTGTTACTGTTTTTAAGCCGAGTTGTCAAACTGTTTGTATGTATTATAGGTTCTGTACATAGCTCCTTAAATATTTATTGTAACTTATACCCAGGACAATAATGGATTAACTTACTATAAAAACAGCATATCTCCCAAATTGAGTTAGCTCTTGTTTTCAGTTCTTCATACTTAAATATATTCATCTTATTATCCGAACATAGTCTGAATTTTAGTTGATAAAGATTATTGTATTACATCGTTAGTCTCCTCTGTTCTTCTAAGCTTCAGTCAGCTAGTGACCTTCAAGGTGTAATTTGTGCATCCAAACAAATCGCTGCCATTTTCAAATAAGCTTTATATTATGGAAATCTACTCAATTTGTCAGGCTATGATCCTGTGGACATTTCTGGCTGGTAAACATTTGACAGTCTGAGAATCTGCATAAGAGTTTGTCAATCTATCAGTTGGATGTTGACAATAACACTTGTACACTATGAGAAACTATTTCTCTTAACTTTTCTTTCATTATGCCAGTTATATTTATAGTACATTTAGTTTTTAGCTGCCTTTTGGCCATGAACTATTTTGTTTCTTCATTATATTGGATAAGTTGTAGAATATATCCAATTAAAATTTATTAAACATTTATTATTTTAAAGCTAATCCACCTCCTTGAAAAAGCCATGCCTTTCTCTACAAGTCTCATGACATGACCCACAACCAAACTATACTGTATTGGTATTTTTTGGGGACCAATTTAACATTATGGTCTTACCCTTACCTTTTTCTTTGTATATACTGCAAGTGCTGCTACCTCCACCATCACCTCCATCTTCACACTTAAACAGATTTTCTTAAAACGGAATTGCCGGGACGAACAATTGTTTATAATTGTTATTATATTATATTTATATTATAATTATCATACCCTAACATACTAATATAAACGATGGCGGAGAGAAAAAAATATTGCGGAACAATATTTTTTTATAACTACCATAAATATGAAGAGTGAAAAATACTACTTATATTTTTAGAACCGCAATAATATTTGTAGTAATATGGCATCTATGTTTTTTTCAAACCCTGATAGGACCATATTCGTATATTTGGTCTTTTTTTTTTTTTTTTTTAAGTCCAGGAACACTAAAATTAACAAATAAACATTACAAAAGAAAAGAATACATAAATATTTGTTTTTGGTAATAGAGGATTAAATACAATGTGAACCATTCTCTTTGTGTGTTGCATGCCTTTGTCATGTTTCTATCAGTATGTTAGTGGCTTGGTTTCATATGGAAACAGCTAGACTCTACAGTTACCTGTTCCCAGCCATATATTGCATTCCTATCTTTGTCGTTTTGCAGATTTTAGAGGTCACCTCTCAATGTGCATAATTTTTTTGTTTTATTTCTATTAATTTTTTGTAAGATGATTCACTGAAATATTTTCAGGGAAGGGACAAAATACTTTTTGGTTGAAAGTGATTGTTGACTGAAACCAGTGCCATTTTTTTCTTACACAAAAGTAAGATGAACACTTCACTTCCAACTGAACAACCTCGTCATCAAACAAGACATGGCTGATATTTCAAATTTAGGCCTTTTCTATTGTAAAATGATGAAATCTATATGATTAATGAAGAAATTTTGACCAGGAAAATTTATCTTAAACAATGATCATTTTAAAATTCTTGTATACAATTTCTACATCCTCCAGAGACATACAGACTATCATGATAAAGAATATAACTTGATTTAATTGTATAAACTGTCCATTTTCTTTATTTTGCCTCAGCTCTTTCTTAAACATTGTGTATGATTTAGTATTTGTTTATAATATAGATATAGTTCAAATTTTATGATATAATATTTATAAAACAAATAATATTTATTATTAATATTATATGGAAAACACTTAAAACCATATAGCAAAGCACTGAAACAGTTTTTAGTTTTCTGAAAGATAGTATTCTTTTACATTTTAAACCAATTAGTTGGGGTGTTGATAAAGAAGAATCAAACTATAGATTAACTGGGAGAATCTATCTTACATGAATTACACATTTGCTATTCATGAATAATTTATACTTCAATTACATGATAAATAGATATTGGAAAATCTTAAAAATTAAGTCTGCAGAGAAAATCTTTAGCGACATCAGTGCCACTTCTATTTTCACAATGGTGAAAAGATCTTGAATGTTTTCAACAGTTAGAGGATTTATTCGATTTTTTTTATCTTAGGTGTTTTAATTATGAGAAAAATTGTAACCATCAAAATTTCATTGAATAATTATTAAAGTGGGGAAGTGGTAGGTACTTATGAAAAATTAGTCTTCTCACAATGACATTTTTTGTAATTTTTTATTTTATTATGGATGTAGAAGTTCCTGTGCCAAAAACATTCCATAGCCTTTTAGCCTTTTTATGTGCATTCATCTTTCCTGATTGTGAATCCAATAATTTGATCTTCAAATTTGTTATTATTTTTAAACTCCTTAGTCATTTGGTTGGCTATTATTGTATTAATTGATTAAATAAATATATCTTGATTTTTTTCCTTTGACAAATGCCATTTTTTAGTAACTAAAAAACAATGTTTGTCTGAAATGCACAATTTATATCAGATTTTAATTTAAAAAATTAAAAACTGTTAAGACTATAATTATAAATGCTAATCAGTTAACATCACAATCTTTTTCTGGTTCATTTAGGCTTTTGGTCCAATTCTAAATTATTTTTGGATGGAACTTCGAGAATAATCATGTTCTATAATTGTTGCACATGAGTACAAGAATAAATTTTGTCATCACTGAGGTGTCTTTTACCCTTAAAACAAACAGAATTTTACAGTTGTCAAATGAATAATTTGAATTATATTTGTACTGCAATTTTTTAATTGAATTTGAAGAGCAAATTTACTGGTATCCAACAATTAATAATATTGAATAGCAAATAATTTGGTAACAATTTGAAAGATTACTAGATTTTATTATAAACTAATTAACTTTCTGCTTATTTTTTTGAAGTGGGTAAATTAAATTTTGTGAGAATGTGACGATGGAAAATACTATGTATGGAATTGTTTCCGTTGGTGCAATTCGATCAACATATTAAATTGTGAACAGTGGCCAGAATTTTATGGAGATTAAAGAAAATTAGAAGTACTATGTGCAGAATATGGATGTAAGATTAGAACATTATTTACATGAAATTGGGCTTTCAAAATAGTGTTAGTGAATATTGTTCTATAAGGAATGTGTTTTATAACTAATGAACTTGAAATTTGCAGACAAGCGTTGGTAGCAGGACTTCAAGAGGTTGATAAGCTTAAATCACAAGTTCAGGAAGTCCATGTGCCTTTAGAGGTTTTTGAGTGAGTATTTGCGAAAGATAAAATTTTTATTTATATAGTTTTTTTGAATTGTTGATCAATGTTGTATGTTGTAGCTATATTGATCAGGGACGCAACCCCCAGCTTTACACAAAGGACTGTATAGAAAAAGCTCTTGCCAAAAATGAACAAGTAAAAGGAAAAATCGATGCATATAGAAAATTTAAAGCACACTTAATGGTTGAACTGGGAAATGTATTTCCCAATGAGTTGGCCAAGTATAGGGCCATCCGTGGTGAAGAAAGACCTCTTAATTGAAGGAAGACAAACTTTATTCATTAGCTGATGTATACATTTTGTGACACATTTGTATGATGGTTGAGTACTACGTGAAATATGTGCTGCCAAATAAGAAAATATATTTCAATAGTAGTATGTTTGTTATTACTTTCATGTATACCTTGGAAGAAATTTTTTAATATTTTAGATTTTTCTACTCATAAGAATTTTCAATACATATTTATGTAAAATTGAAGTATGAGTGTCATTGGTATTTTTTTGAATTGTAACAAGTAAAAATAATTCACAAAGCATTTTACCTCTGAATTCTAGAATTTTTATGACTTGTAGTGAATTTTGTTATAGCCTCCTAATTGACATTAAATTAAAAACAAATTTCATGAGGTTATGGTGCTTATCTACTATTCTATGACTGTTGTGTAAATTGAGATAATGTAAATAATTGATTAATTTTGCAAATGTGAGGGGGGGAAATTCTATGAATAATTAAGGCCTCAGAAGCAGTGAATAATTTGTATGACCAGGGGCCCATTTCACAAAAGTTCAATTGCTGTTTATACATTATTGTTGTACACTAGTTGTTATGAACATTACTTGTTATAACAAGTACTTCGTTACAATCATTTCACAAAGATTTTGCTAACGTGTAAGTAACAAGTACTTGCCGGTAACAAGTGGAGTATCTTCACCCTTGTCAGTGATGAGCATTTGCGGACAGTCCAGTCTTCTCTCATTTGATTTTGCAATAGATAATGGAAACTTTGGTATTTAAAACATTTATTAGTATAGTTTACAAGAGATATAGCACAAAGTGATTTCTTTTTATACATTGTTTAAAATATTTCAAGCTTATAAACAACTATTTTCCAAACTATATAATAACTAAAATAATGACTAATAACTAAATTAAAATATATAGTGAAATAAATTACCATTTTGTCATATTAAGTTTTTGTATGTTCCTTTTTGTTTTCCAGTTTTACAGACTCCACTCTGAAGTATTCATTTAATTCATATGTTAACACAAATTTAAAGTTCACTCTTTCCCTGAAAGTTTTTGTATGTGGTACTTGAATGAATAGCTCTTCATCTTCTGAGGAAGAATTTGACCTTAGCATATTAATAAAATAACGCTTGTCAAACAACCTATGTTTATTGCCAGGTAAGAAATACTTGGTTGGTATAAAATTTTACAAGGTTGCCAGCTACAGTTGTTAGTAACCTAACACTGTTAGTGGGTTACGAGTGAATCACTTGTAAAATTGCAAGAATTTACTTTTAATTACAAGTGTACCTTTGAGCTAATAATTGGATATTTTTACAAACTTGTCTACATTTACTTGTCACCTACAAATTTGTACTTTAGTGAAATGGGCCTCAGGTATCTGACAATAAGTTTATATGGGAATTTAAGAAATTAATGAATATCATTAAACAATTTTAATTTTGTTTACATAGATTGTGTGCTAAAGAATTTTTAAATGCCTTTCTGAATAATTTAACTGAGAAATCGATAAAAACAAATTGAAACTCTAAGAATTCTTAATAAAATTATTATTTATTAAAAACTTATACTATTATTAATCAAATTCAGAAATGCATTTTCCATTAATTAAGATTTGCTTATCTCTTAAAATGAGCATGTCTTGAATTGCATGAAAAAATTATCATTTGTAAGTCCCGAATAAAAGGTTAACTTGTCTCCATATTTGTTTATTAATGTATTATAACAATTTTTCATTGTTGCAATTTACATAATGTAATATAGAACTAAACGTCTTTCAAATTCCTGACTAGAATTTTGACTTTGACTTCAGATCACATCCACATTGGAAATGTTATAAGATTTTCATTTTGATGCTGAAACTTCAGGGTTATGCTTTTAAGAAATAGTCACATTTATTTAAGATGTACCACATTTGTTTTGAATATTCATTAGTCACCATATTTAGTTTGAGTTGTGGGATATAATTATTCATTTTGTTAAAAATGTCTTTTATTGTATTATTTATTTGAAAAAGTTATTAAAATATCTTGGAAGATAATTTTTGGAAAATAACTTATTGGAAGATAATTTTTTGTTTGCCATCAGGATTTTTTTGTACCTTTTTTTTCAGTTCCCAATGCCTGCAATTGTGTGTTGAGGTATTCATACAAGCCAACTAATTGTTTTTATACTTTATATAGTTAAGATTGCACACATAACAAGATGATTGTACATCTTATCAGTCACATCATTTTAGACAAAGGGAACAGTACAATGGAATGTGCAGCAGCTTGTCTTGATTCTTCAAAAACTCAGCCTGCAATGGGCTTGCTTTGCAGGTTTGTAGTCTGATGGTGGGAAATATAATCAGAATCCAGATTCTTGCCAAAATCACTCAACTAAATTTTTTTCTTGCCCTTTAATGAGAGATTGTTTTGGTAAAAAGGGATCTGGAGTGGGTTAGAAAGTTGAGAACAAATGCATCAGCTTGAAGGTACCAGACAATATGAAAAGTAAGATTTAATGTTGGAAACTTTTCGAGGACAGGACACCTCTGGGGGCAGCAGCAGTTATTCCTTGTCATAAGTAGCTCCGTCCAACATTGCCACGACCTCGTAGAAGTGCAATTTGTACTTGTAAGCAAGGTAGTCTGTGCTACTGAGTTTGAACGAGTCCGCATGATGAGTAGGGGGTACAAACTCCCAATAAGACCCTTCGGTGACAAATTCACGCCATCTACTTCGTTCTCGCAGACAAGGAACTAATACAACCGCATGGCGCTTCTTTCAAAATGCATTCAACCCGACATTTTAATTCATTAAATTTGCATTGAATGTACATTTTTTTGCTATCAACCAAGCAAGTTACAAAACAAACTGCAATTAAAACAAAGTAACAAATTGCTAATAAATCCTAACCAACACATAATAATTACAATTAATGAGTAAATGGTAATAAAATTACAAACATGACATTTTATTGAAAGCAAGTATTTATTATAAAAATATTAATATTTTCACACATACACACAGTAGTTCCAGGATGGAGAACAGAAAATAAATTTAGCTACTACAAATAAAATCCATTATGAATAGTGGTAATGTACTCAATAGTGCCTACATTGAGAATATTTAAGAAATAGTTACTTTATAAATTAAACCTACTTGTGAATACAGAGATAATGCAAACAACTCTGTCTAGACTGATTACAAATAGGAAAATGAACTTTTTGAGGGTCACATAAAACAAAAAATATTCTAAACAGAGTACAGATAAGAAATAAAACTATTACAAATTGTGTTTAATTGTGGATACAAAGATGATACACATAGACCAGAGCCTATACTGAGAACATTTAGGTAATAGTTCTATTACAATTTAAACCTACTTGCGAATACAGAGGTAATACAAACTACTCTGCCTAGACTGATTACAAATAGGAAAAAGTTTTATTTATCCACAAATAATTCGATTACAAAACATAACTTTAAATACAGTAAAAAAAAGAAACAAAACTATTACAAATAATTATGGATAAAGAGATGATATACACACCAGTGCCTATATTGAGAACATTTAAGAATGATAGGGATAAGGTATAATGTAAAAAGAATCAATAATAACTTAAACCTAATTAACATTGTTTTATTTAAGAATTTTGTTATGTCTGAGGTAAACCAACCTGTAAAAAATTCAGAATAATTTCTGGGGACATATATGTTAATTTTTCATTCAAAAAATGAAACGATGAATGATTTTCAGAAATTAATTCTAAGTTTAACTTTGTAATGTTAAAATTCTGTTTATGATAAATGAAATCGAAAAAAAAAGTATATAAAAGTTGAGGTTTTTAATTTGATATTATTTCTGGTATGACTGTACAGATAAGTAATATAACTATTTCAATTAATGAAGTAACAGATACAAGGGGCATGTACACAGCTGTATTAGATGTCAATAATTGAAAAATAAATATGTCAATATGGAGCAGTGTAAAGAAATATTTCAATTGCAAATAAATTATAAATACTAAGGTAACTTGCACAACTGTATCTAGATACAGCACAGAAAAAAATAATACCATTAAAAGTAACAAAAAATTATGGAAACAAGAATAATTTACACCTCAATATCAAACACACAAGATTGCTTCTCTATTGCTATTTCAACACCAATGTTTGTTCTAAATACGGTGCTTCCCTAGATGCCACTGTTCAGGAAATTGTTCTGTTTTCAAGTTCCATGATAAGACTCAACAGTGAAAATAGTAGAAGAAATTTAATAACTTACCATAAAGAATCAGCAGGGTAATTTTGGGCAACCACTACTTGCTTTCTGGCTCGGCATTTTTTCCCGAAGTATGTTATTCATGAACACAGATACACATAAATAAACACAAACTAGAATTAAGGCACGAAGGAATATCTTACTTTCGCCTCCTTGCCGCCTCCAACATGCTCCAACAGCAGACATTAGACCTGCATTAGACCAACCGTTGATGCTCAGAGCCAACTAATTTTCAACTCTACTGCGCTGGCCACCGTGGCGCTACCTACTTCGATCTCGCAACTAACGATTTGTCACCCGAGTTAGAACCCCCTGATCAGGGCCAGGAAACTAGATAGCCGCTAAGTGTATGAGGTTTGAAGCTTCAAGTAGTTAGACATAAACACTTACCAGACTGCGCTACCAGTCACCCGGTTAGTCCAGCGCTCAATAGATGGCTGCAAGATCGTGTTCAACCTTCTCCTATTGGTTGCTAGTGTTCTTTGTTCGTTACATTACATTCGGCGTGTGGTGCTCAGGTTGTACTGTGCCGTAGGCAACATTCGCACATTTAGTGGATTTTATATAGTGGAATGCCTCGAATTTTTGTGTGTTCCGTACCGGGGTGCTACAATGCAACCGGCAACCCGGAAATAACTTTCCACGCCTTCCCTACCCCACCAGAAAGGTAAGTAATTCTTGTTGTCTTAGCGCCAATACCCACATGGGCAGACGTACTTAGCTCATTCGCTTTGCTGCGATTATTGTTGTTTGTTTATTTATTTATACATATATTTGTTACATTCTCTTGTAGACAACGGCAATGGATAAAGTGTCTTGCCATGACGGGTGTTCGGGTCTCACGAACTACTACAAGAGTGTGCTCTGGTGAAACTGGTTCAAATCCTGTCTGATCCAAGATTATGAAGGCAGGATCCCTCTCATTCCACAATAATTTTCATCATTTGCCCTCATGTCATTCATGTATCACTTAAGGGCACTAACAACCTAGATGTTGGAAAGCCATAAAGGTCTATAATAATGATGATGATAATAATAATGTGTCGTTTGCCTCAGGGAGGTATGCCAGGAAGGGCATCTTGCACCTTTGAGATTTCCCTGTTAAATCAGATGCATTGTTGTCTCCTGTGGTATGTAGAAAATTGTAAGTGGAGAGAGTAACCTACATCACTCGATATGTATTTATTTAACATGGTTTGTACTCTTGTGTTGGTGTCTTGGTAGTGAAGTGTTCGAACATGTTCAAGTACAAGATGTAGTGTGTAGAAGAGTTACATTTTTCATTTAGCCATCTTTTTTTATGTTTTAATGTGAACTTGCATTTAAAAAAATTATATTTCCACTTTGTTTATTTACTACTTGGTGTATTGTGACTTCTTTTGGTTTTCTGAAACTTAATGTTATTTAATGTTACTTTCACTTTGATAGTTTATGAAAGTTATAGTATATTGTGGTGTTTGTAACTAGGTAATGTTTTTTTTACCATGAGACTGATAAATCTAGTCACGTTATCCTATGGATATATAAAAGGTTTTACAGTAAACTTTTCTTTAAAATTAACATTGGCATTGGTACAAATTTTGTGAATTTCTTATTGTGAAGTCAGTCTTCTCACAGATATTCTCAGGTTGACAGACCTCTCCCATTTCCTTGATGGATTGATATTCAGTTTGTAGAATGGAAAATTTCAAACTTTTTTTTTATATTGTATTTGTAAATGGGAAATGTAGTGTGCTATTGAATTGATTAACACCTTTCTCATTTGTTAAACAGAATGATATTCAACTTGTATAAATCAAAACTGTATGGTTTCTTCATAGATTATTGTAAATAGTTCATACTATGATATATCTATCGCTTTTGGTGACATGGTACTGGTGGATTGTCTTCATTTCTTTATCAATTATTTCTACTTGACCTTCATTAGATTTGTGGCATGTAATTCTCTCATGCAATGAGCAGAGGTATTTATACACCACTGTGGCTTAAAGCAAAACCAACATTCCATTGACTGCTTTCTATATAGCCTTTCTATGACAGCTTTTCTCATGTGACTTGTTTTAACAGTCTCATTTATTTATTATTGATACGAATAGTTGGTGGATATAAATAAATGAGTACCTTATTGCAAGTATACCCCATTTTTGTATACTGGATTGTATATTTCCATTCATATGAGAATGTCCTGAATCTTTATTATGAATAAATAGAATTAAGAGCAAGTATGTATTTTCTTTGTGTACATTTCCTGTCAATTGTCCTGTTTTCATTTTCTATTTCATATGTGTAGTAAAATATTTCAGTTATACATCCTGTTAACTATTAACAAATGTTAATTTTTATAGGGAAAGTATTTTCAGCTAACTTATTGTGAAATTATGAAGCATGAGGTCGAGGGAGTAGGGGGTACAGTGGGGAGGGGAATCGGGAACTGCCACGCGCCCTGTGGCCGGTTTTTGAACTTGTAGTTAGGCGTAAACAATGTTAGGAGCGCTGAAAGCTGTTTACACTCCGTTAGTATGGGAGAGGGGCGTCTGGTTTATAGTCTGTGCCCCTGATGATGAGTACATGAGACCTGCATGAGACCATGTAGTCGTACCGAAGACATGCTCATCAAGTCCATTCGGTCCATTGTTCATCGATGTCGTCGCCGCAGGTTTGAAGGTGCCACGCGTAGACTTATACAACAAGAGACCCGTCGGGTGTCGCCGTTAATTTCACACTCCAATACCAACGCGAGTATATATACAGCAAGTAACTCGGTTCTGAAGCTTAAAATTAAGTTTCTTTTTCCACAAATACACAATCATTTACATTCAAACGCTTGTGGAATTTTAAGTCTATATTGACACATCCGCTCATATTCGTTTCACCTTATTTTTCATTGCTATTCTATTTTTATCCGACTTTTTTCCGCTGAATCGCTATCACTTTCCTCTCATTTTGTCAAGATTTTAATACTTGGGTCTAAAAAGATGGCTACACGGTCACTGTCTTGTTTCCTCTAAAAGTCAACAAATGGCGACGTTGGCGCATGTTTATAGAAAGGTTTTCGTTCATAGCAGTGCTTAGTGTATATATTAGTGTTATGCATAAACCCCCCATGGAATAAATTTACTATATATACGCACATGTAACAGAAAATAAAGACATGATCATAAACGATATTGAAGAGAATTTCCGTTGTATAAAATCCACAAATTGATTGTGCTGCCTCATAGCCTAATGACTAGCTTGCTCAACAATAAAAAATTAGGTCGGGGTTCAATGCTCGACACGGGTTAAAATAATTTGTCGTCTAGGTTATGTTTTTCTGTCAGAAATAGTAATAAAATTTGCTTTTGTACATCAAAACGGTAGTTCATAGTACAGTTTTTCGCTAAGTAACGCTTGAGTAGAACACGTTTATTTAATGACCATAGTTCGTACGATATTGTATGTTTCTAAGGACTATCTTGGGTGGTTTTTGAATGGACTGTCACAAAAAGCGTGGATTTGTGACTGTCACAAAAAGCTTATAAGTTTTGTAATTTGCGAAGTGAGTGCGTGCAATGTATTGTGTTAAAAACCTAGGTGAATCTGTAAGTTTAAAACTGTTTGTGTTTTAAACTTACAGATTAAAACTGTTTGTTTTAAACTTTTAAGTGTCGTGACTTTAGAAAACTAAGGTTAGTAAGCAAAAATAAACAGTGACCTAACCGTATTTTTTTCGTCAAGGTAATAATGTATTTATGTGTTTATAATTGGTTTGTGTGTCTATGTAAAGGATACTTATTAAGAGTAAATGTTTATAATTTTGTTTGCTAAGGTATGTTTATGTGTGAATAATGCTAGTTGAATTAATATAGTTCTTGGAAGGACATATTTCTGTTCATGGGTGAATGACATGTTTTGATAATTGTTTATTTAAGAGAAAACTTTTTAAAATGAATTGCTGTTGTGTATGTTTAGTAAAAATATTTTTTGGAATTATACAACACTTGAATAAAATACAGTGACTGCTTTGGGCATAGTGTCATTGAATGGTGAATAGCTACTAGAGAGTTTTTTATATTACCCAGCTTCTGTTAATTGAAATTGTTTAAAATGGTACAGTTAATGGAATGCGATTTGGAAGCAGAAAAAGTGTTGTTTTTTTGCCATGATTATAAGGGAAATTCAAATTTCAAATGCTCGAACTTCAAGACCTATCTTTTAAAGATGTGGGAGTAAGAAAGGAAACGGTCTTGCTGTGTCAGGAATGCAGAATGCAAGAAGCAGCCACACGAACTGTCGCATCTAATGTTACTGAGTCAATAAACTGATTATGTGGATTGTGAGTCATTGAATGACACTAATTTGGAGTGTGTTGACAAAAAACCTTGATACCCTTTGTGAGGACATAAAAGATATTAAGGAATCTATGACATTCCTATTTGACCAATATGGCTTTAAGCTTCTTTGGGAGTAATTTATGTGGGTAAACAATTAACAAACAGTAAACAATTAAGCTTCTTTGGGAGTAATTTATGTGGGTAAATGAACTGGAGAAAAAGGACCTCTATGAATCTTCAAAAGTTTGTTATAAATATGAGATGAACATAAAGGTATTTGTACAATTATTGATCATACAGGTGGATAATTAATAAATTTGAACGACCTAATAGTCAATAAAAACAAATATAAAACATTTGTTAGGTTTAACAACAAAATTTTTCGAAGAAAGGTTCCCGAAAATTCGAAAAAAGGAATTAAAGTTCAAAATCCTATTGTGAGACAAATATTTTGGAAAGTAAAGTCTAAACGTAATAAAAGAAGTTTTAAATTATGTGTATAAACTAGGTAAAAATTAGTATCAAAGTAACCTCCGTACTCATATCTACCTGAAAGCGTACTTGCTCTTTCCTAGCTGGAACTCTACAAAAAACAATTATTTTTTGTGGGTTGCAATACTGCGCTTATTAATTGCACTTAAGTCCGTGTGTTCCTATGTGCGTTTGCTTTGACAAACTTCCACGATGTGGTTCTTTTTATATGATTGGCATATTGCCCTGAGAAAACGGCAATAGCTGCGATAAACAATGTGCTTAGATAAACAATATCGACACGACTGTAACTTGTGAAGAAATTAGGAATGCTTCCGAGGAGGATGTTTCTTATTCTCAACCGTGTCGTCAGCACTGTCTCGGAGGCAGTGGGAATCGCCTGCACTTGTCAAGTTTCAATGTGTTTCATCTATTCTGCCGCATGCTGAGTTACTTAAAAGCAGTGGCAATATTTAGTATATCCTCAAGGGCTGTAATGACCTCGATGTTGACGAACCCTAAAGCCCCACAAAAAAATAGTATATCCTCTAAAGTGGAGTCCCTCTTCTAAGTGCGTCAAAACGATTTCTATCTTCCAGTGTGAACATGACAATTAAATCTCTAATAAGTGAATCTGCGTACGAAGCTTTAAAACTTTCTGTGTTACTGATACATTTGCAATGTTTGGCCACAGTTCTGGTACCCATTCGGCGTGAGTTTGCCATTGTTTCAAAAGACAATAGACGAATTAATAATATGAGGTTGAATTGAAAAAATTATGAGGTTATTTGTTAAAATGATACGCCATTCTGATTTTAGCGTGTCGTAGGGAAATCTGAGATATGTCACTTTCCAGGCTCAATTTTTGTTACCGAGCGCATGCTGCATCACCTATGTTGCACAAAAAGAATGCCTGTTTCTGAATTTCCTGGACCACGCCAAACATTACTCCAACCTTGCACTGTATTCATTCCAGTATTTCTTCTCTTTATCAAAGTGCCGCTGCGGTGGTAATGCCGGGCGATACGGAGTGGTTTGTCCTAGCTGCGCGAGCGCGATAACAACACTTCTTGTTGCTGTTGTAGGGCTTCTTGCTGTTTCTTCTTTTTTTTTTTATGTGGAGCTTTACGGCTCATGTTGACATCAAAGGTCATTGGAGCCCTCTTGCTGTTTCTGTTGTTGCTACTGTTGATCTTATTGTTACTGGAGTTGAATCACCTGCGCTAGTTTTATTATAACAAAAATACATTAATAACAAAATGTTTATAAATGTATTCTGCTCTTTTGTCCTCATCGCGAATTAAACTTGCGTTGCGCCAAGAATATGAGGAGTTGGGTTCGCCATTCACTACAAAGAGTTTAAAATGAGAAAATGAATGTATATTTTACATCAGACAAGTATTTACAACCAATCATATTTCGTATTTCGCGCTCATGTCCAGATTCAATTGCCATGCATCACCGCATTTCTTGAACAATAATCCGTGATAGTGCAAAGTCATCGTAGAAAGAGTCCAATGTCGTAGTGTAGTTGCGGTATGTACTTCTTCTGGGCGATCGATACGGCTACTTGGCTCCTAGCTCAGTGTCGTGACTGTGCGCTCGGTACCCTTTACGGCGGGGTCAAAAGGGCGAGACATGTAAAAATAATAGAATATGGAAAACAACAATTGCTGCCGAAACCTTAGTTTTTGGGGATTCTTAGATGAGTACTCATATTCCTCATGTTTCTATGTTCAAGGTCAGACCACATGTGGTCCCCCCCTAAAGTTAGGGTTGGGAATGAGGTGGAACGCAAAAAGTAATCAAAACAAGAGATAGTAGTGTCGAATCCATAGTTTAGGGTGGTTTAGGGGCTGCTGAGATGAATAACAATACCCCCGGTACAAGTTAATTCCGTGTTCTGACCATATACGTAAAATACTCCTAGAAGTGAAGTAGACGGGGCTCACATTTAAAAATAAAACAAAACTTCCAATATGAGGGTCGAATCCATACTTTCCTTGGTCGTTCAAATGAATAGGGTGACTTCTGATGTTATTTAAAGAAGTGCTTCCGCTCTGCGTCTATGCCAAGCCATCTAGAGCAAAAACCCTTATTGCTAGATTAAAATGATTCTCCGCGTAGGCCATCATACGCCGAGTTCATCCCGTGAGACTTTATCTAAGAGCAGAAAATGTGTTTTTGCTGCACCGTATAATTCATTACAATTAAATATAAAGAAAAAATGCCTGTTTTATTGTATGTGTTTACTGTCATGAATAATTTTCAAACAATAGGAATAATCTCAGACTCGAGTTTTCAAACAGCTACACGATATGATATAATTATTGAAACAGCCCTATTTTCATGTCATCACATTAATTGAACGCATCTTAATTCGACTGAATTTGCTAAATATCGATTGCCTTTGAAGAAAATTTAGATTATTTTCGTGTAACATTTCGAGTCATGAGTAACAATCATTTCATGTTGCTTGGAAGTTCTGTATTATTTATATCCAGAGTAAAATAACTATGTATAGTCGTTTATAATAAACATAGTTTCCTTGTAAACAAAGTAAATATGGTCTATTGTTGGGCCTATTGTAATAAATTCAGATATATTTAATTTTATTAGAAAAATTAATTAATACGTCTAAAGTAGAATATAAAACATTATTGTGAAATATAAAATAACTATACCTTTCTTTACATAGTAAAAATTATTGTTTTTACCTGTAATTTAATTCTTTAAGAACGTAAACCAACTTTTGAAATAAATCAATGAATCGATACAATTTTTCACGGCCAACTGTTTGTCCTTGACTTATTGAAAGAAAACAACTACATAATTTATAATGAACTTCGTTTTTTGCACTTTTGAAGGTCGTAAAATAAATTTCAATCTATCTTAATACTACAAAAATATTCAAAGCGAGTAATATCAAAAAGTTCTAGGAAAATGATATATTCCTAAGTATCTCATGTATTCAAAAACCCAGTTTGGAAATGTAAATAATAAACATCTTTCCAATGTAAATAAATACAAATATATAGGTCCATTTTTGTCATTTTTGACACAAAATAATTAGACACATTTGGTGTTTATTATAAACTGATTGTAAAATTAAAGCACACAATATTCAACACATCCATAAAATTTAAATAACATGCACATTTCATGATAAAATCCAATACGATTGTCCTGATGTTCACATATATACTGCTACATTTATGAAATCGAGGTGACTTTGGCCTACCTACAATGGCACCACAAGGTAATGCTCGCTTGTTTGTTTCGCGTAATAACATTTTCCCAAAACATGTACCTGAAAATTAAAATTCTCGAATTTTTTTAAATTTTGTGTTTCATTGCATTTCTATAGCTATTGGTATAGCAAGTTTTACGTTTGTACGACTAGTAGGGTATTCATATAATTCTGATACATAAATAAATGTGAGTGAATTACATGGAGGACTTTATAGTATATGGGATACATCAATCTTGGGGGCGAGGAAAAATATCCTAGATACCGTATGGATGGAAGAGAACTAATGGGTCAGGGTATCGTTATTTAAGCCCACGTGTAGTCGAACTCAAGTCTATGGAACAACCTGGAATTTTTTAGTTCAAAATGTTATAATTATATAGCGAAAACATGCGTCAAATTCGGATATTATAGTCGCTAAATTGGGGTGTCCAACAACAAAATTACTTATAGTTGTAAGGTTTTGGCGATGCTTTCACCTTCAGTGTGTCTTAATTTCAGTCGTATCACCTTTCCGAACCCTCAGCTTTAAGGTTAGGTGAATCAGACTCAGAATAGAAGTGTGTGGTATTCACTACGAATATTGTCAGTACTCTGACTTAAGTTTAATAACAAGAAATTATTGAAAACGCAACTATTAGAAAATAAGAACACAAAGGATGTATGCTCCCGGGCAACTCCAGGTTCATTCAACTAGAATTAGATACAATGCCCGAAT
The DNA here is from genome assembly GCA_002313205.1 of Laupala kohalensis. NCBI lineage: Eukaryota > Metazoa > Arthropoda > Insecta > Orthoptera > Trigonidiidae > Laupala > Laupala kohalensis. Next base: position 224,615 of record NNCF01127388.1, read on the forward strand.
ACATTAAAAATGGTAAATACGGCGCCGCTCGACATCAGTAAAAAGAGTCTGGCGCATGTTTAATGATGATTAATTATTATCTTATGAAGATCTAAATAAGTTTACAACAGAGAAGTTTGCACTACGTGAGAAAACTTATGTTAGAAACTTGGGTATATTTAATTTTTTTCTTTAATTATGTAAAGAACTTAGAAGTGTGTCTCGGGCAAAAGTGTGTGCGCGTGCGTGTGTGTGTGTTTTTTTAGGTAGGGGAAAATCTTCAAAAGACGCTGTGGAGTACAGACTCCACAGTGTGTGGGATTTTTACCCTCTAGAAACCACGTCCATTTCTCTTCATGCCACCCCACGGAACCGCCGTTAAGCATTACTTCGCGAGGGGCACATTGGCTAGATTTTATTCTATGCCACGTCGAATACTTTTCTCATATCGGAGCTTCTTCAAAACTCGTAGTTGGCCACTGCATACCAGTTCTCCTTAGAGAGAAGCATCAAATGTACTATGCCCTCTGGTCTTATTTCTTGTCGTAGAATTCTCCGTATTTCTTGCCTTTCGTTATCAAAACGAGGGCAGAAGAGAAACACATGCTCTGCGTCCTCACCGACTGGTGTGCAAGAAGGGCATGATGCATCTTCGTCTAGCTGAAAGCGCTCCTGGTATGATCGGAAGCAGCCGTGGCCTGTTAATAGCTGTGTGACGTAGAAATCTACTTCCCCATGTTGTCTCTTGGTCCACATTTGTATGTTTGGTATCATACGGTGAGTCCATCTTCCTGAGGTCGACGCATCCCATCCGCGCTGCCATCTCTCCGTTGTATCCAGTTTCTCCTCGTTAACTATCTTTAGGTTAGCTTCAGGAGTTGCTTGCGCGCGTCGGTAGATCCTAGTACGTTCCTCTGCCACCAGGTCGATCGGTGGCAGAGCGGCCTCTACACATACAGCATCATATGAGACTGCGCGAAAAGCGCAGGCCACTCGAAGAGCACCTCGTCTATGCACAGTGGTTATGTACCGGCAATAGGTCTTGATCGCCGTGCCTTGAGACCAAATCGGGGTCGCATACAGCAGGGTAGACGTGATGACGCTCATCAAGAGCTTCCTTCTTCCTTGTCTAGGGCCTCTCGTTTGGCATTATTCGCGACAATGCGGTTGTCACTCATGACGATTTATCAGTAACCAAGCGAAGGTGGTCATCAAAACGCAGCCTAGCATCTATCTGGACTCCTAAGTATCTGAGGGATGTTTGGGATGCAATCGTACAGTTACCGACTTCCAGGTTGATGGTTTCCCTCTTTTTTCGGCTTGTAATGAGGATAGCTTCAGTTTTACTCTCCGCTAACTGTAGTCCCACGGTGGAAAGTCAACGGCGAATTGCAGGTATAGCGTCGTTTGAGATCTGAATCACCTCTGACAGATGTTTGCCAGTGACAACAATGGCGACGTCATCCGCATATCCCACACTCATCGCTCCGTTTGGTAATGGAAGCCTCAGCACTGCATCGTACTTTATGTTCCAAAGGGTTGGTCCTAGGACTGATCCTTGTGGAACACCTCCCGTGATTTTATACATCTTGGGGCCCTCCGTAGTATACACTAAATGTCGCTCATCAAAATAATTTGCGATTATCTTCGTGATATACCCAGGGACGTCCAATGCATGCAGTGCTTGGAGGATGCAACTCCACCAGGCAGAGTTGAATGCATTTTTTACATCCAAGGTGACCAAAACGCAATATTTCTTACTTCCTCCTTTCTACCGTCTGCCTCTGATTGCATTTCGGGCGGTGGTAACTATGGTGTCTATCGCATCTACAGTGGATCTTGCCCTCCTGAATCCATACTGCCTATCTGACAGACCTTGGCAGTCCTCTACAAATATAACTAACCTGTTACAGATGATGCGCTCCAGGACCTTACCCGCCGTGTCCAAGAGACAGATCGGTCTATAGGAGGAAGGATCTTCGGGTGGCTATTTCCCTTTCGGGATAAGAGCTAAATGCTGCCGTTTCCAGCGCCGTGGGAAAATCCCCTGACAGAGACATGAGTTGTAGGTGTCGAGGAATATATCCGGTTGGGTCTAGATGGCGGTTTTCAGGGCAACATTGGGTATTCGGTCAGGACCAGGCGCCTTCATGTCCCCGATTCTAGAACTAGCCATCACCAGCTCTTCTTGCGTGATAACTGGGACAGGTTCTTGCATTGCAGGTGGAACGAATGCTGCATCTTCCTGTTTAGGGAATAGTACTGAGACTATCTCCTCCAGGAACCGCGGATTGGTGGGGGATAGTGAAGTCCGGGATTTCACTTTGGCCATTACCGTCTTGTAAGGCCACCCCATGGGTCGTTATCCACTTCCTTGCAAAGGTCTTCCCATCCTTTCCGTTTACTAACTTTAATGGCCTTCTTTAACGCGCCACGGGCTTCTTTGTGTTGCCTTCTTCGGAGATCATATTCCGGTCGCCCTCTTGCACGTTGCACCAGTCTTCAAGTAATGCGAAATTCTGCGATTTCTGCGATGCAAGGTTCTGCGAAATTCTGCGATTTCGTCACTCCACCAGTACACCGGTGACTGTCTACTCCTCTGGCAGTTTTTGGTCATTGAGGCCGTGCATGCGCTGTCGATGAGTGCCATCGCTTACTCAACCATGTCTTCCGCATTGCCCGATATTTCAATGTTTCCCTCCATCATAACAGCAAAGGAATCACGATCAAATGATCGAACATTCCACATACCGTTACGATGTGGAGATCGCCTTGCATTTGTCTTTGCGTATTCACCTATTTCAAAGACAATGGCCTTATGGTCACTATGCGTGTAGTGCTCAGTTACCCGCCATGAGTGGAGTTTTCTCTCAAGGCACTCACTCATAAACGTGACATCTACAATGGAACTTTTCCCATTTCTACAAAAAGTAGGAGTAGTCCCCTGTTAGCTGCGGCGATGTTCATGGGAGCGAACGTCCAGAAGTGTTTCGCCTCGGCAGTTGGTTATCCTGCTTCCCCATTCGACAGCCCAAGCGTTAAAATCCCCTGCAATGATTAGAGGCCTCCTATGTCTCGCGTCAATTTCAAGCTCGTCTATCAAGGCTTTAAACTCTGCAAACGAAGAGTTAGGGCCAGGTGAGGTATACACGCTGTAGATGTAAATATCCCCAACTTTAACCCACACAAATCCGGCTTTCGTGGTTTTCATAAAATCCTGGACAAAACGTTTGCCACACACCCATATAGCAGACCAGTGTGTCGAATCCGATATCCATGTCGGTTTGTCGAGGTTCTTATATTGTTCGCAGAGTATAGCAACGTCTATTCTGAGGTCTCGAACTGTCTGAGTCAGTAGGTCCTGAGAGGCCTCACAGCGATTGAAGTTCAGTTGGATAATCCTCATAATGGTCGTTTGGTAGTCCTCTGTACAGCTTCCCTGAACTTGGGGCATGTGGCACTGCCTGTGGGGTGGCTACTTTTCTCTCTATCTTCGCAGAGGAGACATTTCGGCGTTTTGGCGCACGTCTTAGCAACGTGTCCTTCACCGCACCTTAAGCACAATTTGGTTCTATCAGGTCCCTGGCAGTTCCGAACTAAATATCCGAAACCCCAGCATTTGTAACACTTGGTTACGGAGACCTGATGCCGAATACGGCAGACAACCCAACCGATGCGGATTTTACCCATTTCGACGACTTTCCTGGCAAGATCCCTTGGAAGGCTTACCACTGCTGTCTGGGTTCCCCCGTAGGACTTACGAATGGACTTGACCGTCCCTTGCCCAGTTTTGACACCTTCAAATTGATTTTCAATGGCCTCACAGATATCTGCTTCTGTGGTCAGCTCGTCCAAATCCTTGAGCTCTAACTTAATCTCAGGAATGAGGGAGCTAACACCCGTCATTTCTTTAAGCCTTTCTGCGGCAGTGGCTTGGAGCTGACGAACGTAATCATCTTATGACTTCAACTCAAGAAGCATGTCTCCAGAGGTTCTCTTCCTTATCTTAATTACATTTGCACCCAAATATTTCAATTCGGGAGCACCCTTCATGCACCGAAGTATATCGGCATAAGATTTGCCGTCTCTTGCCTTAACGACGAGGGCATTCGCTCTTCTAAACCTTGGACGTTTCCGTCTCCATTCACTCTTCCTCTCTCGCCTGCTTTCTGTCACATCTTGGGGTTGCGAGTCTTGAGGGGTGTCCAGCCTATCAGTCTTTTGTTTTCGCCGTTGCCGCTTCTTTGATTTCACCTTCTGCCATTCATTTTCCACATCATGTACCTGCGGAAGGTTAGGGGGGGTTACTTCATCTGAAGGGCCCACATCCGTGTGAGACTCCAAATCAGACGACAATAGGTTTTGTTCGGCCAAGACGTATGTTTGAGTGCTCACCACTCTACTCTCAGAAGTAATAACTGAGGTACTTCCCTGCTCCACCGCGCCAATGCCAGATTTAATGACGCGCACAAGTTCTTTAATTTCCTTGTGTACGTTGTTGCGAGGTGTAACATACTCCACCAGCTCGTCTATCATTTTTTTCTAGAGACACCAACGCTCTCTTGGACACAATAATTTGGTCCTCCGTACTTCCTTCCTTCCCACTTGATTTAATAGGTTTAATGTATTCATCCATAGTGTTCCCATGAGAAGCTAGGGAATAGATGTACGCCTGAACAGAGCCCCGCATGTCCAGGTAAGGTTTATTACTCTGGGAGGTCACCAGGTATTCCAGAGGCTCCGTTTGCGATGCAGAAAACCCCCTGCATCATTCAGGACTCGGCACGGGTCGCATTACGCCTTACCTTGGGGTTGTAGAGAAAAGAGACAGGAAATAGGAAAGACACGCCCTAGCCCTCGATACCTAAACCTAGCCCTCGAAACGAAGAGAACAAGAGTTGACCAAGGGAGGCGCAGTAGAAGATTAAAAGAAGAGGGAAACAAGCACAAGTAAGTGGAAGAAATGCTTGACACAGCTCAGGGCCCCGTGGTTGCCACCCACGAACTCCCCAGTTGGGAACCCCTGAGGGAAATAGGTAAGGAATCAGGAGGTGTACGAGGACAGACAGGTCGTTGAAGGACACACTTAGTCTGGCTCCTCAGCTGGGACCTGTGCGGCATGGGTGACCGTGCCAGCAGTTACACCATCACTTAACGCGCCTACACACGCCCAGTTCAATGATGCAACTGCTTCCGCCATAGCCCCCGGCATCATTAGAGCACGCAAGCCCTTGTGTGTGTGTTTGTGTTTGTATACATCCTATACACAAATCTGCAGTTTTAATCTGCGCACGATGAAAATTTGTGCACTTGATAGTAAAAATTGTGGGAAGTGCATTGTTTACTCGAGATTTCGAAAAACCACTTCCCCCATTTTCATTACTTTTCGAATTTTGGGTTATTTAATATATTATATTTCCAAGTTTTAATTTTAACCATTAACCATACGTAACAGTTTTAATCCGAGCAAGATGAAAATTTGCACAACTGACCTTCAAAACACTAAGAGCATCTATCTGAGATTTCGAAAATCCACCCCTTCCCCTATTTTCAATACTTTTTAATTTTCGCTTTTTTCTATGTATCTCACGAACTGATTGAGATATCAACTTGATTTTTGTACCTCGACATTGCTATTTTAAACATCTTGAAATGGGAATTTGTATGTTTCGATATTTTACACTATCGTGGGCGTATAGGGGGTAGAATCGTTTTTGAACCGGGCAAAATGAGCTAAAAAATTCCAGACCTTCTGACATGTGTTCTAATACCAGAATGTCCAGTAGTGATTTTTTTTTCAAATCCCGAGCAACGCCGGGTAGTTCAGTTAGTTATATATAATTTTAGATTCCGAGTCCCCCCTCCCTTCCCCCCAAAAAAGTTAATTATATGACTGAATACTTGATTTGTCTTTTGGTAAGTTATCTTTTCGAGTTAAATAATAATTAATAACATACTTTATCGCATATCATGAGGAATAATCCTTCAGACGTTTAAGTTGAACAATTAAATCGAATGAGCTGCTGTTTTCTGTTTGTAATAGAATTTCCATTGGGGTAATTCTAAATTAAGCCAAGACAAGATGAATTAGAGATAAATTAGCGACTTTACTAGGAACCTGGTATCGCCTTCTTACCAATCAATTTCAAGAAATCTCACGAGGAAAATTAATGAAGTCGCTCGACCCACTAAAACAATTTTATTAAACCCATGGCCAGTTCGATACGAATGAAGCTGGAGCGCATAACTGCTGAGTGTCGCGATTTCTGGGGATAGCGAGTTAACTTTTCCTCTGCAAAATCCATTCCACTCCGAACAGACGTAATAAAGTAGTTTTGTTTTTTGTGGAGGTGTTATCGGATTTCGCATGAATCCCTTCGTGTGTATTGTTTTTTTTACGAAAACTGAGGTTAGATACATGTAATGCATTTGAAGACAGAGCAAGTCACGAGGAAACCCGAGGAATAAAAAGTGCCGCGGGAGTATATGGGCGATTTGCTACGCTATGAGAGAATGGTGTGCGTGTGGTGTACGATGACAACCAGTGGGTGAAGAAAGAGAACTCATTTTCCTGAAAGTCTTGCTCGTCACTTTATTTTGGACAATTATACATCATCTTAGATCCCGTATTTTGTTTATTATGATTTGAGGAAATTCGTATTCTTTTGACGTTTTACAATATGGAGTGTGTTGGTATGTCTTGTCAGTTAACCCTATTGGAATTTTTGTTTGTCATTCATATTTTACGGCGTTTAATGCGATTTCGGCTGTTTTTTGTCGCTCTCTGCTGATTGTGTGCAATTTATTTTACTACAGATATCTTTAGTCTTTTATTATCTTATAATTTTTCTAAAGGAGTAATATGATCAGTTATTGTTATCTTTACTGTTGTGTGATTCTCATTTGACTCACCTTAAATGTTAACATTACTTGTCAGATTTCAGCAAAGTTATTGGTATATTAAATTTTCTTTTTTTTCCTTCATACCTTGTATTTTTAGAAATACTTGGTTTTCCTGACAGATTTTTCTAGGATATAGTCTACTGTTGTTTCATGGATAGTTTATTTTTCTTATCAATTTTGTAAAGTCACCCTTGGAGAACCAACCTGTGTATTTTTTTATCCTTCAGTTTTTATGTTGAAAGAAAAAATGTGTATCTTGCAGTTGACTGTTTGCATAACCATATCTCACTTATTTTATAGGATCTGATCATGGTGATACTAATGACAACTCGGAAACAAGTAGCCAGTTGCCTACCAAGTGTGATAATGAAACTGGAAAAGATTGTATAGACTTTAAAGTGATATACAATAAGAACAAGTATGATGTTACTTTTGCCTTGGATAGTACTGTGGGTGAACTAAAAGTTCATCTGGAAGATGTTATAGGTACTATGAAAGATTTCTTTTATTAGATACTGGCAGTACTGTGGTTCAGAGTTCTTATTTAACAGTTGTGAGGTAGTTAAGCCTTAAAACTGAAAATTCCCTACGTAAAGTGAGATCACATTTCCTTTTACTTATTTCTAATATTTTGCTAGTGCTCTTCAGTGTATTTATAAAGTGTTTTTTATTCATATGTAGGTATGTTAGATGAACCAATTTTTTTAATTTTTTTTGTGTTGGAAGTGAATACTTATTTAACAAGTTAAGATATTTCCTTTTGAACAGAGAGAGAGTTACTGATAATTTTTACATTATCACGAATACTCCCAGTAACAGTATTTTTAAAAGACTCATCTCATAAAAAAGATTTTTTGTCCTAGGAGTCCCTCATGCAATGCAGAAAGTTATGATAAAAGGATTGGCCAAAGATGAACGAACACTTAGAGATCTCGGTGTTGTTAAGGGAGCTAAAGTAATGGTAGTTGGTTCAAAATTAGATGATGTCCTTGCCATTTCTACACCGAGTAAGCAGGTAAAAAATGGATCTCATTATATTAATTTAATTGTAAAATGATACAAAATAGATTGTCCTTACTTTCTCTTTAATTTATATTTTCAAAAATATTTTAAATATAAGTGAATTTGGCATAATTAAAAATACAACAACAATTTGGTCATTAATGACAACAACTGTGAACATAAACCTTCCTTGTGTTTATGGGGTATAGGAAATATGGTGTCACATGCAAAATAATGAACTGCAAGTCAAGACTTATTTTTAATATTTGGTGGACATGTTTGATATTTTGGTGGTTAGTCTCTTAATTCATTCTGTTCAATAATTTCTTCTTTGGGTCTATAAGCTGTAAGAACTGTCATTATCTTTTTCTTCCATTATGTAGATTACAGTCTTCATACTTTTCTGTTGTGTAATCTTCATGTTCCACATTAGTTACATCTCTCTGGGTTCTTCAATTAGTATAGTTCAATAAAACCTCTTCTGGTATTTATCTTTATTCAACCGAATACTCTTAAACATAAAATTTCCTTTATTTCTGTAAAGAAAGTAATGTTAATTTGCTGCAAATCACAAAAATCAAATAGTTTGATAGAATAACAAGAACTCCCCTAACATTAAAAATATTGACATAGGTGGAAAAGTATTCTTTTAGAAATTTGGCTGCATTTACGTACTTGGCATGAAGTGTTAAATCCTTTGAATAATTCAATATATAAATAAAGATTTATATTTTCTATTGGATACAATATTTGATTTTTAACTAATGCCAAATTATAAAGAGCAACGAGTTTTTGATTTGAAGATTAAAATTAAAGTGTTTTGTAGTGAGTTTAAAAGATAAACTATCAGTCAAAGAGAAAATAAAAATATTATTAAATTTAAAAATCTTCATTAGAATATACGAACTTCATTTTGTCTAATGTCCCTGCATGTAACTGAAACCATCTTTAATGTAATTTTTCAATCGCATCCAATTTCATTGAGGCTTTCACTGAACACATTTTCATTTTTTGCATGCAGTTTGTGTTAAAGCAATCCCATTTTTCTGATTAGATTCTAGAAAGATTGAGAAAATTTTAACCTTTTTAATGCATAATCTGGTAATTTCACTTACTGATTGAAAGATTTACTTGTATTTTTTGATGTTTCTTTTACTACATATATAATCTGTAGTTCCTCAAAATATTTTTGCAATATAATAATTCAAAATGCTTCTTTGTCTTCATAATGAGATGAATGTGTATTTCATTTAATTCTTAGTTTTACGAATGATTACACAAATTTTTCCATTTTCATTTACAGTATTTATCAGCCAATGAATTCATGTTGTACAAAATATTTGTTGTGGTGGTATGATTCTTTGATACATCCCATGAAATAGAGTAATCTGAAAGAGATCAGTGATATTGTATAGTAAATAGTGAATAGTAAATAAAGAAGAGAGGGGATTATCTAAACTAATATTGTCAGGGGTATTTGAGATAATCAAAATTCACTCACCAACAAGAGAAAAAAAGAGAGATGCAATACAATCAGCCATGCTTCTAGAAAAAGCGATATTTTTTATTGCATGTACCATGTAGAACATGTTGAAAAAATGAATTATTAATGTATGAATTATTTGTATGTCTGTACATATGTAGAAGAAATACATGTTAGGTGTTGGCATCTCTCGTAAAATTTATTTAAAAAATAAAATAAAAATAATTAATAATAATTATTATTTCAGAGTAAATGCTCAACTTTAATCCCTCCAATAATATAAAACTAGATCTCAAGCGCTGTCTGGACTTTGTTCATTCTAGGAATAACAATCTTGACGTCATCACAATTGCCTTTTTCTTTATTCCCATGATGCCAGTTTGGGTTACTTACATGCAAATAATTGATGCTCTTCCGTGTTTGTTAATACAAATGATTTTCCAATTTTATTTAATTTTTAACATTTACATTTTGTTATAAATAGAAGAAGAATTGTGTATATGAAAACAATCATTGTTCGGGTTGTGTAACTATTTGCAGACTGTTTATTCTGTAGAATACAATTTGCTGGTTGTAAATTTGTTGAGTCTAATATATGTGATGCAGTGTTTTCCTCTAAACTTGTGAAGGTTTCAGGAAAAAAGTTGTACGAGTGACAAAATTTAAAAAATTAATTTTATGTGGTATAAGTGTTCTCAGTTGAAGGGAAAAAACTGTTGATGTTCTTTCTTTGATTGGTGTTGACATATGGAGGTTGAAAGTTAGAACACTTTGCAAATTTACTTATATTGTTAGAAAAAAAGGTTGCTGGGTTGAAGTGCTCTGCTAATTTTGCCTGGTAGTGTAGATATATAGATTTGAAACTGACAGTGACAAGTTATGATGCAAATTATCAAGTAAACAGAGTAATATTTAATTTCTCAAAGCTGCAGTGAGAATTTCAGGAAAAAAAATTTAATTTTGCAACATATTAACATATTTTTGTTGTATGGTGCATTTTTACCATTATTTTTCAAATTTCTAACTACGAACTTGTGTTAGTTATATGAAACATTTTAATGTAACTCAAATTATTTTAAATTTCTTTTCTTACCTAATGTGTAATAAAATCGCTAAAAACATGTTCAAAGTGAGAGAAAAAATCTTATTTCTCAAAACTTTTATTCTGATTTTAAAAATTTAATTATAACTTTATTGTGCATTTTTCACAAGTTTAGAAATGTCACTTTTGCCACTTTTTTTCTAACCTCTTCATGTGTTCTGATTAATAGCCAACCCTCTTCTGTGAACGCAAAATTTTAAAATTTGATGTTAGAAATTATTAAGTCAAGTACTCATAATTCTGAATAGTGTTTTGTGTCCACATACTTGCCATATCCATCCATTATTTCTTGATTGCCCACAGACATTTTACATGTATGGAAACAGGCTGTAACCCACTTTTGAAGGGCATGTTTCAATTGTAAGAGGGTTTGAGGAGTATACTTTCTTGCTGTATAATACACATCTCGGTAATCATTTATTTAACATTGGAAGGAAGATGCACAATTCAGATTAATACAAACCATCACCAGTGTGCTGGTAACCAGAAACAAAATAGTGTAGAATTTTATTTTTATCAAAGATACATGTACGAAATTTAGATGCATATATAATAATTTATATAAAACCTCCTTATTTAATTCAGTGGAAAAAATATTATAGTAGGTTCCCTCTAGTCTAACTGGCATCAAGAGTGTAGTGATCACAGTCTGGAAGTCTTTTCTATCACAAGTGGCCTCTTGATATTGCTAAGTTATCTCATAATTCAAGTATGAGTCATTCATCAAAAATGTATACTTCAATAGTATAACCTATATTTGGTTGGTTGAGTAATTTACTAATCGAGCCTTTGGTATGGTCTCAAGCTTGCTAAGCTAGGGAGAGACAACAGTATCTTGATTTATGTAGTGAGCTATTTAACTTATGTAGTGTACTATATAATTAGGGTTTCAGGTGGAAAGGTAAATCCTTTGAAGTGTGATGTGTGAAGTTATAGGTTTCTAAACCTTTAATACGGGTACTAACAGGATAAAAAAAGTGTCAAGCTATTGGAGGTTTAGTTAATTTGAATGTTGTTGCAGTCCAGTTCACAGTACAGAAATGCTGGTATGTAGTAAAATCAGACACTCAGGTCTACAAATGATGTTAGTAATGGTAGAAATATAGTTGGGTACCTGTGACAAATACCAGTAATGAAACTAATAATGGAAAAGGATCGTGCAAAACTGATAATTTACTCTGACTTTTCAGAATGGAATCCATAATGTAGGATTCCGGAGATTAACATTTCGAAGATACTCTCCATTAAAGATATTGCTGGTATTGTGATAGTTACCTCTGATTCATCAAAGGAATAGATAAATGAAATGACGATCTGAAGCGATTAATTTTAATATAAGTCACTTCAATCTAATGGACAATTTATAAACCCTACACTAATCAAATTAGGAACATGATCACTTTATAAATTTAAAAAAAATTAAGTTTAATACTGATTTTGATAGCATATTTATTGGCTACTTCATTGAGAAGTAATTTGCTTAATTTGATTCCTGTTTAGGACTTTCATGATGAAAAATCGTCAGCTAGTACCAAAGAACCTTTCTGTAAACAAAAACAACATAGGAAAGTGTTAGATAAAGGTGTGCCAGAAGATGTTATGCCAGGAATTAAGAATTCAAAGGTATGTTTGTAATGAATAATTTTCTCAATTGTAGAATTTTATGCTTTTTAACTTCTTATGTACTCTCTTTAGGATACACTACCTCCATATCCTTTGTCTGGAATGTTAAATAAATCGGGGGGGAAAGTTAGGTTAACTTTTAAAATGGAACAGGACCAAGTGTGGATTGGTACTAAGGAACGGACTGATAAAATACCCATGAATTCTATAAAAAGTGTTGTGAGCGAACCTATAGAAGGGCATGAAGAATATCATGTCATGGTAAGTAAATGAAATGGAATTTATTAATTTTGAAATGTGTTACAAATCCATAATGTTCTTTAAGAAGAAAGCTTCGTGTCTATAGGGAATTCAGCTCGGACCCACTGAAGCGTCTCGATATTGGGTGTACTGGGTCCCAGCCCAGTATATAGATGCAATTAAAGATGCTATTCTTGGAAAATGGCAGTACTTTTGACATCATCAAGAGAGTGAAGTTAAAGTGAAACATGACACAAGATCTACACATTGGTGATTGGACTTGTTTAACATGGTGAATGACTTTCGCTGCATATTATATATGAGAGATGATTGAAAGGAGCTGCTTTACTGTCAAAGTAAATTGTAAAAATGTTAAAATTGTCAGTTTTTCATCATCAGCAATCTTTATTACAATTTTTATTCATTTTATTCATGGTTTACCAAAGTTTAAATCTTGGGTGAACTCCAATTAAGTCTGTTGTAGTTTCAATAGTTATTAAAAAAATTGTCCTCAATTTTGTCTCCCTTTTCTAGATTCCTTTTATTAATTTACTTTTTATCTCATCTTATAAAACTCTTTCATTAGCTCCAAGCTGGGAGGGGAATATATCACAAAATTTGAAAAAAGGAATTACACTATGTATGTTGTTCATTTCCTTTGATGCGTATTTACTCTAAACGTTGAGTTCGTCCCTGAAAGTAGAGATTAAGACAACCCCAAATACATTTTTGATCATACATATTATCATGTTCCTTACAAGATTAGAAATTACTCTTAAAGTGAGTGGAATAATTCTAATTTTCACTTTCATATTTAAACGGTATCCCACTACGACCCTTCACAGCAGTTTCAACTGCAGATTCACCCAATTTTGGTTCTAACCCATACCAACTTCGAGATGTTAAAAAATTAACACCATGGGATTCTGTGATTGACAATGAATCAATCCCCCTTGTGACAATTGCATTTGGATCTTGTGAAAGATCTGAAACTTTAGACATATGTCCTGACACTAGAGATACATTAGTTTCAGTATCCTCAGTGTCGATAGATTCTTCCACATGATTTTTGCTACCAGGTAACAAAGTTGTATAATCTGTGACATACTTTTCAGTCCATTGATACGATGTGTTATAAGCTAGCTCCACTTCATAGGGTGTCACCACAGGTTGCAAAAATTCTTTAGAATCCAGAAGAGAGTTTTCAGCACAAGAAATTAATACATATGCATCAATCTCGGGGAAATTGGCTAACTTTGCAACATTTATCTGCCCTACAGATACTATGTAACATTTTATCCCTTTGCCCTTTGCTAAATTTTTAATACGTTCTACAATTAATAAGTAACTTTTAACACTAAGAGTCCCTATAAGTAATCCCAAAGTTCTAGCATTTTTCAGACATTCAATTAGATACATTCTTTTACGTAAAAAGCGACTTGTGTTAATCTCATACATATCAATTTTGTCAGAATTATAGATATAAAACGGCTGATCAGGGAAAGTGTATTTAAAATTAACAGAAGTGGGTCCATCTTCACCAATATACACTATTTTGAAACTACTCAAATTATCGTCAGAAACATCAAAAACTCTTCCAAAAACGGGGACACACTGAGATGAAGAATCTTTAACAGCTAGTCCAGCAATAACTAGATTACTAAATGTTTTCTTGAGATCATCACTAATCCTAGTAATCACATGATGGTATGATACATCATAAAGCAACATAACTTCATCATTACAGGTGAAAACAGTTTTTAAACATTCAATCACTTTGGAACAATCTAAGATATTCTTTCTAAATACATAGAATACAGGGGTTCTTCCAGAAGGACTAAGACACGAGTGTCCATAATGAATAATAGCATCTGCTTCTACATGTTGAGCTCTTACTTCATCAATACAGCAAGTTCCGTAGGATGTATCTCCTATGACATAAACTTTATGATGGAGATTTTCCTCAAGTGCATGAACGATTCGAGGTGCCTCACTTAGTAAATCTTGGGAAAATTGTAAACACACTTTCGTAGCATTACACTGGCGAACCCACTGGATACATTTTTCTATTTCGAAGTCAGAATGGAAAGTAGAAAAGTCACTAGCATCCTTTTCTTCGACTTGTGTACGTCCCAAAGCCTGTATTTCCTTGTTGGTGAACATGATGTATCACCTGGTGCAACTTACAACAGCATGCGGCAAAGTTCGGGTTTGTGATAGTGCCCGAAAATGTCAGTAGTAATTATAATGAACGCCACACGACAGAAAGAAAACAATTAAGCGTGGTGAGAGAAGATAACAAGTAGTGGTATATACCACACAAAGGAATACTAGGAAGCAAATAGGTTCAGTGGTTTAGGACAATAGGTTATTAGGTTAGGGACAAGTAGGGTGCCATTTTTGGACTAGAACTTGTTTCAGGAACAATGTAACCAATCCTCGAAATACAAAATACCCGATATGACGGTGAAAAGGACCGATTTCGGTTGGCATTGCCCAAATTTTTCTTTTGCAATTGAGAAAATATGAAATTCGCATGACACTTATACAAAATATTTTAGCGAGATATCTGAGGGCCTATTCAGTAACTAACAACCCGAGCGAAAAAGGACTTGGCGAACAGGTGTAAGGCAGGTAAATAAATAAACTTTATTGTCAAAAAAGCAGTTGCAAACTGCGTCTGACCATGTTGGGGGCAATAAACTAAGTTACTCTGGGAACAAGCAAGGGACCATCTCATCAATTTCGACCAAGGGCCCATGAACAGAGGCGGATTTAATATTTATACAACAAATTATTTCATAAATATGTACTGTTATCTATTTGTTATTCCAAAATAAATTGTATATATTTGTGCAGTAAAAATTCAAGATTAATAAAACAAAGTAATGACATTCTCATCCAAGAAAAATCCGCCATTACCCGAAGTAAAAACCCGGGCCAGGATGGGGCAGAGATAATGCGCAAAGGTTGCGTACAGTTAGAAATAAACTATTAAAAGCCAAAGAAGCAAACGCAACATGCATGAAAAAAGGAATTTATTAAGTACCTAGAGTACTATGGCATGATAAAGTATGAGAGGTATTAACATCATCCGAAGTCATATGGAAAACAGTATATACATAAATAATAAATAAACTTTATTGTAAAAAAAGCATTTGCAATAGCGTATGACCACGTGGGAGGGGGCAATAAACTAAGTTACTCTCCGGAAACAAACAAGGAACCATCCCATCAATTCCGATCAAGGGTCCATGGGTAGTGGCGGATTGAATATTTACAAAATACATTATTTAATAAATAAGTACTGTTATCCATTAATTATTCAAAATAAATTGTAGATATTTGTGCAATTAAAATTCAATATTAATAAAACAAAGGTATTAATGACATTCCCGCCGAAGGAAAATCCGCCGTTGCCCGGAGGAAAACCCGGTCTAGGATGGGGCTACAGAGATAATGTATACAACCGTGCCAAGGTTGCGTACAGTTAGAAATAAACTATTAAAAAACAAAAAAGGAGCAAAATCAACATGCATGAAAAAGGAATTTAATCAGTATCTAGAGTATTATTACAATGGCGTGATAAAGTATAAGAGATATTAACATCACTTACATCATCCGAAGTCATGTGGAAAACAATATTTATTAGGAAATTGTAAATCGTTAACTTATTTTATTAAAATCTGTAAATTCTTTCATATTATAGAACCAATAGCACATTAAAAAGCTTTTAACTGCGGATTTAAAGAGATTCAAATTATTTATATCTTTTAGATTTTTGGGAAGGGAATTATACAAAATTGGTCCTGAATCATAAGGGCCTCTTTGACCCTTATGAGTATTGTGTTCGTAACTAGACTATTTCTTCTAAAGTGGGGGTGGGATTTTAATAGTTCTGTCTTAACAAACACGACTACTTCATAAATGTATATACAAGGGAGAGGGAGAATATTTGATTCTCTAAATAAAAGTTTACATGAATTTCGGGGTGAGATTTACATATAATCCGAACTATTCTCTTTTTAATTCTAAAAGTTCGAATGCGCTGAGTGGATTGGCCCCAGATGATTATGGCGTACCATAAATGAGAATATTCATTTGCAAAATACACGCAGCGAGAAACGTGTTGACTATGTTGGCTAAAATTCGGAATGCAGAGCATATTTTGCTTAGTTTTGAATTCAAATGATCAATATGGCAATTCCATTTGAGGTTGTCCTGAATATGAAATCCTAAAAATTTTGTTATCTTCACTAATTTTATTTGGGTTCCGCTTAGCGAAAGGGATTTGTATCATCAGCAAAGAGAACCATTTTGTCATCAGCAATCGGGCGTGGTGGGTGACATATCATTTGCGTACAATAAAAAGAGGATATGGCCTAAAATTGAACCTTGAGGAACTCCACAAGTAAGTGGCTTTGTTTCTGAGGGTAATATTGACATGTTTTATTTTCAACATGGGAAACTTCAACTTGCTGATACCTATCATTGAAGTAGGAAGTTAGCCATATATGTGCCAATTCACGAATGCCATATGAGCGCAGTTTTGAGAGAAGAATTTCGTGATCGATTACATCGAATGCTTTTGATAAATCAAGAAAAATACCTTGTGGGTTATCCCACGGTCAAGAGAATTGGTTAAATGATTTAGAAAAGAAAATATGGCGCTGTTACTTGAAAGGGATTTCCTGAAACCGTGCTGATCGTTTGAGAGAATATTATTATGCGATAAGAAGTCTAAAAGTCTGTTGTAGAAGAGTTTCTCTAGGATTTTTGAGAATGTTGGAGATAGTGATATGGGTCGATAGTTTCCAACTTCACGTTCATTTCCTTTCTTATGTTATGGTTTCATTTTAACTTTTGTAAATACGTCAGGAAACACACCTTTTGACAAGTAGCTATGGAAAATATGATAGAGTGGATTTCATATAACGAGAGGAATCTTTTATTATAAATTCCGGTACATCATCTTTCCCTGTTGAAAATTTATTTTTCAAAGAACTGATGACACTTATAACTTCAGAGTTAGTCTCGGAAATGAACATAGAATGAGGTACGTGTGTGGACGTATTTGCTAGACATAGGTTTTTAATTATTGAATTCGATATTTTACCTATTTTTGAGAAATAAGAATTAAACAAATTTGCGATATCCTTTGAATTTGATACAATTTTGCCATCGTCTAGTAGGGAAATATTTTCTTTCTGATTTTCTGAATTGGATGTAGTCCGGTTGTTCGATTCTATTATCTGTCATTTTCCATTACTTTAGCTGCGTACCACTTTTCTAAGAATTGATCTACATTTACGGAAATAATAATAACATTCGGGTGATTGGTTATTGAGTTTTGAAAGATAATATAAATGACGTTTGTTTTTGCAATAAATTTTAATCCCTTGAGTTATTCATCAATTGTGATTGTTTTCTTTTACAAACTTGCGTTTTATATTAAAGCCAGAGTTTCAAGAAAATTGAAAAAAAAACATTGAATTTATCGTTGGTGCTTCTACATTTATACACGTATCCCACGTTTCCTGATGTAAAAGGTTTTTAAAAATTGTTAAATTTTGTTCGTTAAATTGTCTAGTAATCCTATAGAGTGTATTTCATGGTTTTAATTTATCTTCAATAATTAATATTTGGGCAAAGTGGTCGCTATATCCCGCTTTAAATACTTGAGAAGTATACATGAGTCCATTGTTGACAATTATCTGGTCCAGCATTGTTAGATATGAAACCGAGAGGCGAGTGGGGTCGATTATCGTAGTAACGAGATTATAGGGACTGATTAGATTATTGAACCGATTATTGGAATTCAGCGAGGAATCCCATTCACTGAGGAAATCAATGTTGAAATCGCCACAGATAACAATAGATTTCGAATATTTCTGTGTTAGACGTTTTAATACGATTTCGAAATTCAGAAAAAATATTTCAAGATCTGATTGAAGAGGTCTGTAAATACACAAAACTACAATGCCTTTTTCGGTCAAATGAACTGCAGAGATTTCGAAAATACCATCCAAGCAGTATTTCTCGTAACCAAACAGTGGGGAGGTTAAAATGTCATTTCTAACGTAGATACATGTATCGTCGTGAGAATGATTACCTTTGAAATTTTGCCGACAGTAAAAACTAATTAAAGAATAATTTGGAATGAAAGTACTTTTTGTGTCATATCAGAAAGCTAATGCTCTGTTAGACATAAATAAAATTAATAGTCTAGTAAAAGAATTGCAAGAAAAAGAATCTATTACTTTGTTGGAAAGCGACTGAATATTATGATGAAAGATATTTATTTTATTTTCTCGAGGGCTGCAATTGAATTCAGATGATTGAGGAGAATTTATATTTAATTGTCATCTTGGAGCAACATATCAAATTATCGACCACAAGTTATAACAGTGTTTGGGGACGGAAGGAGTCGTGGTTGTGACCGGTGAAACAGATTTGGACGGGAGAGGTGAGATAAGGGATGTCAAAGACATGGGAAGAGATGGGAATGGGGAGAGATGGAGAAAGTGACGAGGTAGCAATAGAGGTGGGTGGTGGATTGAGCGTAGGTGGAGGTGAGGTAAGGTATGTAGCTAAGAGAGATGCGAAGCGTTGTTTCCCAGACGATCTCAGATAAAGGCCGTGCCGGGTAAATTCCTTGGCAGAAAGGTGGGATTGCAGATCAACAAATGTGATGTTTGTGTTTTCCAGATGCTGTCTTAGAGCGATGTTTGCGCTGGTAATTTTGTTGTTTAAGTGTGGCATGTTGTAGCGTGGAGGCAGGCTAGAAAGTATGTTAGTCCGTTGTGATGCCTCTTTAAGTTTTTGCATATGTTCTCTAGGGTTAAATTGACCACCCAAATTTAAATCATTTTGCCTACAAACAATAATTACTGTATCCCGCTCTGAGTTTTTCCGTGTAACACCAGCCAAACGAGCGTTTGATTTGAAGAAACCGGTTACTGAGAAATGGTTTGGAACAATTACACACATAATGGAGGACATTTGGCGGCCACGGGAATCTGCTAAAATTAAAAAGCTGGATTTTTGCGTGGAAGTGAAACAACAGCCTTTTATAGTGCGGGGCAGCACAGTTGCACATGTTTTGGAACACATGTGCTGACCAGTACGGGTTTTCCGGGGAGAAAGGTTAACGGGTTTTGGTGGGGAATAGGATGGGGTCAAAGAAGTGGGAGGTGCGGGTAGAGGGGAGAAATGGGACATGTCCTCTATCACGCTAAACCCATTTTGTGTCAAGAGAGGGGATGGTGCATGTGTTTGATGAAATCGGGTGACAGCAGTTGGAATGTCGGCGAAAATCCTAACTGTTATCCAACCGCCGCTAGTGTTTCTATTGTCCTCTTCCAGAGTACTAATACGAGTATCGATATATTGCATTAAGTGTTTGTACGCCATCTGGAGATCAATTTTGAATGCGTAAAGGAATGCGATAGTGTCCATTGTTGTGACTTTGTTAAAAATTTGGAACAAAAGC
Source organism: Laupala kohalensis (assembly GCA_002313205.1). Taxonomy (NCBI): domain Eukaryota; kingdom Metazoa; phylum Arthropoda; class Insecta; order Orthoptera; family Trigonidiidae; genus Laupala; species Laupala kohalensis. Next base: position 244,439 of record NNCF01127388.1, read on the forward strand.
AGAGCAAACAAGAAATCTCACAGCTACTAATAAATCGGCTACTAATGACCACGTGGAGAACAATAAACTAATTTACTCTCCGGAAGCAAGCAAGGGACATCTAATCAATTCCGATCAATGACCCTACGACAGAGGTTGATACAGCACACACCTAACAATAAAAATAGTTCGGTACGTGTTATAAAATTAGCAGAATATTAACAAATTTGTACTTAATAAAACACAAAGTTCTATTAAAATTACGAATTATTCAAACTATAGATTATTCGGAAAGCATTGTATACAAATCATAACTATTCTTCTTATAAGGCGCTACAACTCTTTATGAGACTTGGTCAGCTCAATCACCTTCCTCCAGCTGGCTCTATCCTTCGCAACTTCTTTCCAGTTCCTTATACCTATTATTCGGAGGTCGTACTGAATAGCATCCAGCCATCGGAATCTCAGTCTACCTTTATGACGGGTTCCTAGAAGTGTCCATTGGGAAATCATTTTGGTAACTCTTGAGTCCTCCATTCTCTCCAGATGACCCAATCAGGCGAGCCTCCTGGATTTTACATGCTTTATTATATTTTTATTTTCAATTAGATCACCTAATTCTTTCTTGGTTTTTGTTCTGTATACACCTTCCGTGATTCTTGTTGGGCCAAAAATTATTCTAAGAATCTCTCGTTCGAACACACAAGTTTCCGTTTCATCTGTTTCTTGATCACTCATGTTTCACATCCATATGTTACAATTAGTTTAATGACGGTATGATATAGCCGAAGTTTGGACTTCCTAGACAAAACTGAACTTTTAAAAAGGTTACGATACCCATAATATGCCCCATTGCCAGCTGTGATTCTCTCATTTATTTTTTCTTCTTTCTCACCTCTAAAATTTATCACAGTTCCTAGGTATTTAAAAGATGTTACTTCTTGGATCATCGTATCTCCCAATGCTATTTCTTTACCGCTATCATTGCGTCTATGTCTGGAAAACTTCATGTATTTTGTCTTCTTCTCACTGACTATTAAACCCGCTTCCTCAGCTTCTATTTTTAGTTGTGCGAAAGCTTTTTTCAAGGTCGCTAATGTCCTTGATAATATTAAAACATCATCCGCATACGCTGTTTCAGCCGTGTAGAAATATTCCCCCTTGTAACTAGTCTCTTCAGAATACGGTCAATGGTGATACTAAACAGAAATGCCGATAGGGGGTCACCTTGTCTAACTTCATAATTAATTAGGAAACTTTCAGTTGTTTCGTATCCTATTTTTACTTTTGCAATTGTCTTAGTTAATGTCATCTTAATAAGGCGTATTAATTTTCTTGGTATGTCATAACTACTTAGGGAGTCAAAGACAGCTTTCCTTTTAATTCTATCAAAAGCCTGTGTCACGGCGCGGTCCGGCTCTAGTTAAATACTGAGGCGGTTTTCATCCCCGTCGATGGGAAGGATAACTCAGACTTAGATTTAAAGTAACTCGCTTGGCGTTGCCCTGTCATAGGTCTTGGTGAAAGGTTGAAATAATAACTCATGCATAAATATTAATGGAATTTACTGAATGATAAAGCCCTAAGTGGGCATGAAAACAATCAATTACATTGCTGTACCCCAATACAGCGTGAATTACAACGTTCTAACATAGCTTGCCGTAAGGGCTGCTTGTGTCGAGATCCGACAATGTTCCAAGTTCATACCATCGGAGAGTTCATCCGGCCCGAAGTTGATCCTCACCGTAGCGGCCACGGTGGCAGGTTCACCAGTCAGCAAAAGGCCTCGAGGTCCGTCGTGGATCGTGGCGTGATGAGAAGGCGGCGCAGACGAAGTCGGAGTAGAAGTAGGACGAGTAATGCGCCGCCTTTGTCTTAAGTAAGTTCGGGTGGGGGTGCTCGGGGTATGAAGAACCCTCTGGCCAACACCCTGCTGGGGTGGTGGTAGTGTGTATTCGTAAGAATACAGTATTGTGTCGTGATGGAGGGGATTTTCCGTAGAGATGGAAAAGTTGCACACGGCCCGTCGAAGGACCAGTGGGAAGGGTAGGGCGTTGTCCGTAAGTTTAGATGCATTTAGAAAGAAAGAGGGAGGAACGTCATATGGGGGTGCCATGGTGTGACTGCATCGCATGATCACGTTCCTATGTGTCATCTCATGGAAAATTACAGCGTTTTTCCCACAGACCGAAACAGGAAGTGGTTCCTATCTCTCGCGGCTTGGCACCGCGTCGTCGGAGAGGCCCTGCTTAGGGGAGCAAGTAACATCCCGAATGTACCAAGACGAATGTATGTAACTATCAGCCCTTCCCATTAGAAATCGGAGAGGGACGAGAAATCCTGGGAGACTCCCACGCTACGAGACGAAGGGTTCTGTGAGGGAAGCATCATGTCGCCTCGTGACACCTGTTTATAGTCAATGAAGGTATTGTGGATTTCAATGTCATATTCATGACACTTTTCAAAATTATGTTTGAAAATGTGGATGTAGTCTATATTGGGCCTACCTGATCGAAAGCCCATTTGAAAATCCCCCATTTTGTTTTCCAAGTATTTCATTAGTGTGCTATACAAACAGGTAGATATAACTTTATACGACACATTCTGTAATGATGTACCTCGGTAATTCTCACAGTTCTTTTTATCTCCTTTCTTAAACACAGTGCATATGATAGCTTCTTGCCATTCAGATGGGATAGTCTCTTTGGTCCATATTTTACACATTAATTTAAAAATTCTATTCTTTAGATCGAGTTCACCTTTTTTAACGAATTCAGCTAGAATTTGATGTGGGCCCGGAGACTTGTTATTCTTTAATTTGTTTATTATTTGATAGATCTCCGTTCTTGTAGGTAATGGAATTTGCATGTTATCTTCACATATATCTCCATTATCTTCTTCCTCACTTTCAATTGGCAAATTGCAATTTAGAAGTTCAGAGAAGAAGGAAGCCCAGGTTTTCAGAATTTCTTCCTTCTCTGTGACAATTCTTCCTTCCTCGTTTCTTAGGGCCGATGTGTTTATGTTAGTTGTCTTACTCATATTTTTTGTATGTTTTTAAAACTTTCTTGTCAAATTGTTTTCCCTAGCATTCTCTATTTCTTTCATTTTTTCATCTAGCCACATTCTCTTTTTCAGTCTCCTAAGAATCCTTTCATTGTTCCTCATTTCTAGATAATGGGCTGTACTCGTTCTTGTTTTAGAGTGCAGCCACTGCTTCCTGGTTCTGTTCTTTTCGTGGACTGCTTCTCTGCATTCATCGTCCCACAATTCATTTATTACTTTTCTGTTGCCGTACGCAAATACCTCCTCTGCTGCATGTACTATACAAGTCTTTATTTGTCTCCATTCCTCTTCAACATACTAGTTTTCTTCCTTTTCTACCAACTTATATTTCACTACTTGCCTATAATCTTTAAGTTTATTTTTGTTATCTATATTATGCCTGTTCCAGGTTCGCGGCCTTGCATTCATTCTAACACCCACTAGACTGCTTTAAAATTGTTTTAACAAGATAGTGATCAGTATCACATTTGGGTCCCCTCAATGTTCTCACATCTTCTATTAATCTCATCTTAGATCGATTAACAATAACATGGTCAATTTGATTGATCTGGGGAAAACCAGGTTCCTTTATTAGTTTCTTTGTGTTTAAAGCGAGTGCTTGCTATTATCAGATTATTTGCAAGAGCAAAACCAGCCATTAGTTCTCCGTTATCATTTGACATCTGATGTAAACCAAATGGACCGGAAATTTCTTGGTATCGTTTTTCTTTACCAATCTGGGCATTAAAGTCACCTATGACCATCAAAATGTCGTGTTTTGGAATGCGGTCCAAAAGTAACTGGAGATCTTCATGGAAAAGTTCCTTCTGCTCTTCCTTATCTTATGTCGGTGCATGCACTTTTATTATGATAATATTGTGGAACTTTCCTTTAATTTTAATTCTACATAATCTCTCATTTACCGGTTCGAATCCCAGAATATTCATTTCCAGTTTCTTAAAAATCATCAATACCGTTTCCAACTGCCGTGACTGATGTTCAGAGTCACTAATAGACTGTATAGCCATCCTTTACTATTTTCCCAGAGCCCTGCCACCTAATCTCTTGAATTGCTAGGATTCTGATTTTCGTTTCTTTAACTGCTTCTGCAATCTCGTACACCTTCCCCACCTGTAACATTGTGATAATTTTCTAAGTTTCAATACATAGGCGATCAATTCGTGCCCTTTTAACTCGTGTCCTTTTAACATAGCCGTTTCGTCTTAATTCATCTGCCGGTTTCTTCCTTCTTTGAGCTTTTGTAGCGGGACTGGATTTCCAGGAATAGGTTGCTGGCCTAGACCCAACCCTCAAGACTGTGAAGTGTCAGGATTTGTGTAGGGTTTACTCCCCTAGGGACGTTGGCTTCACCACGCCTACGGAGACCCCCCTTCCCATCGGTTTTCTGTCAGGGTGTTTTCTTCCCTTAGCCTACAGCTCCCGTTTTTAGGCGCCGGAGACTCGCCTTGCGCCTGTTCTCGTTAGCTACACTCTGAGTGGACCATACGTGATCCACACCCTACGAACATCATCTCCAAGGAGATAGTGCCGAGTCATGTAGTCACCCACAGCCCAAAGCATCTCAGAATGTTGATTAAGATTCCAAGAGCTAATGAGTGCATTGACCAGGGATCCCTACTAGGAGATGAGAATCAGACTTGACTGACTGAGCCCTATTTGACGGGACAGCATGCGGGCACTTATTGGTGTACACTTATAGGCATCGTGTACCCCACCCGTGCCATATCAGTCCATTGGCCCCCTCATAACTATTCAACGGCATTAAATACGAGATTTATTATTTCAATAAATGTCGTCCGTACTATCATATTTTTTAATTATAGACCACTCACTTTGAACTGTTTTAGAGGGCACAAAAATATAAAAAAATTACACCATTAAATTTATCATGCTCTTCTGCATATTCTCAAGTAAAAAATATGGTTCTATGAATGAATAATTCTATTTAAATAACAGAAATGTCTCAAAACCGCAAAATTTTCACCCTTTTTCCTTTTTGTATAAACTAAAAGTGTCAAAAATACTTCTTATTAAGCGAATGATAACTATTGTGTTTGTGACATTTAAAAAAGACAACGAGTTATTAACATTTTTCGAAAACGTTGCTAAAAACGACCTGGTACATTTCTAAGGAACAAGATTTATACTGTCGCCTTCAGCAAAATACCATGATTACATGATCAATGAGTTCTAACGTTTAAACCGTATTTTGTTTCCACAATTAAGTGATAAACAGAACTATATTTTCGTGTGACCAGCGGTTTTGCAGCGTAGAAGTACACTCTGGTCCTGCTACACTGACTGGAGTTCTTAGTTGAGGTGCTTACATACCGATTGCGCGAAGGATTTAAAGAACACTTTATCCCATAGATAACCCTTCGGTTCTCAGTTTCCGATGTCTTAAAGCTGAACGTTCGTTTGTCTGAAGATATTCGAGAACTGAACACCTACACAATGACACTCACCAAAAGGAACACAGTAATCATCTTAGGTGGGCGAATGATAAAACTTGAAAGGTCACTTCAACTCTTCTGAACATGTACAGAAATTAAATACGGTCTCTCAGCACACAAACATAGTACTGCCTCCACGCTTCGTTTCACAAATAATCCACAAAAACCAACCTCGCAAATATCTCCCAAAAACAGCACCTGTCAGACACAAAAAAAACATTTTCTTTATTTGTAAACACACCAGTCTGCCATGGACTTTATCCAGCACGGTTTATACGTAAGTCTGCCTGGGAAAAGTCACTTCTCTCCTAGCTTCGCATCTGACCTCACATGATCCACCTCACATCATCACCACCTCCTCCTCCCACCTCATCACTAACTACTCCTCGCACCTCAACACCACCTCCCACATCACCACCTTCTCCAGGTCTAACACCCATTCCTACACCCACATCTCCTTCCGCCCTCATACAAAATTACAACTTGCTTTCAAGAGTATGATATGTTACTGGAAGGGGACAGAATAATTATATTTCATCATAATATCCAATCCCTTTCAAACAAATTGACAGACATTGAAATTCTTGTACATGAAAACCCATTCGATTTGCTATATCTCACAGAACACTGGCTTTCAACTAACAACATGAATTATACATTTATTTATAATTATTATTTAGCAAGTTGACAAAATTTTGAAGGAAATAATCCCCACGGACATACGTGTATATATGTTCGTAATGGTATTTTATCTTCACAATAGTCGGACTACAAGAGGTTCTGCGTTGAGTTTTTTTCGAATATTCAGCAATTAATTTGACCGACATATGTATTATTGTCTTGTGTATAAATAAACTTCCTCAATCAGATCTTGATATATTTTTTTCAGTTTTTGGAATTATTTTAAAACATGTTGCACGCAAAAACACAAGTATATCGTTATATATGGCGACTTCAACATTGATTTCCTGAGTGCATCCGATTCCGTACATTCACCCATAAATCGATTCAAGAATCTTGTCGACTCTTTCCGCCATGTAACTACGATTAGCGACCCCACCTGCTTCCCCAGTCATCTCAAACATTGCCAGATCAGAATATTGTAAATAATGAAATCTCGTATTCCTCTGAAGTGTTTAACGCGCTATACAGCCAACACCTTGCTTAAGTATTGACTATTAAAGAGAGAAAAAAATAACATAAAATCTTTTTAAAGTGTTCTAAACAGTTAAACGACATACATTTACCCATATTTACCAATTATTTGCGTAAGAAAACTTGGAAAAAAGTTTACAATTGCCAAAACCCCGACGATAAATATTTATTTCAACATTCCTAGAACATTGAACTCAAGTTTTCCCAGAAAACATAAGTTAATTAACACAAATAAACACAATAGATGGATCACCCAAGGGATAAGAATTCTTCAAAAACCAACGCCGTTTATATTATCTTTCAAAATTCTGTAATACAGCATCCGAATTCCATGATTATTTACGTAAATATAATACTATTCTCTGAAAAGTAGTCTATGAAGTTAAAGTTATGGAAAATGACAGACATATACTGAAATCGAACTACCGGTCCATAACCAAGCGGAATATTGTTAAAAAATACACGTCAGCTAAAAAGCCGCGAAGAAAACATTATTCTACTAAACGACGGCAAAATCGTACCAAATCCAAAGAACATCGCAAATTTGTTTAATTCTTATTTCTCAGAAATTTTAACTCAACTTGCGAGTACCTACTCGTGGAAGAGTGTTTGCAACGCCAACAGCCAGGTGAAAATTGCGACGGACAACGAATCAAACCCGGGACCTTCAGCTCTGGTCGCTGGTATCCACTGCACCACCCACCTCGACTCCCAAGTTCGTACTCAACTTCCACCTGGCCTGATTCAGTGAACCTGGGTCACATCTCCCTTCAAGAGATATGTGACTGCAGGCGGCTCTAATGCTGATACCTCTTAAGCCCGGTATTTGCGTACCTACGCGTCGGATGCATATTTTAACTCACAACTTCCGAGAACCTACTCTTGGAGGATTGTTTGCAACGACAACTGCCTGGTGAAAGGAAACAAACACAATGTTGGAAATTACTGACGAATTCCTGTACTGCCTGCTTTCTTAAATATAATTGAAAAATTGTTCTACAAGAATCATCTAGATTTTTTACAAAAAAATAGCATTCTCTGAGGATCAAAACGGTTTTCGGAAACCCTCCTTCAGTACCAGAGCAATATTTTCTTTCTTAAATCATGTGACCACTTCTCTTGACCACGGCGAAAACCATCAGGGTGTTTTTCTTGATATATCCAAAGCACTCGATGTCATCAATCAAGAAATTCTTCTTTCAAAATTGCAATATTTTGGCATTTGTGGACTTGCTAACAAAATTTAATTTATGAATGCTAAGGTAATCTAAGATAACACAATAAAAGGGGACTTAATTAATTAAACGTTTTACCTAGCCCCCTCGGCAACTTGACTGGAAACCCTGCATTCAATCGTGAACTAGGAAATACAACTTTAAGAAGTCGGGATTCGACCCATTTTACTACCGTGAAATACACACGTTATATCTTTCTCAAGAAAACGCAACTCTGGTAAAATTGTTTTAACTAATTCAATATATAGAAAATTACATTTAAATTATACCCATAATCTACTCATGCACTTTCCCAACATATTCCCCCAAAAATCACAAATGTTGGAAATCATAATATTTGGTTTTATCTTTCATTCAAATACCAATAATGCTGGTTAATTATTTACTCCCGCCTATATTTAATTTAAACATAATACAGTTAAACAAATGAGTCATCAGCAATAACCGATTGTCTTTGATGATTATTATCAATTAAACATTGAAGAGTGCCACAAAATTCTCTGGCATCGTCGCACTCGCATATATCAGTTCACTACCACTTGACGCCATAACCGATGCACTGGGCGCAGTCATTCATACTAATTACCTTATAGTTTTTAATTGAAGCTGGCCCACCAGTTGTCAAAAAGACGTGGGCGTGGCGAATTCCTTAAGGATGAATGACGTCTCGCTACTAGCAGACCATTCACTGCTTCACCCCGTAGATTCCATTTGCCTTTACTGCTACCAGAACCAGACGACCCTCAGCGTAGCGTATGAGATACCACTGCCGTTATTATCAGCTCAACTTGACGAGATTATGGCATTAATAAAAGTTCGTGGACATTTCTCCAACATGTCACACGAACCGAAAACTTTTGTCGTAGGTCGGACGACACTTGAAAACGAAACCGATCAACTAATGACCACTAAGTCATCTCAAAATGAAAACTCCAAGTTCATCATATCATATCGTATCGAAAAATAGCTCAGCGCTCTCTCTCAGAATAACTCAGCTAGAATAACTCAGTAAAGTTGACCAACATCATCTCGATCTAACTCCGAAAAACCGGTGGTCTCGGAAAAAGCACACATAAAGAGAATGTACTTATGTGTAATATATGCATGTATCTAGCGCAAGTCTAGAATAATTAAGAGTCAAACCTCTTTTCTCGGTATCTGCTTTTGTTTTCTTTCGCGTATTTACAGTTGTCTCCAAGGTTGACAACGGATGAATTAAGAATTTTTGGTAGGAGACAATAAGCGTTTTAATGAATCATGTTTTACAATGTTATTTTCTTTTTTTAAATCTTTAAATTATCTTTTATTTTAAATTGATTTTCCTTTTACTATATTCAGAAACTTTTCCTTATACAGAATGTTTTGACACTCTGAAGGTGTGTTCGATATTGTTTATGCCTGTTTAATGAAATTATGTTTTTTGCTCAGACCTGTACGTGCTTTGATATTGATATTTTCTGATGTCCCTAGTGACCAAGTAATGTGACCTTTACACTATAGCAGATGATAAAATCGAATTTACGAAAAACAACAAATCTGTACAAAAAGTGTTCAAGTTCATGTTCAAATATAATTCTGACTTCTCATTCGTTCTTGGCATACGAAAATCCTGCGGATACTACCCTACGGTTTCCCCTATAGTTTGAAAATTATTATTAGGTAAATTTTGGAAAACCTCCCCTAAAGGGGTGATTAAATAAAAATTTCGAATTTCTGCAGGTTTAATTGCTTAAATTTGTCCAAAGTCTAATTGTACCAAAGACAAACCTGTGTTACAATATACCACATATATTCAGTTGCCGCACGCACTATGGCTAGACGGCTATGAAGCATTTTATATCTTCTTGCTTACATTCCTCTTCCCGGCGTTAGTATATCACATAAATACACAAAAATTGGTATCAATATATTGTAAGATTGGAATAATTTGGTAATTAAAATGAAGAAATCATCCTCGTTCGGGCGTTTTAAATTCGAAGAACTAGCGATGGAGCGGGGAAGGAAAGTCTTCCTACTCTCTAACAATTTAAAAGTCCACCGTTGAGATTTGACGAAGGAAACATTCGCATCTGGCGAGGCGCAGTGACCCACCATGAGCTCTTTGTTGAAGAGAAAATTTATGGCCGCTTAGAAATGGCAAGTACGCGAGGGTGTGAGTAAAAACGACCTGTCTCGGCCGTATAACCAAGGACACAGGGGGAAAGAAGCAAGTTGTGACTTGTCAGAAAAAAAAACGTTGAAAATGAGCGGTTGGAAATAGTTCAAAATTACGCAAAATTCCCGATCGCAATTTAGGCACAGGAGGGGGAACAGTTCGTCACGTGAAGTTCAAAATTGAGAGATCTTGGAAGTGGAAAAAGAGGTGTAGGAAGGGATGAAGTCCATTTAAGGAATGGCAAATGAAAATTTCCTTCTTGTGGCAGTTTTCTTCTTGTTGCAGTCGTCTTCGTGTTGCAATCTGCTTCTTGTTGTTGTATCTTGAGCCGTGTTGTATCAGATCAGAGAGACGAAATCAGAGAGACGAGATCAGAGACACGAGATTTTTTTTGCGCGAAGTGAAGACTTGTAAATTTTTTTGTGAGCAGAGCCACGACTCAGTCTTATTTTCGAAGTTATCTGATTAGCTCATGATGTCCGAGGAGATTTCCGAGTTCGCTAATTTCCGTAACTAATTCATTAGTCTTTGGCTAGCATTTCGGCAGCAAATTCTAAATCCGAGACGCGACAAAACTCGTACGAAAAATATGCCCAACCGGCGGACGCTTCCGAAAATCCAGGGACCGCCTTTGAAATTGAACCATGATGGTTTGGGTCCACGCCGCCCCTGAGGGCATCCAGGCAGCATAGGTTGCGGGAGGAAGGCGCCATCAGGTTTGCTGGCGCTAGTGACGTCATTACCCGGAAGTCGTTCTGAGGTCGAGGCCAGGCCGGCTCCCGTGCGGTTGACGCACCCTCCACTCAACACAGCACTGCTTGATTGGTCATCAGGTTGAGGTATTTTACGATTGTTGGTGGCATCCGACACATATCGTCATGCGCTATTGCGAGAAGACGAGTGCGGGTCTTATTGTTCAGAGGGGCTTAGAACTTTGGACTTTATACGATATCAATGTAATTGCATTTCAAGAAGCAAGAATTATTGTAAATTCAGTGTTTGTTTTATTTGTCAAAGGAGAGATTATCTTGTTTATTCAAGATGTTCAATTTGTTTAAAATTTATGTCTGTTGTTGAAAAGGCGAATTCGGCGGAAATACTAGTGTATTTCATGTTTACATGGGTTACCAGTTATGTGTGTTTCTTTTGGGGGATAGCATGAAGGTTTTTTTTGTATGTGATTCATGTTAATTAAATTTAATGGATTTCAATTTGTCAATAGCGTTGTCCTGTAGTGGAACCCTAATATGATCTTTCCCTTCATAAAAAAATGCGAACCCTAGAAATTTGTGGAACCCTGAGATTAATTAGCCGAGGCGCCTTAACGATCAAAGTTATAAGTTCTAGACATTTAGTAAATTAATAACACGTAAAAGATTCGTTCTGCCACAATATTCACAAAACCATGAGCTATATTCACAGAAAAAGTTTTCGGTATAATTTCACATATAAAACATATTTAACAAAATCAAGAAATGTCGATGTAAATTAGTTTTTACCATAGACTTTCTGTAATTCATGGACTTTCTGTAACTATTCGTTTTATCGCATTTATAAAGATAATTAATATTGAGTCATGTGTTATAATAAATATATGGGGTTTGATGCCCCGTATAATAGAACATAATCATTTAATAGCTCACCGCATTTATTGATCAGTCCTACAACCGCTCGCGTGCGCATCTCCAGAAGAACTTCCTTCGCCCGAAAGAGCCAGATCCTTACCGCATTGTTGCCACCCGACAACAATGTCTCACTGCATTGTGGTAAGCTCTGGCGGCTGCCACATCCCTCCGCCACACACACAGTACGGAGCGCTATCCAGCGACGAAGCGATCGGGGAATTGGACGCGCCTCCCTGAGCGAGTGCGCTGACCATTTGAAGTGGGCTGCGCAGTCGGTGGGTCGGTGGTAGGTCGAGCTCGTGGAGCGGTTCCATCTGAGACAGGAATGACGCCACTTTGCAGGACGGAGGCCTCTGTGGTGGACGATTTTCCTTGAGCGTCCGTCAACAAGTACGCCGGATTGACACGTTCGATGGACACTTGAATCGTTGTTCCCGCAACACGTAGCATGAGGACCTTGTCGGTGCGTCCCACTTCATAGGGTTAGGTATACGGAGTCGTCAGTCGGGGACGCAAAGAGTCGTCTCTCAGGAGCACGTGCGTAGCAGTGGCCAAGTCCGAGAACACGAAAGGTGATTCCCGTCTATGCCGAGTGGCGGGTGTTGGGCGTAGGCGTCTGATCTGTGTCCGGATTCGTCCCTGCACGGTCAGGGAGTCATTTACGAGGTGGATGGAGTCTAGTTCCATAAATAGCCAAGCAATTGTAACGACTGTCCATACGCCAGTTCAACCATCGACCCTTTAATATTCCCTTTCAGCGTGTTGTATACACCGAGGAGGACCCATCTGAGAGAAGCCAGTCAGGAATTGCCTTCATAGCACATCAACACTGCTATCCGCCTGCGGTGGAAGCATTCCACCAAATACCTGGGAATTGTAGACGCACATTCGTTTTTTGTCAGCACCACATATGCTGAAGACAGTTTTGAACAGTGTCAACTCCACATGGTACTCCCGATAGCATGTGACCCGTTTCGGTACACCAGATCGGGTTACCCACTAGAAAAAGAAAGTTCAGGTGATCCTCTCTCTTGTTATGACCGTCATGGTCACCGCCTCAGGCCAGCGGGTATATCGGTCTACGATGGTGAGCAGATAGCGTCACCCCGAGGACAATGGAATGGGTCTCACGAAGTCCCACCCCGAGGACAGCGGAAGTGGTCCCACGATGTCCACGTGAATATCCGTGAACCGAGCTGACGGTTCAGGGAAGGTGCCAAGTGGTGCACTGGCATGACGTGTTACCTCGCTGATACGGCAAGCACGCTCTAGCTCACTGACGACGGTCCGCTCGCAGTGAGGGTTAGATGAAGCGGTCGGCGACAAGCTTGGTGGAAGCATGTATTCCCGGATAGCTGAGATCATGTAGGGCGGGGAAGACAAACTCTGAGAGGCTGAGTGAGGAACGGTCGTTGACCACCAGTGGATGAGTAACAGTACTCTCATAGGTCAGATCCGGGAACGGGAAATTGCTCCATCAGTAGAGATGTGGAGTTATTCACCAGGGCCTGAAGTTCACCATTGGAACTGGGCGAGTTAGCTGACGGAGGGCATTGCTGTCGCGGCATCAACCCGTGACAAGCAGTCTGCAACTACGTTCTCCGCAACACTGATATGCTCAAAGTCCGTTGTGAACTGAGGTATGAAAGTCAACTGCTTGAGTTGCACTGGGGGAAATTTCTTGCGCCGCTGCTGGAAGGCGTAGAGAAGGAGTTTGTGATCTGTACAGATCCAACACTGCTGGGGTTCCAAGACATATCAGATATGTTGCACAGCTTCATGTCTCCTATGAGCTCACGATAGTAAGCCAGCCACTCGGATTGCTTGGAAGATAGTTTCTTAAAGCAAAAGGTTGCAAGGAGGCGCCGACATGTTGGAGACATGGACTAACAGCCAGTGTAGGCGTCAAGGACATGTCTGTGAGCCCTTCAATTGGTTTCCTGACAGAGCATCGTGTAAGAGCACCTGTAGCGCCGCGGTGTTAGGTAGAAATTGTCTGTAAAAATTCACCATACCCAGGAACCGACGGAGCGCTTGAGCTGTTTTGAGTCGTGGAAACTCCTGCAGTACGGGGACGCGATGAGGAGAAGGACATGTGCCAGTGGCGGAAACCAAACAACCGAAAAACGTTATTTCATTGGCCCCTAAAACACATTTGGAGGCGTTTATGACGACGTCGTACTCTTGGAGGTGCTTGAAGACCGTACGTAGGTGTTGCTCACGCTCTTCAAACGATCGTGAGAACACCAAGATGTCATCAATATACATGTAACATAAGTCAAGATCACGAACCACTTCATCCAAGAATCTTTGGAACGTGTCTCAGAGCGGAAGTAATAAACGGGAACTCCAAATATAGTGGAGATTGCTGTCTTGCAAATGTTCTCTGGGTTCACTGGTATCTGTAGGTAAGCCTTCACTAGATCAACGGTGGAGAAGATTATACAGCCCGTAAGGTTATGTGAGAAGTTGGCGATGTGGCGCACGGGATAGCAATCAGGGATAGTGCGGGCCTTGAGGGCACGATAATCCCCACAAGGTCACCATCCGTCGACACATTTTGACACCAGGTGCAGAGGCGAAGACCAGGCGCTCTCCGATGGGCGGGTCGACACTACAAGCAACATGTTGGTGGATTCGACCTTCGCTGCCCGCAAGTTACCCAGTGCCAGGTGACGAGGGCGCAGGATAGCGAAGGACCGTATGTAATGCGGATGAAGTGCACCGTGTCATGCTTCACTTGGCTTGGTAGGATTAGATGTGGGAACTCACGTAGCAAATCGTCATAATCGTGAAGACTTCTTGATGGCTTTCACAATGGGTTGGTTAACAGTGGAGAGTTGTTCTTGCACGGAGACTCCTGTATTAACGTCGATTAGGCGCTTTGTGCGACAATCTCGTAGTATATCATGGTGCGCTAGGAAGACGGACCCAATAATCAGAACATCCACATCTGCGACAACAAAACACTATGGAAAGGATCTCTGCAACTGCAGGTTGAGTATGAGTTGCAGAGTCCCATACGTCTTGATTGGTGACTTGTTAACCGCGCCGAGAAAATACTCGGCGAGCGTCGATTACGAAGAAAGTGATGGGTGAAACATCAGAGTCGATCAAAATTCTTTGTTTGCTTACTTGGTCCTTCAGAAACAAGCGGCTGCCACCATTACTACACCCAGTCGTTGCTACTACTGGATGGTGTGTGCGTTTCCCGTACACTTACACAGCATGCGACATCGAGTCGCTCTGTCACCGAAAGTGTCATGGTACCAGCAGGTGTCATGGAGTTGGATTCTGAGCTCATATTGCCCTCAGCAAGTCGTTCAGAGCGGGAGCGGCATCTTGATGGCGCCTAGAGGCTGTTTACCGAGACTGCATCCACTTGCGCCACGAGCGCATCGGTCCAAAGTCATTCGGTGTCGCGTTTTCCTGGACGGCCACAGGAATCGGTGGTGGAGACACCTCCAAGATCCGGTTAGCCTATTCGGCAGCCTTATCCATAGGGATTTACATTTGTAACTTCTGGATGCCCTGAACGTGTGCGGGCAGGCGCCTCAACCAGAGCTGCCGAAGTAATTGGTCGCGGTTGTCCAATGCAGTTGAGCCCGCGAGTGATTGAAGGTGCCGCAGGAATTGAGAAGGCTTCGGGTCTCCTATTTTCTCCCCACTGTATTCACTGCTTTTTACTAAGTTAAGGACGTCTGATCATCTCTCTTTTCAATTGCTGGTAAAGAACATTTTCCGGGGGGTTGAGGGGGATGTCTACCACCTCAGCGGCATAGCGCTCTTCGAGCTGAACTACCACATGGCTTTATTTCGTAGCTTCCTAGGTTATATGTTCGAGGAAAAACAGCGCTTCGGCTTGTGCGAACCACGTCCCGGGACGCTCGGTCCAGAATGGATGTAGTTTTACAGCCACTCTGTAAACCTCTGCTCGCGGAGGAAATGTATCCCATTGTCTCAGCTGTGTACTTTGCTGATGCGGTGGCGGTTGCGGCTGATGATGTGGTCGCTGCTGCTGTTGTTGCTACTGCAGACCCTTGTGACAGGTTCTTAGTTCAGACAACTCCGAAAGCAATGCCAGGAATTCTTCTTCTGTCGGCATCGTACGTAGAAACAAATGAAGGAAACTACAGAAGTAAGCACTGGCGCGGTCAACGCTGCAAACGACGGCGGCGCGAGCGGTGAAGGCGACGGCTGCAGCCGAGAGCGCGCAAGCGATGATGATGGTAGCGGCGGGCTAGCGCGAGTGTAACGATGATGTTATCCGCTGCATCACAATTCTCGATTGCAATTGTCCACAAACACGCGCGAGTAACACGACTGTTCGCCCACGATCGGATCATATCGGGGTCACCACTATGAGGTTTCACGCCCCATGTAATAGAACATAATCATTTAGAAGCTCATCGCATTTATTGATCAGTTTTTCAACCGCCAGCGTGCGTGTCTCCAGAAGAACTGTCTTCACCCGAAAGAACCAGGTCCTCATGACATTGTTGCCATCCTACAACAATGTTTCACTACATTGTTGCGAGCGCTGGCGGTAGGCATCTGCCATATATAAAACAATAAAATAATTGGAACTCAATCCGATCATTAGTAACTGATAATGAATTTTTCGAAAATGTTTAGATTTTACAACTTTGAGTGGGGCGGGGGGGTTAGGTGCGAGGGGATTGTTAGAGACTTTTGTGAAATTGATTTTTGGGAAGTGGTCTATCAGTGGGGAAAAATTTAGCTTTACGCCAATTTTTTCCGTACAAAAACTTTATTGACGGCTATTTTTACTATCAAAATCCACTAACAACAATCATTGGCATCGTGGGCGTTCATAAATAATTGTAGTGGTTAAATAAATAAATAAAAATGAACTTAATTTAAAAAAAGCAGTTACAAACTGCATATGTCCTCGTGGAGGATAATAAAATAATTTACTCCCGGAAACAAGCAAGGGTCCATCCCATCAATTCTGATCAAGGGCCCTAAGGCAGAGGCGGATTTAACTTTTCAACATTATTCCTTACGATAAAAATTGTTCGGATCATACCAATAAATATATTTAATAAAACACAAAATCATTTCACAAATACGTATTATTATCAAAATATAAATCGTTCAGAAAGTATTGTTAATAAATCGTAATAACATTAAGTTCGCGAATAATTATTTCAATACATGCCGGCCCTGGGCATGTGCCTAGCGAGATTATATAAAAGATTTGTATCTACCCGAATAAAAACTGGAGAAAAAACCGAGCCACAAAGGGGTTACAGGATTAATGTACACAACCATGCCAAGGTTGAGTACATGTCCAACTAAATTTATATGAATAATTCGACACGATACAAGCATGCAGGAAAATAGTTTTGAAATTCTTGTCAGATATTTTGAAACCACGTCAACAATGGCATGATAAAGTATAAGACGGCATTCATTTTTATTAAAATCAATAAATTATTTTACAGACTAAAAGCACTGATGCAGTAGGTAGCATTTAACTGCGGATTTGAAGAGATTCAATTTAATAATATCTATTATATTTTTGGACAGTGAATTATATAGAACGATTCCCGAATGATAAGACCCTTTTTGTCAACGTGCTGTTGACTCTGGACGATGAATATTATTTATATTGTGAGTATTGTGTCCGTGAACAAAACTGTTTTGTATGAAACGAGGGTGGCGCTTCAGTAATTCAGTCTTAACAAACACGACAGTTAATAAATATAAATATTATACCCGGAATTGCCCCAGAAGATTACGCCGAGTCGTTTTTGCATTTGCAAAATTTCTAAAATATACGCAGTGGGAAATTTGCAAAATATGCGCAACGGGAAATATGTGGGCTAACAATATTAACTTAGATTCGGAATAGGTAACATAATTTACTAAATTTGGAATTAAGTTTGTCAACGTGATAATTCCATTTGAGATTGTCTTGAATATGGAGACCTAATAACTTTGCATTAGTAACAGGTTTTTATTGTGTTCCGTTTAACAAAAGAGAAACCAGGGGTAAAGATTTTGTAATTCTTTTGCGAAAAGTTATGGACTCTATTTTGTCAGTTTTTACAATGAGATTTGCATGGAATCTAGCCGAGAGGTTAGACAAAACTCTTTGAGTGTTGGCGTGTTTACATAATAAATTAGTGTCTTCAGCAAAAATAACCATTTTGCAATCTGATGTGCTAGACGACATGTTCACATACAACAAAAAAAGTATAGAGCCGAGAATTGACCCTTGGGGAATTCTGCGAGTAAGTGGCTTCGTTTCTGAAAGGCAATGCTTTTTTTTGCTGAATTTTTTGAATCCGCCTCTGCTTTAGGGCCCTTGATCGGAATTGATGGGATGGTCCCTTGCTTGCTTCCGGAGAGTAAATTAGTTTTTTTTCCCTCCACGTGGTCATACGCAGTTTGTACTGTTTTTTGACAATAAATTTATTAATTTATTATTTATTTAAGTACTTTATTTTTAATATATGATATTTCGACCTATTGTTATCTATCTTTCAAATAGAAAGTTTACCATTGATGTCCAAGTCCACAAATGCCGAAGGATTGCAATTTCGAATGGAGAATTTCATGATCGATGACATCGAATGCTTTAGATAAATCAGGGAAAACACCCTGAGGATTTTCTCCATGGTCTAGAGATGTGTTAACACCGTTTAAGAAAGAAAATATGGCGCTGATGGTGCAAAAGGATTTCCGAAATCCGTGTTGATCGTCAGAGTGAATGTAGAAGACGCTTATAGAACAATTTTTCAAGGATTTTTAAGAAAGTGGGTAGTAAGAAATTGGTCGATAATTGCCAACAATATTTTGCTTCCTTTCTTGTATAAAGGTTTCATCATAGCTCTCTCAAAATATTTTAGGAAACACCCCTTCCGATAAAAGACTATATATTGTAAGAATCTAATAATTCTTGATTAATAATAGCATAAAAACAAATTAGAAAGAATAAAATATGTCCGAAAGACGGGAGTTCGGAGAACGTGTGTGGTCGAAAAATGACGCACGGATTTCGTTTGAAAGTGGGATGAGAGAGGGAAATTCCTAAGACGCGAGCGTCGGCGTCGTTTAATAAACGTCAACGGAAAATGGTGAGATGCTAGTACCATAGCTGTGGGAATTAAATGACCTGCACAAGGGAGCACATGTTTGGGGGATGGGGAATAAGGAAGCATCCTTTTAAAAGTGTAAAGGGAAAGAATGGTTCGGCGGTATACGTCAGATGTGGGTGCGAATACGTTTGGCGCACTTGTCAAGAAGGGGCTGGACGATTGTTTATGAGGCGGCGGCGGCGACGCACAACGTACCGACCAGGGGATGTGGGTGGCGCTGATGGGGAAGGAAGAGACGATTTGAAGACAATGATCAACGATCGAAAGGCTCTGGAACTTTCGAGAGCTTGATAGTTTGTTCTAGAATAGACGTTGGATTCAAAATTAGGAAGAAGCCGGTGGAATCAGAAAGAAATGTTGAAGTGGGGAAATTTTTATGAAACGGAGCAAGTGGATTGGCTGAAAATAGGAACAGGTAGTGGAGAGTTTAGCCCGTTATAACATTGACGAAGGAAGGGAAAAATCATGGTGACTGGTTAAAAACAGTCACATGGTTTTTGAAATTAAGTCACGTGAGAGAATTTTCGGGGGTACGAAGTGGGAACAGAAGAGTTACAATAGATAACCGAGGGGGCTCGGGACAACTTTCTAGAGCTCTTTTTGTCGGAGATTTTTAGACACGCTTTTTCGGTGATTTGGTGATGACTATTTTCGGATATTTTATTTTGAATTCGGAGATTTTTCCGAGCACTACAAGTTTGTGGTTATTTTAAGACATGCTAAGAAATTCAGCAGCGTCGTCGGAAGTTCTAACTATCCGACGTTTATTTAGATTTATCTGATGAATTTTTGAAATCCACAATCTCCATGTTACTTTCGGAGATTCAAAGATTTAGCTCGAGAATTCTGAAAAACTTAAGATCGAGTTTCGCGGAGATTTGACATTTTGTTCATTATGNGTCGCACAGTGCGCAGTCAGTTGGTGAACAACTTTTGATTCGTGNGACAACGAGGACAGTGTCAACACGTCATCGCCTATTGACCAGATCGCTGATGAAGGCTGTTACTACTGCTGAACAGGGGGCGCACTTTAACCCGCTGGACTCCAACGAGGGTCTCATCTGCCAGGTGCCTTAGAATGATCTGACCATCCCAACACGAAGGTAACTCTTAAAAAAAGTGCTGCGAAAGAAAAGAATACATCGGCCTACGCTCAGGACATTTGTTCTATTATATAAATTTTACCAAGGCCTTAATAATGATGAGCGTCCGTCAAAATGTTTAGATTAATATAATTAAATTCTCTCTGTTTTATTAAATTATTGGTAAAGACTATCTTTGTGTAAGAGAAGTAGGAATGATCTCATTGTATGTAACACATGTGAATTTTGGGGGTTATGCTTTGTGTGGGTGCATGGCGTGAATGTTTAATTATAAGATTAATTAAGTCAAAATTTTATTTCATGAGCGTTTCCTAATTAATAAGGAACTTTGTATGTGGGGCTTACTTATGCTCGAATCCATGGTCAAATATAATATACCCTGAGATGAGACTAGATCTGCGGCGAAAGAGTAATTAAATTAATTATATTTTTATGGTGTTTTATTGAAATTAATTAACCTGATAGTGGTGCGTGATTCACCTTTAGACATATGATAGTTAAATTCTGTCACGATATATATACTAATATTAGTGAATTTAACATAACTCGTGCCGAAAATTTAACAATACATTCGGGTATATCATCCATGGCTGCTGAAAATTTGTTTTTTAATAAACTGATGATTTTCATGATTTAACTGGCGTTAGTTTCAGAAGAGAACATAGAATGGGTCACGTGGGTGGATATATTCAAAGGACATTGGTTTTGCGATATTGAATTAATTTCTTACCTACTTCTGCGATAGGAATTAAACAAATGTCGATTGACACGATTTTGCCGTAGTTTAGTAAGGCAATGTTTTCTTCGCGATTTTCCCGTGACATATAATTTTTAAAAATATTCCACATGGTTTTGGTCCGGTTGTTC
Organism: Laupala kohalensis; assembly: GCA_002313205.1. Classification (NCBI taxonomy): domain Eukaryota; kingdom Metazoa; phylum Arthropoda; class Insecta; order Orthoptera; family Trigonidiidae; genus Laupala; species Laupala kohalensis. The sequence goes on from NNCF01127388.1 coordinate 265,204, forward strand.
GATTTTAGTATTGAAGCTGAGTAGCGGGGACGGAGAATCTGTAGACAAAATACAAGAAAAATGTACATTCACGTTGTCTATGTAACTTTCTGTAACAACACCATCAAGGACCAGATAACGAGGTGTCGTTTTAGCATAAGCGGAAATTCAAGGGTGAGAGCAGTAGTGAAGCGGTGACTGCCGATCCCCACGTCATAGTAAAACTCGAAGGGACGATAACCTGCCGCAAAAAACTCGGGCAAACAAGCAAGTAATAACGTTAAATTACAGTTTAATATGAACTAAAGTTTGTACAGAAGAAATATTTACATAAATACATTTTTTAAAGATTGTAAATAAAAGAAATATCTATTTCTTCCACAGGCTCTACAACATTACTATTGGAATGATTTGGACTGCTCTACTACATCCTTCCACTCCTTCGTATCTTGAACCTTCTTCAACCAGTTCTTGGTGTATTCTTAATATCTTTCAGTACACCTTCTTTCCATCAAACTTTTGGTCTCCCCCATTCCTGGTTTCCAATGGGTAGTTTATTCCCATCTCCTTTTGTCCTGTGGATATGTGCTATCCAGCTCAGTCCCAGAAATTTAATTTTGTTGATTTATATTTTTTGATTTCGTTTGACCATTGATTTTATAGTTGTTTCTTAATCTCCGAGTTCCATCTTCTCGCATTATAGGACCATAAATCCTCCTCACTACATTTCTCTATATCATCAGCTTCTACTATATTTTCGTTAAGCGTGCAAGTTTTAGCAGTGTAAGTGATTATAGGACGTATGTTTGATATAGATATTTTATGTTTAGCGTCTCTGGAGGGAAGTTCACTCTTAAACAATCCAATATTGGCGAAATACGCGCGATTCCCGGCAGCTATTCGCTCTTTGCCCTCTCCTCCCATAAGGTTATCCACATTTACTTTTGACCCAAAGTAATATCACTTCTTGGTAGGTAGTGTTTTCAATTGATATATTAATTAACTTTGGCTCTCCAGTTTTACAACTTAAGTATTGGTTACTACCAAGTACTTAAGGTGTAAAAGAAGGTATTATTGCTATATTGTTGTTTGTTTAAAAGTCAAGTTACATCATGTATGGAACTTGCAAAACTTATAAATTATAATCTTTGATTTTCAAAAAATGTTTAACTTTATTCTAAACCTTCATTAATAACAAGAAAATTATTTTCCGGGTTCAGTAGCCGTGGTCTTCTCTGGATTTCTCCAGACATTCCGCTTACATAATTTAGAATTAGACCCACATACAATACCACACAAATTAATCATCACATGATTTAACATTCTGTCTCCCGCTTGTTTGTTCCTCAGTTTTTAACTTGGTTGTTTTTTACTAGTTTTGGATGGCGTCGTTGTTCCTGCGATGGAGGTATTCAAGTTATCTTACACGTGTTTTATTCTCTATGATTTCTACTCTTTGTCTACTACATTTGCATGGCTTCAAACTGGGAGCAATATCGTATTTGGCCCATCTTGTTTCCACTACTCAAAACAGAATTCTGAACCGTCAGTTCCCTCTTCAGTTGCGCGTTACATGATTTCCCATAAACCTGCAATTTTCAAAACTTCCTTTAATCCAGATTTACTGATACGCAGAAAATAAAGAAAATTCTTTATTTTGTATAGTAAAGAATACAGAGGGAAAATAACAAAAAGACATAGGTTATTAGATGCAAATGTTGCCCAATAATAATAGGGAGTTTTTGTATATCTTACCTGAGAGCCATCGTATACGCTGTTCACATGCAAGTTACTTCTGCGCACGCTTAGAAGTTAGTATTTCTTTAACTCTTCTGGTGTAGTACGTTACAACGCCTCTGTTTGCGTATGATGTTAGTGGTACATTGGTGAGCGAGGTCATGGCGGATTCAGGAATGGATTTGGGGTTTCGTTGATATATAAGAGGGTATACATGAGATTTGTTGGTTTTGTGTGCCGTATGAGCACGTTCTGTTGTACTCACAGTACAGTTTAATTGTGTACGCTTGTATAGAATTAGTTTCTTTGCGTATTTTTATTATGATTTCATTCGAAGGTGCGCTATGCAAAATGCATCGACTGTACGTTACGCGGTTAACGTCATCAACCTGTCGTATACGTTAGGAAATGTATACGTTATGCATCCGGCGCGCTGTGATAAACGCAAAAACGTCACGTTACTGCATCGCGGCGGGGGCCTGCAACGCAAACAACCAAGAGAGCAAATTCGTCAAGCCTCACTGCCCAGCCCACCACAACTAGGGATCTACATGTAAGATGTCTTACATGTAAGTCATCTGTTGTTGTGTTGTTGAAGGTGTGAGTTGAAGGTCAGCTGAAAACGATGTTTGCTAGTTAGAAATAAACTTACGTATTTGGCCAGACTGCACCAGCCTTTTCAAGGTTAAATATAGATTCTCGTAAACAGGTTCCTCTTTACTCTGGTGGATGTTTTACCTTAATTCTGTTGGATGTGGAGAGTTCGTTTACCCCCCACCCGCTCGGAAAATTCCTAGTTCCGCCACAGAACAGAGATATATGCATTAGTCAACACATTGGTCAAGGTAATCCAACTATAGGAAGCACCTCGAACTCTGAAATTAAGAAAACAAAAGAATACTACAATTCAGATCAAACTTAAGAAAGATATGCTATTCTCTTCGCAGCAAAAGAAAGCTAATAAGGGAGGAGCCTTAAGACCACGTGAAAGTTCAGAAGCCAATGCCAGCATTGCGAGATTGCCGAATCTATCTTATGTGGGCGTTGTACTCGTGTTAGCAGAATCTTATATTTGGACGCTGCTGCATATATTAGTCCCTTCCTACACAATCGGGGAAAGAGGGTGTACAGACAAGTTCAATCTTACCTGCACAAGAATATTATTACTGAAAAAATATAGTGATGGTGGGTGAGGTAGTGAGATGGAAGTTGATTGTTAACAATAATAAAATGATTTAATGACATGCTATGAAATAATGAGAAATAATGATACAATACTGGTTTCCTAGAGAAGACATGATGACATGAAGAGAAGATTCTGGAATCAGCTAGTTGATTAAGGTTGAAGTTGATTGTAGAGTTGAGTCGGATGGTTGTCGTGTAGACAAACGCAATAGTTGATGAGTTGTGATCTCGCGGTCGCAAGTATCTTCTGAAGTCCAATTGTAGGCTCGATCTTGCGAAAGACTGTCGGCTTGGCGACGAGAATGAAAAGTAGAGAAGTGATGACTTCGAAAGTAATAACCCCTATAGTGAAGGGTTGAACAGGAGAAATATCCTTGGATGTCGATTTGGCGACGACAGTGAAGAATTCGAACAGCGATATAAGAGGCGAGATCAGAGGTGTGTCCTCTCACTAGTAGTAGACGTAGTAGTTGTGGTTGTAGTTGAACTCGTACTAGTACTGCTACTGGTCCTGGTAGAAGAAGCCATGTTGTTTATATACCTTTGAAATTAGTGCGTTGTTGCCAATCTGATTCGATGAATCGACGTTATAACCTGATAACTCGACCAAGTCTCGAACTGTGAATGACGTGTCGTAACAAAGCGTGGAAATTTCTGGCTTCGCCCAACTTGCGTGATGCAGGATTGCCACTCGAATCTAGTCAGTAAAGGAACTTGTAATTAATACGCTGAATCATAAGATGTCGAATAATTTCCTCTAGTTTTTTTTAACTTCATTGCAAGAAATTTGAATCAACCTATAGCATCAAGGTAAAATTTCCTTAGCTCGGCAACAATCAAGATGAATACTCAAATCAATTAAAGAGAGTGTGCTCCAGAGATGATTCACTCATTCAATGATTCAATACAAATGTTCTACTCCTTTGTTTAACAATAACATGTCAAAAAATGTCTGAACAGAGGGTGAACCTCGAAATAACATGCTAAACGTGTCAGTCGAGGATTAAAAGGAAAGGCGTATTCTTTGGGTGTTGTTCGTTCTTTTAAAAATTGTTAATAATAACGTAGTAGTTGAAGTGTATACTGCGAGATTTGAATAATTCCATAATTAATTGTTAATAAGATCATCCTGGTTCGGGAGTATAAAATTCAAAACAGAGGAAGGGAAGTCTTCCGACTCAATAGAAATTTAAAAGGCCGGCCGTTGAGAGATGACGAAGGCAGCCCCCTACATCTGGTATGGCGCAGACCCACTGTCGGCTCTTTGGTGTCGAAGGAAATTTACAGCTTTTTAGAAAAAACAAGTTAGCGAGGGGGTGGAGAAAGCGACCCAACCCGACCGCAATAACCCCAGATGTGCGAAGGGTGGAAACAAGAACCAACTTGTCCGTAAAATCGTTGGGAGTAAAACATCGTTGCAAGAAAACGTTCGAAATTATTCGAAGCCCTTTAAAATTTCCCAATCAGAATCTAGGCGTAAGAGGGGGGAATCGTTTTGGCATTGGAAGTTTCGGTCACGTGGAATTAAAAATTTGGAAGATCTTTTGGGGGGAAAATAGATAGAAGTGGGGAGTAAGACCATTTAAGGAATGGAAAACGAAATTTCGCTCTCATGCATCTCACAGATTTTAGATTTTTCGAGAAGCTCACATCAGTAACATCGTTCACGCTCGTAGCTGGTAGCTTCGACGCCGCTGACATTGCTCAGCTCACATTTCTCACATCGGACGTTTTTTCGACAGCGCTCACATCAAGTCAGATCAGATCGCTTAGATTTTTCGCTCAGCTCACAGCGCTGAGACGTTTTTTTTTACATCGCTCGCATCAGTCATTTCGCGCAGCTCAGATATCAGATTTTCGCAGTCAGCTCACATCGCTTAGATAGATTTTTCGCTCAGCTCAGATGTTTTTAGCTCGAGTCGAGTGTTCGTTGATTGTTTGATCATTGGGACAATTTAATGAGTTGATCTCGATCCGAGCCGCGGACGAACTATTTTCGGGCGGTCATTCGGACGGAAGAGGCTATGCTGACACTGCGATCGGAGGGGCCGAGTTCGCAGAGAAGGATTGGAGCAACTTCCGGTAGTCGTCGTTGATTGACACCGTCAGCGATCGCCGAGATTGGAGCCTAGCTGACCATTGCGTGGACACCACTCTACGGTCTGCCCTGGTTGGTCATCATCAGAGGTATTTTACGACGGTTGGTGATGTTTAAACCGACGTCGTATTGCGCTTGCGCGTAATGAATCAACTGGCATAAATTATAAAAAAGGGACATGAACTATGGACTAAATC
>NNCF01127388.1:270509-319169 GCA_002313205.1 Laupala kohalensis
GAGGGTGATTTAATTGTTGATAAGATAATATTATTACTAAATTCAGTGTATTGCTATTGTTTGAGAGAGAGGGAGATTTAATTGTTGATAAGATAATATTATGGTTAAAGCCAGTGTATTTTAGTTTTTTTTGGAGGGAAAGATGTCCTTTAGGTGGTAGTGTTTATGTTCTTATTTGTCCACCATTTGTGTTTGTTTCTTTTGGGGGAAAACAACATGAGGGGTTTTGTTGTAATTGAAAAGGTAATTAAATTAAATGGATTTATTTGTCAGTAGCGTTTTCCTTAAGTGGAACCATTGCATGGTCCTTTCCTTCATTTAAAAAAAATCGAACCCAGAAATTATTGTGGAACCCTGAGATAAAATAGTCGAGGCGCTCAAAATTTAAATTCAGTATATTTTTTAACCACCAAGTTTCGTTCTGCCACAATACTGAATTCTAATTTAGAATTAAGTTAATTTAAATTCACGAGTTGAATTAATGAATAAATACTGGGTGAATATTTCAATTTACTATAAAATGTTGTAGATTTTTATGGGGAATTAAGTTTCATAAATTAATGTCTTTTCTCCATTCATAGTGGAACTGAATTTTGACACAATAAGGTGTCAGAGATCTAACATTGCTTTTTTTTCATGCCAAAGCAAACGGTTGGGCTGCTTCGTCGTATTTCTGAATACATGTCTCTGAGATTTGTTTCAACATTTTCATTAAATGTTTAAGTAATGCATCTCAAATAGCTCTTTTCCACAAGTCACCAAACGTGAAAATTCAAATAAACGCTAAATAATCTGTATCTGAGTTTTTGACAATAAAATCATTTTTATTAACTACCCCGTTTGCTCCCGTCCCCTCAGTTTCTGTTTCATCAATATTTTGACATATCTTCTTACGTGTTACGTTTGGAGATTGACATTTTGCCAAGAGTACTGACTGAAATAAATAAAAGTTGAATTATTTTTCATGGAATCTCTTAGTTTTCTGATTAAAATAAATAAAAAGCATGTTTGTCATAATTTTTTTCATTACTTATTTGATAAGCATATATACTTGTACACGTAACTAATAAGTAAGTACATTTTATTTTTCAAAACTAGCTAGCAACACATTTTAGCTTCGCAGTAAATTACAGTGGCACCACGCTATGTTAATGTTAAATAAGTTTACAGCTTCTATGTCGTGAACAAAAAGTTTTTTCAAAGCATGCAGATGAGCGTTTGTGGGAATGAACCTAATTTTGAACGTAAATTATCGTATTATTACATTAGAATAAAGGCTAATAATTTTATAACCTTTAATTTATGTAAAATTTGTCCGATTAAAATGCGACAAAAAATAGGATTTATAAAATTACAACCATTTACATGGAGATTATATTGTTTGTTTAAAATATTGATAAATATATTTTCCATAAATGAAGTAGACCATCGCTGAACTTGCTGGGACGGCGGCTTTATCTGACCTTTGGCCGATGGGACACATGATATTCCTGAGAAGCTTTTCCACGGGTTATAACAGCTGTCATGAACTTGCTCGCAACTCCGTGTTTGGCCGAGCTGAGCTGTGAGGTTGGACACGGCAAAGGGGGAGAGGAGGGAAGTAGGGAGGGGAGGAAGGGGGGTAAAGGTCAGGTGGTTAGCTCCAGAGAAACTCATAGTGCGTAAGAAGGATTTTATACTCACAAAGACGGTTGATGGGGTGCAGGCCCAGAGAGAAGAGTTGGCGAGGTCATGTCCGTCAGGCTATCGTAGTACGGCGGATGCCAGTGAGCATCTCGTTCGAAGCGGAGGCTGGTAGTCCCGGGTTCGATTCGACGCTGAGAGGTAGCATCTTCCACAGCAAGAACTGGTCTTCTCCTCCGAATGACGACTCACTCAAGCAGAGCGAGGAGGCGGCTTTTCTATCCTCTGATATCCCCTATATATATGGTTTATAGCCCGACGTCACGACCTCGTAACCCAGTCTCGCCTGTTGGCGCGCCTGACCTCATTCTGACATGCTTAGTTGGGCATACTCGAGGTGGCGTCACGACACAGCCTATGTGTGGGTGTTACAGCGTGCAAACTGGAATGGGTGGAGCTACGCTAGGTAATTCCCAATTAATTATAATTAAATGAATAAGTAGACAAGAGATAACATTAAACCTTACTGATATGAGTGATATTACTTATGCTACTGGTCCTGTTTTAACTGAAGAAATTTTGGGTCCAAGGAAAACTAAATGTGGAAGTATTCGAGACCTATAAAACAACTGGCCACCGTGGGTGAATAGTATCCTAAAGAGAAAAGATAATCTCCGAAAAAAAATATCTCTTCTATGTGAAGAAAACAAAATAAACAAAACAAGATCCAACAAGAAAATTTACTGTATTAAGGTGGGACTCAAATTCAAATCAGTTGTCAAATCACGGAGATGTATAATTGTGTTCTTCATTATTATTCTGTATGTTTTTAAACAGTATGAATAATAACAAATAAAAAACATGATTTTATTTGAATATATCTGCCAATAGTTCAGTACAAACAATATTTAGGAACTTTATTGATTCGTTAGAAAAGCATAAGTGCATACACAAACATTGCGGCCGAGCGCAGAGGATTCGTGATTTACGCATCTCACCACAGAAAAACTTAAATAGCTTTTTCAAGTGCCCTGTGAACAATAAGTAAACGTTATGTAAAAATACTACGGAAACTTTACTACAAATTAAAGTAAACTTGCATAACTTTCGTGATTTAAATTTGGTCTTTTTCCGCAAATACGTTTTTTCTCCATAAGACAAAATGTATTACACTACCAATTGTAATTACAATTATATCATTTAAATGGCCGGTGAGGTATTTTTTCAAGTTCAAATCACAATGAGAACATGTTAATCTGTTTGTTTTTGCCAATTTCAGATATTTTAGGGATTTAATTATACCTTCGCTAGTGATACCTTAAGGTTAAGGCATAAATTCCAAATAACAGATGACATTTCAAGACAAGCTGCTTTGGAAAAACTAAAATAGAAAATTCAAGCCTATGCCCAAAGAATTGAGAGAGAGATATGAAAATAATATATTTTCAGAAAATATTTTTCGAACGAAATATGAAACAGTTTTATCAATCCCTTAACAAAAAGTATAACGTTGCGCGTGAACCTCCAACTGAGGAACAGGTAGAGATATTCTGTCGGGATTTAGGAGGAGCCAACAACATTCAAAACAAACACCCCTTGACTCAAAACTGAAGGACTATAAACGTAGGCTTACGCGGCCGGAGTCAGTATGAACTTGTCTCTCCGGGACAAACCGCGTCTTAGTAGATACAACTACCAACGTTTCGGCCATCATGCTGTGGCCTTCTTCAGGGCAATGTCAGAGTCGTACAGACCTAAGTCGCTGTCGTACTATGGCAGTGTACGGCAGCGTACGTATAGGTAGCTGGTTGCAAGATAGACTGGCTAACAAAAGAAACTGATTCTAACATCGACTGTCGTGAAGAAATGATGAAATAATGACAAGAACATGTACATGTCAATGATTTTGGAGTGTTAAGTCAACATGTTAAAATTAACTAGGGTAATTGCTTTTCCATGAAACCATGGGAGCAGAACTCGTTACGGGTGGACCGCAAATGTCAGGTAAAATGTAGTAAAATCGTCGACGTAAATATAAACAGACTCTACGGCCTCTGCTGTAGGTTGTCCGTGATAATATGAGACAGAAGATATTGTGAGGTGTTGCCCTATCTCGCACACACGATTTGAGGAGGCAAGAAGGGAAGGTACGCAATAGCTTGTACGCAGCAGTCAGAGAGGGGAATCGAGTTCCCCCATCCAAATCGGTGTTCCAGAGAGACAGATGGGGCTTTCCAGTTACGCCAACTGCTGACTGTAGCCGACTACAGTCAACTATGCAAGCATTCCATACACGAAAAAAGTTGACTGTAGTCAACCTCGCTTGACTTCGCTGAGGAAAAGAGTTCAACGTAGTCAGAATAATCGATAGTATCGCAAAGACTCAGAAGAATCGCTCTGGGTTGAGGATGAGAGTTGTGTCCAGTCAGAAGATTCGAATTAGAAGAATCACCAAGTAATTCTTTGTTTATTAAGCATTTTGTGATCGTTTACCTCACAAAAAGTATTTCAGTAACCTACGCGCATGCGCGAACCCAGAAGTCGACTTCTGCACCACTTTTGCATTCCATTCGCGTTTCTGAGCGAAGTTGTCTACAGTCAGCCAAGAGTTGACTATGGTCAACTTTTCTAGTTGTGACTGGAAAACCCCAAGAGACTCCAAAGTTGGTTTCTTCGGACAACCAGTACATCTTTATTTATATTCATCTATGCGTATTATATTTATCTATGAGTCTATTTATATTGTCTATGCGTAAAATGCGCTCTTAGCGAAGTACTAGCAAGACGCTTCACAAAGCAACTGAAAAGTAAGTAGAATGCGAACTCCGCAGACTTCCGAATTAATTGACAAGTAAAAGTAAAGAATTTTGAACAGGAAAAGGTCATGGACAGAGTATGCTGTTAACATTTCGAGCAACGACAAGCAAAGACAGTTGAAGTGACGTTAAGAGTGGTGACCAATGCCGAAGTTTCAATTTATTGTTTCGACATATGTAAGTGTAATTGCCACTTCGGTGACGCTAGTGAAGCTTAGAAATAGGGGGGAGAAAATTTGAGGAGAGTTGGATGACAGGGCCAGGGAACACTTCAGGTCGAGTAGCGAGGAAAGATGAACTTTACTCTATTCTTGCTGGTGAGAGTACCTATCGGGATTCATCACGCCTGCATGTTTTGTTGATGCCACACACGTGATTTTTATCGACACAATTTACGTACTGCCACATAAGCGATCGTAAAGCCATTGAGCACGTGACAGCGTCAGTCGTGAATCATAACGGAAGCACGTGATCCCTAAAGGGTCCTAAGAGGCTATCGAGCACATATCGGCACCTAGGATCAAGAACGACATGCAAACCGTGGACCTGAGGGCTACGAAGCAGCATAGCTCAGCGAATGTTGGAGTTCCTTCGCAGTCGGAACCGAGCGTTTCCAAGGGGTTAGACCAGGGGTCGGCAACCTATGACCCGAGGGTCACCATTTAATAATTTCAAGTGACCCACTTTAGTTCCGAAAATAAAGTATAATATATAAAAATAAATTATAAAACATTAACATGAAACAAACATTTTGAGAATAAAAAAATTGAAAATAGATACTAAGAACAACATTTTAGTTCGATTACCATGGATCTTATACACATATGTGTTTATGTATATAAGATCCATCTCGAAAATATCTCTGACCCAAACGTCTCTTTAATACTCACATTTTGGTTGAATTTGACCCGCGACCAAAAAAGGTTGCCGACCCCTGGGTTAGACTGATCCTTATAAAAAGTATGACAGTCAGACACGGAATGAAGTGCCATGTATGACTTTTTTCTATACGTCATAAGAGCTCAATTCCGCCTTAGACCAATAAAAATCTTCTCCCTGTACACACTCCCTGTAGACACACAAACGTGCTGTGGATACCCGGATAATCTGTAGACCATGAAATGTCCGGCAATAATTAGATAAATATTTTAATTACCTAATTTTTATAGCTAATTACTTAATTATTTTTTTCATTTCCTTTAATAAAATAATAAGAATATAGAAACGTTTCAGTATATGTAGGGTGATAGAACGTTGAACTCAAATACTCTTTAACCGGTTCAAGTTATAGAAAAGTGTTTTTCACATAGTCACGTCGTGACATGGGACTATTCATTGGACGCATTCTGTAGATTTCTCAGTGAGAGATATTTTTTCACTTCCTTTTTAAATAGAATTCTGTATTTTAACGCTTGTTTTAAACTCCAGAAAATACAAAGATTATATAAATTGACGTTGCACGATTAACAGCAAACCGCCTATATAATACCACAAATATTTAAACTTTTCCAAAGATAATGAATGAGAAGGGGCTAAAGCAGTGGTGGATTTCATATTTCTATGCCTCAAAGCAAAATCATAGCAAGCGTCCTCTAAAATAAGAACGAAAATAGTAATTTGTTTATTACAAAATCTAAAGAATACTAAATAAATATTATTTTCAAGACGTTATATAATAAATAGAACTGTTACTTAACAAAAATGTATTGTTCTTGGAAGAAACTTACTGTTATCAATTTTAATTACAAAAATATTACTAATTGAAGATAACTATTTATATCACTCAAAAAATCAAAATTACACGACATATGAAATTAATATAAAATTTCTATAATTTCGGATTGTCAACATAAAATTTATTAATTATGTATGAGAAATTAAGGAGTTCTTCACATCGGTTATTTTCGAATTCTATCGCGCGCTAGAATTATTGGTAATTCATACTTGCCCGCTCATGGAGTAGGAGACTGAGTTCTAAACTTTCCTTGGTTGGTAAATTTGTGTGTATTCTCAAAGGGAGGACACAGCCAGCAAGTTAGAACGCGGGCGGGCGGGACTTCGAGAAGAACTTCAAAAGTGCGGTAGATTAGGTTATGTGTTACGAGCAGAGCTGTCTTGAATGAAATTTGTATTATAAAGTCGTCAGAGCGGTGTACTGAGAAAAGATGTAAGTAATTTGAAGATGCCTGACATTATGAAAAACTATTCAAGTTGTTGTAATTATGAATAACGTCTAGTTCCACTGAATTGTTATTATAGGTGTGAGGTTTGCGAATGTGTGAGGTTTATTTGAAAAATTTCGCGATAATTATTGAAATTTATTTAGTAAGAAAGGTGTGATGATATTTCCGTCTAACATACTGTACCGAATAATGTACTACTTTACATAATTCTTTGAAAGTAATCTGCATAATAGATTTGTTGAATGAAATTATGTCTCTGTGTTATTAAAAATCGGATAGAGCTGGGAGTTTCAATATTGTTCACAACAAATTATGCTTCTTTATACTTATTTGAATACTAGACTCTATTTATAGAGAAATATTTATGTTTTAAGTGTTCTGTATGTGAACAGTTGTATTACCATTAGTGAACGTTGTGAAAAGTGCATTCTTGTAAAGAAACTAAAATAGTTTTTCTAGTTATACCTTTTATTTTACTGAGCGTAATTTGTCACTATAGAGAGATTTTGCACCATTGTCTTCAACAACCTGAATGAGTAGTTTCATGAATATTGAATATGTCACCTCAACATTTGTCAGACCATTCGAATGACATCCTAACTGAAGTTTTGACAGACAAATCATCTTATAAAAACAGGTTAAAATTCCAATATTTAAATCCTGAACCTAGGAATGTTGCAATATTTAGGTACATGTTTTTGTTTTGTTTTAGGAGTCTTTTAACAAGCACTGTGATGGACAGGATCCCTCCTGTGGATCCTTTCAGAATTCATCTGGAATCTCTAGAGTTGGCAGGAAAAATTCTTGAAAAACATATGGCAGCAGATAACTCAATTCCTTCATTCCTAGATATAACTCAAATAACAAATGCTGGTAAAATAAATAAAGATTTTTTATTGTATAGTGAATATTTATTTTTCATATACTTATAATTTCTTACCTATTATTACCTAATTAACTATACTTGTAATTTAAATAAATATTTATTTTTCATGTACTTATAATTTCATATACTTATAATAGTGTTCTTGTAATAATATTTTTTTGAAGGTGGAGCTACATTTAGTGGCCAAGCAGATCCTGATTATCCAAACATCCCAGGCATTTCTGATGTCAAGTTGATGATAACACAGAGTAAACTGCCATTGCCTCCTGAAGTTATGGAGCATTTTGGGCGTATCCTTTTTTACAAAGAAATATCTCTTCCTTATATCTGTTAAATAGTTTGTGTTGATGGTGTATACCTTCAGAACTCGAAGGAAAAAAAGTGGTGGTGTATATTCTGATATGCATAAATCATCTTTCTTCTTTTTATGTGACCTTTTAACTCTGCTGCCTTATTTATTTACTTTTCTATATTTTTATAATGTTTCGTAGTCTTTTTTTCTGTCATGATCAGCTTACAGGTATGAATGAGTAGTGTCATGAGTATTGAACATGTCACTTGTTTTGTCATGTCCAATAGCTTGTGTTTTTGTGTAGTTTTTTTTCTCCTTTTGCTGAGAAAAGCTACAATACCATTGAAGATATACAATGTACTGTTATTTTAGAAGAATCTCATTACTGTTCAGTTTTTGTTTTGATGATTTATGGAATAGTTTATTAGGGAAAGAAATGAAAATTAAGTTTAAGATTCTATGCACTCTGCAATTAACTGCTCTGGATGAATCCATGCAACTTGCAGGAATGAAATGTTGAAAAGTACTTTTTAGTTAAAATTAACTCTTAGATGGCCTTCTGAAGACAAACTTGTGTATGTGTCATAACTTACTCTAGGAATGAGTATTTGCAGATTGCATTTCTGAACATTTGGTTGAATTTTGATGTTTAAGTTTTTGTATTCTTTCACAGAGCACCATAATAGACTTATCATCTCCACATATATTAGATATTAGAAAACTAATGTTTCAAGACAATTTGTTATGGTTCTTCAAGGAGTGCCTCTTGGTTGATCATGGCCATCTGAGGTGCCAGTCCTTGCCCGGAAATATTGGTAAATACTTGGACATAGAACGCTTTTGCCTCGATGCATGTCTAGTACTCAATACCTCTGTGCATTCAGAGATACCCACTCTGTGTGTCTGAAATTGAGGAAGAGTCTGAAATTGGAAATCAGTACCCCTCAAGAGCACAGCAGGTACACAAAATTGTGGGAAGGAAGTAGTCGATGGGGACTGATCTTGAATTCAAAATCTAAAAGTGAGTGAAACTGAATAGAAAAATGGATAGCTATTATTCGGTTGAAATCTTGATGTATACGCTTCTAGTGCTTTTACAACATAAATTAACTGTATATTACACACAAGAAAGCGTTATAGTATGGTTTGATGACTTTCACTGGAAAAGATTTTTTGGGGTAAACATTATCCATCATTGAAAATTTTTGTATGTTCATGAAGTTAAAAATGCACCTTATGCAAAGTGATCTTGCATGAGGAATATATTCTCTTGCTATTTCAAATAAAATAAACAAAAATCACAATAAATACTTGTCATTTAACAATAGAATCCTCGATGTTGACCATTTAAGTTCAAGTTAAATGAAAGCTTGTAAAAATATACTGAGGATGAATACTTTTCTACCAATTCGTAAATAAAAATGTTACATAGCACGTTGTTGCCATTTTCCCCTATACCCCTTATACGAAAATAACATTTCATCCATACTAAATCAAAAATAAAGCAATAGAATTTGCTTCAACTACAAAAAGTTGTATTCTTATTGAGAGGATAAAACTAGTTAGACAAATCTGTTTTGTCAGAACTAGTATTGATCGTTTTGAAAACTCAAAACTAGTTCTGGCAGAAAAGCATCTGCTAAAACAAGTGTTGGTCATTATTTCCATCCAATGGCGGGATTCAGGTTTTGAATGTATCATATAGACAAAAGCATGCAAATTTACTGCTTATACAGGTTACAAAAATCGATACTTAACCACTGAAGAACAGATGCTTAAATTTTATTTGAGGTGCTTATGTTTTTCTATGCAAAAAGAGTACAAACCCTGATCTAGTAATTGCTAACAAGGTGGTGTATTCACTACTTAGCAAAATTATGTTTTAGATATTTTTGTTCAGTCTGCAATAATTTTAAGTATCTCTTTACAAAACTTATTTAAGTTCGGGTACTGGTAATGGAAAACCTATTTTATAAATATTACTGATGTTCAAGATTCATGTGCTCGAATGGAGGTTCATGAAGTAATGTTTGTTAACTTTTTTTACTGATATTAATCAACGTTTGATATCTTTCTCTAATGCACGTCCATAACAGTTTAGTGGTTAGTGTACTGAGTTGCTGAGTGGTTGATGAGGTTTCACGCCTCAATATTTACAACCATCTCAGTTTACTCAGTTTGCTGGGGTTTTTAGTGCATCTTTACCTTGTGTACTTGAAGTTGACAAGTTTACTGATTACCACATAATGAATGAAGTGGAATTCTTCCACGATTTATTCACACTATCATTAACTGTAAATTCTTGATCCTTGTTTTCTCGTATTTTTTTAACACACACTCATAGATATGCAGTGCAGATGTAATATGGGATTGTTTACGGAGTTAAGCCGAGCATGGCTTACCATAGATACTGACATTTACATTTGGACCTATGAACATGGGTATGTAAAATAATTTATATTCCTAGGTATTTTTCTAGTCTGATAAATTTGTATTATTACAGTATTTGATTAAATACACTATGCACAAAGACAACCTGCTTTCATTGCAACTTGCTCTTCCACAGACAGCTTGAGCAGTACTTTTTACTTATTTACATTGGGAAAAAAGGAAAGAATTGTACATGGCAAAAAAAAAAAAATGTTAGTAGTAAATAATGAAAAGTCATTTTCTTTAACATGTATTACCTATGATTGTATAGGTATTAAGAACAAAATTGATTCAGATTTGATTTTTAAAATATTAAATATTTGTATATTCATTGTGAATGATGAATTCTCCCGCATTATGAAGTGGATGTATTAATCTTCATGTTAGTGATATTGTTGTATAACTTAGAGAGATATTTGTCTCATTAATCCTAAATATCCCCTAGGACAATATATTTTGCTCAACAAAAGTATTAAATCTACTCAAATTAATCAAATATTAGTAGTGGCTTAAGTTTAAAAGACTCAAGTTACAGATAGGTGTCTTATGATCTTAAACATTCCATTGATATTTTTTATATTGTAATTTTAAGCGTACAGCATGAATGAAGACTTAACTTCTTTTTAAACCAAGAGAGTTTGGAACCCAATATTCTTTCTATTAATTTTTACCTGCTTTTGTATTAGGAGTTAAAATTAATTTTACCTTTCGGGTCAAAATTATTTCAATTTGTTGTAAAATTTTATGTTGACAGTTTTCTTTCTTTATTTCTAAGTACATTTTTTGTAATTATATGAAAATCAGAGAGAATAGTAGGACCATAACTTCCATTCTTCAGTAAATGTATTGGTATTGAGATTGGTGCTGCTAGTTGTATTTTACTGCACTAAAATATTAATGATTGTTTTCAGATCTGATGTTGCATATTTTGATGGTGTAGGAGAAACTATAGTTAGTGTTGGGCTGGCTAAACCAAAACCTGGAATATTTAATAATTTTGTGAGATATTTGTTGGTTTTAACTACTACTGTTGAGGTTGTAGTACTTGGTGTGACATTTTCTAACACTAAAGAAGGTAACATGCTTTCATCATTCTTCACTTTTACTTAGTTTCTCTGTTCTAAATTTGTTGATCAAATTTGCCTCTTAGGACCTCTGGGAGTTTTGGAAGAAATGCATTTGATTCCTGAACCTGTATTTGTTGTACCTACTGATGGTGTTACCATGACTACTACTACATGTACAGAATCTGGACGAATCTTTCTTGGGGGTTTGGATGGTAATTTGTATGAGATTGTATATCAGGTATATGGTTTAATTTATGTCATATTCATTTAAACTTTCATAATCAAAACTGATGTTTGTGTTATTATGTTCCTTAAATATTTTCTGATCTTTTGCTATATTTACTGTAACGTTATTATGTTACTTTAGTATTTTCTGTATTGTTACCTAAATTATTAGTTCAATGTTTAAATTTCATCAGGCTGAAAGTGGCTGGTTTGGAAAAAGATGTAAGAAGGTGAACCATTCCACTGGTACTTTATCCTTCTTAGTTCCATCTTTTGTAAGTTATGCATTCACTGAAGAAGATCAGATTGTTCAAATTGCTGTGGATAATAGTCGGAATATTTTGTATACTTTAAGTGAAAAGGGAACTATTACTGTGTATGATTTGGGTTCGGATGGAAAGTCAATGCGTAAAGTTTTGTCAGTATCTCAAAACACCATAGTGCATACAGCATTTCAACTTGTGAAGTAAGTATACTGATATAGTTGAATTTTGCCACAATCTGTACTGAAATGAAGCTTTTTATTCCCTCATATTTTGAATGTTTTATTCTTCTGTTTTTGTAAATTTAGTGTTTTATGTATTAGTTGCTTATTGTAAATGAAGGTGTGTAGAATCTGCTTTCCACAGAACATGTGAAAGGAGACCATGAATACAACAAAGAAATCTAGAGACATTAACATAAAACAACTCACAATTATAGAGGACAGTAATCTAAATACATTAAACTAAATAAGTTTTTACTATTAAGTTGAGTAATAAATTGAACTTGGATAAATTCATTAAGTATGGAGTCTAGATTTACAGTAGGAGATATTCCAGTTTTGAACCTAGTTCATTTTTTTATCTTGCAAAATTTGTCTTAATTTTCTTGTGGTGTATCCAAATACAATTTAATTTATTAACTTTTCAGAAGTAAAGTTTTTAAAAATTAGGTCACTTTTAATTTACTCAAAAGTCTCTCCCTCAAATTTTTAGGGGTTTAATACATCTTTCAAATGCTATCCACTGAGTTACAAATCAGTTAGTTGCTAAGCAATTAAAATGGCTGTAAAATATTATCATGAATTCTTTTTAAGTGCTGTTGTGGCATTTACATTCACAAAATGTGGTTTATGATCAATTGTGCATATTTTTTTTCCTTGTGTGTTTCAATTAGTGAGTTGTGTTGAATTTATACTCTTTTTATAATCTTGTTTTAGAACTCTGGATATCAATGTCTTCCGACCAATTGTTTGTGTGTGCCCAGTAGAAGCTAGTGAATCTCCATATTTGAATTTTGTATTGGTTACGCAAACTGGTGTTAGATTGTATTACACTACAAGTGGAGTTTTAAACCCTCCGTCTCCTCGCCCATATTCAGTTGATCTACTTCATGTACGCTTGCCTCCTGGCTTTGCAGCAAATTCACTACCCAATCGTCCAAGTAATGTTCATATGGCATCATATAGAAAAGGTAATTCTGAAAGACTTCAATGTTTAATTTCACTTTGTTTCAAGTATATATTTTCATAAATTTATATGATTTGGCATTATATTTACAGGCACTTTAGTATTGGTTTCATCTCCTGGTGGTGAAAAAGATGTGATCTGGTGCCTGAACAATGACTTATATCCTTTTCAAATGTACATATCAGATCTACAGACAATGCTTAATCTAGATGGTACAGCATGGGCCTTGGAAGAAGTGAAAGACCATGATGCTCAGGCTTTTCTCTCCTGTGTCAAGTCTACATATTCAACCAGTTTGCCTATTCCATCAAATACTCCTAATCCACCTTCCATAACACCTCTACCAGTAATGGTTCCAGATCCTCCATTAATGGTACGGCAGCATCTTGAACCTCCCAGGAAATATGTTGCTTTCACTTCTCAGGTTTGAGTTTTGAAATTAATATTGAACAAAATACAGATTATATGTATGGAATTTACATTATAATCTGGAAGGACATTTTTCTTTCAGGGAATGGAAATTTTGTTGAAGTTACGACCTGTAGACATCTTGAAACAGCTTTTATTGGATAGTAGAGGTGCTGAAGGACCTGCTGTCCAAAGATTTTTTAAAGAAATAAAGGAAGAGCAAGCTTGTGCATGTGCCCTTATCCTTGCATGCCAAGACAATCTTCAGAACAGTCAAATTGTTGACTGGGCATCACGGGCTTTCTTCCTTTATGGTGGTGAACCCAAGAATCTTCAAGAGAATCCTTTGGGACAGGCTCCATCAACATCATTACAGTATTCTGTTCAAGGTGGTATGTAATGAATAGCATGAAAAAATTGTTTGAATGATTATTAGTGTTAGATTTTATTCAGTCTAAAATTTTGCATCATCTTGACAAGACAAACATTTTTATGTACTCTACTGGGTGCATGCATTTGTATCAATAGTTTTCTTAATTTCTATAATGAGGTGAAACCACCTTAAAAGTAAAATATTTTTTAAGGTGTATGCAATTTCATTAACCTGTCTCTGCACTTTTATCTCGGAGCATGTATTGTGAGTTCTTACTTTCATTTTTAACTCCTGCGGATTGTTTTTTGGTAATACCTTGGTGACAAGCAGATGAATAAACTTGTTCTACAATTATTTTCTTATGTTACTTCAAAATATGTTGCACAAAGATAAATCAGGTTCTTTGTTAAGACCCTCCTCCCGAAAGGAAAATTATTGCATTTCTGTACCTTGCTTTGTCTCGCATCTAAATCGTAAGTTGCTAATCAAAATTGCTATTGTATGTTTTAATTGCTATTTCATGTTTTGTTTGCTTGTTATGCTATTGCTATTTATATAATAAGCGATTACTTGATTCTTAGTTTTTCTTTGTGACATAATTTTATAAATTAAATTAATTTGTATAACCATTTTATACTAACCAAAGAAATTTTGTATGTTGCTAGGTTTGTTGTTGCTAAGCTGTTTTATATATTTATAATAATATTTGTTATGACATTCATATCAATATAAACATTATTTACACTCACAATTATGAAAAATGTTATGATAGTTTGGATGTATCAAATTGCTAGTATATTATGGGTTAAAATTAACTTCAATGTGCAGTAAAATGGTTGACTAAAACTGCATACCTTTTTCAAGTACCTGCAATAGTGACCTTTAACATGTGTTTATTTTGAAGCTTTGTTTCATTATTTCTGTTTAACTTTTTTCAAAATTATGCAAGATCATCCTGTAGGTATTGTCATATTTCTCTGAAAATGCAAGGTTATAATTCTGCAGTAATGTATTGCTAAATCAAAGATCACTGTTGTCTGACCTATGTTTTAAGATGTATCATGACATGCCCTTCTATTTTGTTCTCACTTTAGTAAAAAAAAGGAGACTTTCCTGTCTTTATAGTAGTCTTTCAATTCCTAAAATGAGGTTAAGAGTACAATGCTTTCTTGTAATCAAGCCAGTCATTAGATTCGTAGGTGTACATTTTGCTTCAGTTATACTAATTAAGATTTCCTTGCAACCTTCTTCAGTAACATCTGTTTTTGTTTGGGGCAAATAAATTGTTGAATAGAGTTTTGTTAACTAGGATGTTTTTTTTTTCTCTTCAGAATTCCTTTAACAAAACTTTTATAATATCTTCTATTTCATGTATTTTTTCAGTTCTATATGTTGCAAATGAACTCAAGTGTAAGATTTGACTTGTCAAGATATGACACCTTTATGTTTATTCTATTTACTTCACTTGTTTTGTTATTTTGTTGTTAATGAAGAAATTTTACTTAGTAAATAGGTACTAATAATTATTTTTCTTAGTTAATTCATATGAGTATACTTTATATCACATTGCTCTTCTGTAACTGACCAGACATCTTTCCAAAATGATAATTTTATTTTTTTATGAAAGTAGTCTCTGTTTAATTAGGAGCTGAGGGCGTCTCTAAGGATATACCTATTTGAATGGAACAGAATACATGTCCTTGAGGATTTTAAAAAGATTCAGTGGCATTATGAGTTCATAGCGCACCTTTTCACCATCTTGTCATTCTGTTTCTCTCTCTCCGGTACTATGCCGATAAGCACATTTTTAACTTCCTTTCGAGAGATTTTTTTTTTTGCCTATTTAAAATATTGTTTTTCTAACCTAAGTATATGAGTGAAAATGAATGATTTCATACAATACCTTCAAATTATGACATATTCCCCAAATAACAGGAAGAAATGACAAAAGTGAATTTAAAGGAAAGTGTTTGAAGTAGAACTCAATCCATGGACCTTGTGATCAGAAAATTAGCATTTTAACTGCAATACAATAGTGACCACTTATCGAGAAATGAAATTTTTATCTCATAACTTTTAATCTATACGAGTTTAGTGTCACTCAACCTAAAATTCTTAGCTGAAATGTACCTCTGTGTTTGTGTGGGATTGAAATCTGCCACAAATTTCATAATGATTGCAATAAATTTGTTACAAACCTTGAGATAGAATCTTGTATGAACTAATATAAAAACAATGAATCCTATGAAGAATTTTTGTGGTTAGACTGTTTTGTTACTTAATTTGAACCCATTTTATGAGTATAAGCTTATAATAAAAACCTAATAATTTACTCTAACAGTAAATGACTAGCATATTTGTACTGTAACTGAATGTATTTCTTGAAATAAAAAGTGGAATATATTTTACAGGGTCTCTCCCTCTTTGTTAATCTACATAATTTACTTCCTATTTAACTGCTTTTTGTACCTTTGCAGAATTAATGGAAAATCTTTAAATATACATGTTTAAAATTTGTTATGCTATATAAAAGTAGTAAAACTAAGTCTCTTTTTGTGTGTGATTTGGCCTTGGTGTTTACATTAGAGAAAAAATCTAGAAAAAATTGCACATTGAAGGGAAGAATTTTTTCCATGTAACTTGAAAATAATAAAGTGAGATAATTTTGTGTTTTTTCTTAGGTTTGTGTCAATCACTTGTTTATAAACTTGAGAAATGAATTTTTCTAGGGTTTAATCCTACAACAGTTTCAACGCCTGTTCATGGAAGTCAGATTCCCCAGTCTCGTAATGTGAATCAACAATCTTTCTGCCCATCGTCACCTTTCAATGCAAATGTCTCTGGCCAAGGCTATAATTCTTCTTTCACAACTCGTCTGACTCCATCACCATCCCAACCAGCTATGTCTATGAGTGTTATAGATGGCAGCTTTGGTTTGGTTAACTTCTCTGCCAAACATAATGCTCTCTATATTTATGTTGGGAGAATATTAGGACCTATTTGGAATTTAAGAGCTGTGCATATGACTACTACTGACAATAAGATAAGTTTTGTAAGTGTTTTGACATGTTTGCAAAAGCCCTTAAATTTCCTTCTGACATGAACTTTCTTTCCAACCTGTCCTGCTCCTTCTCATGATCTAACCTTCTCCCCTTTAGTTACAGGCCTCTTTCATGGTCCATTCTGACTTCCTGAATGCTCAAATCCCTTTTAATTGCTCTACTGCATTACATATTACATCTGTATTGTAGAGAACAGAGGACATATGTTATTTATATTTCATGCAATATTTTCCTAACCTATAGTTCATAAACTAGATTTGAACAACATTGTTAACTATTTAAGAGGAGGATACATGATAAAATAAACACCAAAGCTGATAAGGTTTCTTACAGCTTGGAATGCTCCAATGTAGAAATTGTGGGGAAAAGTATCATTATGTTTGTTCTAAAGATTTTGTGTTGATTTGAATGATTTAATCCAAAACCTACATCTTATCTTCTAATTTTGTCTCTGTAATGGGAGATAAACTTTTTATATTGTTATTATTTACACGTCTTTCATTATATTAACTCTTTTGTATATTTACCTTATTAATAATTTACTCAATACACTCAAAGGTTTTGTTGAATTGCTCTAAATGACATGTTTTGTTGCAATATGATAAACTTTTTGTTCATTATTGATAAAATATTAAGTAATGTTGGCCACACATTTCACATACCTTTTTCTCCTAGAATGTACTTTGAGAGCTTTTGCTCCTATCAGAAAACTTTTGTAGGATGTTCCTGTGGTGATGAAATTTGTTTGGTGGTTCTCTTGTAGTTTTAAAATCAAATTCTTTTGTATTGAAATTTTGAAATTCTGGAATAGATGTATCAACATTTGCTCCTGAATCAACATAAAATAACCACCAACATTCCTCAACAGAATCATCTCATTATGAATAATATTTTTTTCACCCTGAAAATGAATAACCCCTAATCTGTTGAGTTGGAATTGGTGGTTATTTTGAACAGTTGGTTTGGGTGTGAGTGTTTGTTTACTTCTTCAAGAATAGATTGTTGAACCATTGAGAAATAAATTTTTAGAACTGTCTGCTCGCTACCAAATAGCTACGGGAAAGTTGGCAAAAGTTGATGCTGGGAGGAAGAGATCTCAAAACTTGTTCTAGGAAATAATTTGTGGAATACAGAGGCAACATCACAATAAGTATTTCATTGTATTGACAGAGCTGTAAGTTTCTAAAACCTGAAACAATATTTTGCTTCTATCAGTTTAAATTTCAAAACGATTCACAGATGGTCATTCTATTAATGTTTCAGATCTGTAGCAATTTAACTCGAGAAGACTGTGTATGGATTCTAGATCATCTTCATGCCTTACAAAATTTCCTTAATAGAAGCGGACCCTTGGGACTTCTGTAAGTTGGGTGTCTTTTTTATCAAATTTATGTTGTGTTTACTTCGATTTTGTTTTCACATTTGATTTTTACATTCACCCTCTACTTGTCTTTCTTCACTCCCTTTTTTTAATGCAATAACTGCTAATGAAGTTGGGAGATATTTCTTTGGAAAAGCTGGATGTATACCAGACTCTGTAGCTGCTACCTTGAGGCTAGAAAATGAAATTTCTTCCTTCCCCAAATCGATTCTATGAAATTATACTTCTACTGTAGATAAAATCATTAAGTGGGTCTGTAGATAAAATCAGTATTGTCAATAATTAAGTGTAATTTCTGTGTTCAAGTTTAGGAGCAATTTGGGTCTTGTCCATTACAAAACATTTTTGTCATTATATACGTTAATCACTAGTGAGAGTATAGTTCATTTTAGTTGCTGGAACTAGTTCCTTGGAACAAAAATGAGTAAAGGATTTATTTCATCAAAATGGCATGACATTACAGAAGATTTATCAGAATAAATGTTATCCTCACTTCATTATAGGTCAAAATTATGTTTTCTTAAACAAAGATGTTCTCCTACTAAACATCACTATATTTCCTGGCCTGAAACTGGCACATTTCTTCTTTACTCTGTGAAAACATAAAAAAATTGATTTAATTCCTTTGATAGGTTTAAATTCTTTAAAGGTCATTAACACATTTTTAATAAAAATATTACACAATAGCATAAATTAGTTTATTTTCCTCCATGTGGTCATATGCTGTTTGTACTTTTTTTTGACAATAAATTTATTATTATTGAAAGGTCTGTTATCTCAAGTTATAATGTTTCACTAAACATTTCAAATTGAATCATTCAGTACTTTTGTGTGAGACATTTTCTGTAATAGTTGTTATAATAGAAAAAGAGGTTTTCAAGGAATTGTGCCCTAAATATAAAAATAATGTAGTTTTTGAGATATGGATACCGAAGTTTCATGTGCTACCAAGCACGTAAATGAAAAAAGTTTAACCAATACATCTTGTTTGCATTTCTTAGGATATATGGAGAATGCTTTATTTAAGAGCTTTAGAATATAGAAAAAATCTTTTATCTCTTTATTGTTCAAAAACTCTTTTATGACAAATTTTATTTCAAGTTGGTGTAACACATGCCCTAACTAGACTGCCGCAGTGACTGTAAAGGACTTAATAACATTTGATCAGTTTTTGTAGAATTATAGATGAGGTATCATATGAAAATTATTAACATGGCAACATATCAATTACTTACTAGAATTTAATTAAATCTCCCCTGAAAGTATTTGCTAGTATTAAAATTGGAGGCATGAAATAATAAGTTGTCAAATATAAAGCCACTGATACTATGTATTAGATGTTTTGTTGCAACTTTGAGGTACTGTTATTACCCTCTTTAATGTTTTGTTAATCAAATATTTTCCTTTCCTCTCCCTGTGAACACTCTGTCCCTGTATGATTTTATTTTTAAGATATTAGATTTATATTTAAGTATGAACTAAATAAGAGTTCTGATGTGGTGTTTCACATAGTTCACAAAAACATTTCATTTTTATCTTAGAAATACTCAAGGATTGAATAGAAGAATGGATGATTCTACTACGCAAAACAGATTAAGATTTGGATCTCGAGATGTTTTGCAAGAAGAAAAGAAATCGCTTGATGCTTTCAGAGGTTTTGTTACCCACTCATGTGAGGTTTTAGGATTGTGGAAAATTCTCTGTGAACATCAGTTCCATGTTGTTGCTGATGCTCTCAATAAGGTATAATTGAACACATGTAAGATTGTTTAAATTTGTAATGCAATGATATACTGAATTAATACTTATGTTGTTTAAAGGACCACCAAAATCAATTATTGGCAGCTTCATTCAGAAATCTTATTCTTGTTGGGCATGAATTGTGCTCTGTTCTACTCACTGCACTTATTAACAGGTAAAAGCCTTTTATGGATGTTTCATGTTTTTGCCCTTTTTAATGAGTAGATGGAAATATGTAAGACTGTTTCTAAGACCTTGGTATTCTTTTCTGTTGAAAATATTTATTTCCCATTCCACCATTGGACTTGATAACAAAAAAGTTGGTACATAAATGTGAATATACTAAAGGATTAACTAGCAAATTTTTCTAATGCTACTACATTATTAATTAGGGTTTGTTATAGAATACTACACTTCTTCCACCATTTTCTGTAACCTGCAGGATTTCTGCTCCCATTACACATGACCATCTACGTGTGAGCACACGTGCAAATGGTGGTATGTTATGGGAGCATGTCTACTGATTGCAGGAGATGGTGGAAGTAAGAGACGGTGGTATACCCTTCAATCAATCCTCAAGAAAAAATAGTTGTATACAAATTTCTATGTGCTATTAAAACCCTTCCTTAATCCTTTCTAATTTATAAATGTGGCAATACTCTTATCTGTTTGTGAAGACTTGACTTGTAAATAACTGATATTTGGCAGAGAGGTACCTTGAAACCAGAGATGATTACCGGATATGCTACAGCACCAAAAACTTAGCATTTTGTATGCTCTACATTCATTTGTACCCATAAGCAACTTTGTCTTGATCAATTGATCAAAATAGGAAGAAAATGTTTAAGATAATGTTGCTTTTGTTTTGTAAATGCTCACTAAAAATGTTTGTTATTCCAATTTTATAGGAGTAAATTTGGAATGGAATGTGATTTTAAAATTTTTTGCTGCATCTCTCCTACTGATTCAGATATCATCTTGTTGTTGTTGTTGTTTGGGGGGGGGGAATGTTGTTAATTCAAGTATCTGTGCAAAAAAAAATTAATTAAAATGTTGGTGTTTTTAAAAAAATATGTAACTTATAAATGTGTGAGAAGTAGTAAAATAGTTTTTAGGTTTTTACCTAGTACCTATGTGTACTAAAGGGCCTCCATTCACACAGAAAGGGATCTAATATGGTCTTATTTTCATGTATAGTATTATTTGTTTAAATTTTTTTTTTTCAATATTATCATTTATGTATTTTATGGATTCCAATTAACGTATAGGTTGATATTTGTGCAATGCATGTGTCAAAAAGTCAGAGCTTCATGAAGCAAAATGAATGATCAACATGTATGTCAAAAATATTGGAAAATTTCTGAACACCAGCTAAATAACCACAATTTGGAGGATGTGTTTTAGCAAAAGAATAAATTAATTTTGATGTTTTATATGTATAAGTAGACAGCGGCGATTGGGAATCAAAAGGGGGAGGGGGTGCAAAAAAAATATTGACAGTTTTCATTAACATGACATTTTCTGCATACTTCCACTAAGTATGATTTAAATAATGAAATAAGATGATTTTAATAATGATGGTGTAATTTTTTTTGTAATTCCTAGATTTAGATGGTGAAAATGAAATTAACTTTTCTTAAAAAAGTTCGGGGGGTAGGGGCTACAAGGATCTACGTACAGTGGCGGTGTACGATCGCCACCACTACATAGATCCTTGTAGTAAAAGTTTGTGTGACCTCATATTTCATCAAGTAAATGCTGATAAAGTTGCATTGTCTTTTTCCATGGTTCATTGACTCTTCAGTTATTTAAATGATAATGCTTCTGTGGATTCAATCATTACTAAGTTAAGAGAAGTGTGTCCTCATTTGTACCGAACTGAAGATGCAGCTTGTTCAAAGGTGTGTATTGTCTTATTTTTAATGTGTTATTGTGCTAATGTGAATTGGAATAGTATAAAATTGACTACTTATCCCATTAATAAATTGTCAATTTCATTATTTTAGGCTTATAGAATGATTCAGAGTGCCAAATCTACCCAAAGTCAAGAAGAGAGACAAGCTAAACTTGCCTGCGCACTTCAGGTATTATTTTTCTTGTATGGATGAGAATATTTTAATGTCAAGTATTACTGATGTTGTGACTTTGAAGTAGTCAAGATTTGTTTTTATGTGTACTTTGGTACATTTTTGTTGCTTACCTTCTTTGCTGGTGAAAGATCACCTAGTTATATCTCTAAATTTGTTGCATTACAAGTGGAAGCCACATTACTTTATCATGAAGTGAAGCGAGACTCATCTACTAATGTCAGTTTTTTTCTTTGGAATATAAGTTTTTATTTGGGTTTCAGATGTAGGGGGTAACAAAATTATAATATGAATCTGTTGATGTTTTCACTAAATGAAATTTTCTGCTCATTGTATATCATGTCTCACATTTTTCAGTTGTGTGCTTCTATTCATAAGTTTTTTATAATAATTAATTTAGGAAAGGAGGTGTGTTTAAAAAACTACATGATTAAAGTGTTGGGTATATTTTAAAACCACAAATTATTGGTTGACATCTCCTTGGAAACAACCCACCCTACATGCGTTTTTTGGCGACTCTCATGCTTGTGTTTACCATGGGACATAAACAAAAAGTTTAGGTGATATGGTTTCATGCAAAAACTACTGAACTTTCATTGAAACAAATCTTTCAAGATTGTATTCATTTGTATTTGAGATGGCCACTGAGTTGGGTTTCATCTTGCTACAACTTAAGAGTAAGAAGAAGAAATTCCCAGATAGGGCAGTACATGTGTTTATTTTTTAATTGCATAGATTTCTGATCTCAAATTATATATTTTTAGTTTTCTAATTTTAGGAACATAATTTTCAAATACTGATAATGTTTCCTTCCCCAATAGCAGATAATACAAATCAAATTTAATGAACTGCTGGTCATGGGACATTAAGCCAAAAGGGGACAATTTACATAGGATGTAACATGAGATAATAGATATATATTTTCAGATCCACGACTTATTTCATTCATTTCTATTTTATGGGTTAAGTGTAAAAAAAAAAAGTAATAATGTATGATATAAAAGGAGGTAAAGAATAATGCTCATTTAATTGAAGAGGTTTCATTAAAATGAAGCATAATTTTAAATGTTTGTACGTTCTTTGGGTTTACTAAAATTAGATAAACAAACAAAGAAGAAAGCAAATTATGAAAACTTAAAATCATAATTCATGATTAAAAAATAAAGAAATATTGTTATGCCAATAATAAGAATATTTATTATATTATAACACATTTCTTAGGAAACTATAATGTTGATAAGTGTACAATGCTTACATATTACATGTATTGACATTATTTAATGTAGAGTTATTATATTTGTATTGTTGTAGTAGAGTGCGAAATTGATTTTGTCTCTATTGAAACTTTTGTCACTTACAGTGTGTATTCCCAATTTTGTACAGCTCTGCAAAGAAGTTGCTCCACACATTAACCTTCCTTATATATGCCAATGGTTTATCCAATGCCAGCATTATGAAGGTATACTTGAACTCTGTGTTACCTGTGCTCTTAAACTTGATCCTAAGGATATGGCATCTCATTATTACAATAACAATGAACCTCCTGGAGATGAAGAAGGATACAGATCATATGTTGATAGGTAGTATGATTTATTTCTTTTCTAGGAGCAAATTTATGTACACTTATTTCTACTTTCAAGAGGTTAATTACTTGAGAACATTTTCTTTTCATTCAGACTACAGTGTTATAAAGAAGTGTCATCAGTGCTGGACTACCTTCATGCACAGAACGACAGTTCTCAGGTAAGATTAGTTTTTAATCAGTTCCTGGGAAATCAAAGAAATTGAAACCCAAATGAAAAATTCGAGTGAATTTTACCATGAATCAGTATATTACTCTGTAATTTCTCTGGAACTCGTGCAACCCATTTTGTTGTTGTTGTTATGCTTTGTAATTTAGATATTTGGTGGTAGCTGTAGTGAAATATGATTTTTCACTGCTAGTTTCATTTAATTTTGTTTTCTTAATTTCTTCTAAGAGCATTGGGCTATTAAGAGCTATGGGTCCTAAAAAGTGAATTCAGGAATATAAAGAGAGTTACAATTGTTAGAATTACAATTTAAGTTCAGAAAGACACATTTAATTTCCTTTTTTATTCTAATGTTATTTTTATTTGTTAATATTGTTTAAAAATCCATTTTATTTACTGTTATGATTTTGAAACCTAGAAGATTTGTGATGCCCAGGAACTTGAATTTCTATTGTTATGAAGCTTTTATTGTTTGAATTTTGAAGGTTTTCTTGTTCTATTATTAAGGCCAATTTCTATTATTTTGAAGGAAAAGTTTAAATTTAACTCAAATTAAATTTATGGATAAATATATGTTGTCCTTGCAGTTCAAAATGTTACAAAAGAATTGACCCTATGTTGGTCAAGCCTGCATGAAGGGTACCATTGATCAACAGGTGAACGCTATGCTCACTTTCTGCTTTTACTCTCTTTTCACATAATTCATAATAGACTTGTTACTGAATAATTGATTTTTTTTTATATTTTAGCTCTCATTTTTGGGGGTACAATGTTATTTAATTGATGACATATATTACAGAAAACACACAAAACTTATTTAGTCAGCTTGATAGTTACCTACCACTCAATAGCAACACTTGGTAACAACTAACATGTTATAATACATGTATGTTTATTGCTGAACGATATAAAATACAGCATCGCTGAAATAATAAAGTTTAAATTAGAGTTAACTGGTTAACTGTTACTGATAGGAGTTAATGTTACATAACAACTAATTGACAAACTAAATTTTCTCTTGGTTCAGATTATTCTTGCAACCACTGCTCTATTCACTGATCTCTAATTAAAATATTTTATATGAACACAAACATAATGTAAACAAAAATGACTGAAACAAGGAAAATAACATGTTTATTTTACCAGGAAAAGTAGAAATACACGTGGTTGACATTTGTGCACTATGTTCATACCATGTAGTTGCGTGAAGTTCATATAGAAGTAAGTAAGTAAATTGATTAAATCCACAAATCAAGAAAATTATATAATTATGCAAAACATGTATAAAATTGTAATACATGACTTAATAATGTACATTCCATCATATAAAGTACTCTAATGTATTTAAGTAATTTATTTTTAACATAATTAATATGACACTTCTAACTAACATCCACAAATAGACCTAAACATTTTATCTCATCAAACATTTTAATATTGGGACACACACAATTTGCATGATGTTTTCTTATAGTTTTATGGTATTTAAGAGGTATAGGGAAAGTAAAACTTTTGTTTATTTTAAATATAAAATATTTATTTGGGCTCATCTCTGTATCATTGTTTACACACAAAAATTTAAGCTATTTATTGTCGTTGAGCATTTTATTTTTTAATTCTGTATAGACTTTGATTTATGAATCAGAGCAGAAGTGCTCACAGTGGCTCTGTAAGCTATCCTCTTGCTTACACTCCAACTGACAGCTATTAGTAGTTACAGGCTAGTATTGTCAAACTTGGATTATTTAAAGCAAAATGAAGCTTTAATATAAGCACTCCATTGACCCTTGACCAACGTAGAGTTAAGGAAATAACTGGGAAGCAAAAAATGGAAGTTATTTTTTGAAATACCATTGCCTGAAACTGGTTTCATCAAAGTTTGTTTAGAATACCCTTTTACCATATTAGGGATGAAATCCTGGTCTCTTGCTTGAACCATTAAAATACTACTGAGTTATCCAAATTGTGTGACATATTACTATCTGATTTCCATCGAAATAGCTGTAGAAATAAGGAGAAGAAAAGTGTTCAATCTTTTGTTTTGCTATCAAGTGTTCAGAATACTTCTTTTTCTTCACATATACACAGAAGTATAATATCTTGCAAATTTTAGCTTAAAATGTCAAATTTGTAACTTAAATCTTTTGAAAAATTAAGAGTTTATTGCATTAAGTAAATATTATAGTGTAAAAATGTACAAAATCTATTTAAAGACTGATTTGTCTTTACAGCTATTGAAACTGATTAATGCGATATTATCCACTGAAGATGAGTTGCTTCATGTTTCTGTTTATGATTGGATGCTAAATAAACAGCTCCTGGGTGATTTAGCTGTTGCCACGCAACAAAGTTATGCTAAGTATTTAAACCGCAAGTGTGAACAAGGCCAAGACAGTGTACAAATGAATGACCTCC
The DNA here is from genome assembly GCA_002313205.1 of Laupala kohalensis. NCBI lineage: Eukaryota > Metazoa > Arthropoda > Insecta > Orthoptera > Trigonidiidae > Laupala > Laupala kohalensis. The sequence goes on from NNCF01127388.1 coordinate 296,700, forward strand.
TGTGGAAATACTATGAGAAGAATGAAAATCATGCAGCTGCTGCCAAAATTCTTTTGAAGCTAGCTACAACTCCAGGGTATAGTAAAAAAAAAAATTTTTTTGTATTTTTTATATTTTATTTTTAATATGATGCACATTTCTATTCTATTGAACAAAATTATGTATGTTATATTCCCATTTATTATCTATTGTGATATAGTAAGAATTTACTGAGTCATTTTTGAACATAATTAATCATAAATTATTGTAATAATTTGTCAGCCACACACTCCACTTACATTTTTAGCCACAATCTAGTTTTGAAAGCTTGTTCTGAAACTAGTTGCTTAAAAAAGTAAGTGGAGTATGTGGCCAATGAATTATTACAATAATTTATTGTAGTGACTTCACTGAGAATTCTTGAAGTAATTTAAGTCATAATTAACTCTGCTGATTGGAAAGAAAAATTATTGTTGAATTTCAACAGTGTGTTCTCATTTACCAGAAACAACTAAATAACCAACCATTTTAATACATGTATAAGCATTAAGTTCAATTAATGGACTAACAAGTTTCATCCAGTCAATTGTGTGACCTACATGACTTCAGCAACTGTTTAAGATGCCAGATTTTTTGTCTTGAACAATGAATATCAAGTATTTGACTAACTTGTCAAGTTCTAGATTCTTTCCCCTTGGCCAGCTAGATCAGAGACTTTTAGCTATTGTTATTATGAGTTATACTGAGAGAAATCTCAGTAGCTCTTTCAACATGTTAGTGAAATAGTAGTGTGACGAAGAATGATTATCTGATAAAGTATTTTAAGTTTGTTTCATTGTAGCTTAGTAAAAAAAGTATTTTATAATTTTGAGCAAATAACTTCTTTAACTATGAATGTGTGGTTAAAAATGAAGAATGTTGATTCAGTTCATCTTTACATATTAACCATCTCACAACTTTGTTTATGAATGATAAACCTTATTACCATAACTGCAGAAAAGCATTAATTCATTAATTGTTACTTAATGGAGTTAACATATTGCGAAACTTTTTAAATTTTAAGTTAATTTCTAAAACTATTAAGTTTTATTGCCTTACTGGGCAATTGGTGCATTGTTCCTGGTCAGAAATTTGTCTTCTCAACATTTGGAATGGATGAACTGTTATTGTTAAATGTCAGCCTAGGTACCTGTGGAATTTCTGTAAATGCTCAGTATGCTTTTGCCTGGATTGATGACTAGATTTAATACAACTCAATACCTCAGTACAGTCTAATATTCCCATGCTAAAGTGTGGCCAGAAAGGCATGAAATTGGAAATCAACAGTCCTCAAGGGAACATTGGAAAACATCAGATGACACTATGTTGTGGAAACAGGGTTTGCTCCGATAAGGTGCTACATGCCATGGCCATGTAATTAAGTTCACACAAAGATAAGGGATTCCTGTTCACAAATGCTGACAGACAGTAAAAAGTTTCAGTCATTTAGTGGTTTCTTTGCTCTCTCCACTACTGCTTTCTTGAGTCAACTTTGAATTCAAAATCTACAGAGTGTACAAAACTAATAGAAAAAAGAATATATATTATTTAGTTGCTAATCTTGATGTTTTGCGTTCAGTAGTTTTGTTTTTACTATATATCTTAACTTCATATGCGTGAAAGAGAGCATATTAATTCCTCTGGAGAAGATATTTTGAGGGATAAACATTCATCCCTCTCAAACAAAAATCAATGTGTTAATGTTCGTGAAGCAGAACGTGCACCCTGTACAAGATGATCTTGCATGATGAACTTATTCTCTTGCTACTTCTACTATTAACATCCATTACATAATCAAGATAAGAGTAATTAATTAATTATTACTTGTAATTATTATTTATTCTCTTGATACTTCTAATATAATAAACAAGAAATAAATTACTTAATTTACCTTCTCTACCCTGCCTACCCTACTCTACTGTATGATACGTTGTAATGAACTATTGCTAGTTTGACTAACTATACAATCCTTCAATATTTGATTGATTTAACATTTAAAATTTTCAGTTAACTTTTAAAGCTTTACTTTACCTTCTGTTATATTTTCAACAACAAACTAATGTTTTAATGATTAACAAAATTAACTTTTTGAGTAACAGAGTAACGATTACTAAAGTTTAGTTTCAGATTAACTTTGCCCACCTTTGCTTACTACCTTTTAAGAAGGCAGACATATTACAATGATATTTCATTTGTATTATGGGTATTATTTGTTTTTTGTCTTTTTGACATTTTTTTAAGTTTGTTGTGGCAATCTTGTTGAAATAGGAGTTCCATATATGCAGCAAAAAGTCTGCAATAGATTTAAGATAATCAAATCATATGTAATTTTCTCCTTGAAAATAAATATAGCAGTATTAATAATAATAATTGGTATTTTGTGTGGTAGAAGATAAGAATAAAGATAGAACAGCCTTTTCCAAATTTGGCTGTGATCATTTTCAGTAAGTTTCAAATGTGAATTTTTTATAAGTGAAGTAAGCTCTTGTTGCAAATTTGTAGAACTTGGTTCTGAGTAGTACATACTAGTATATTAATACAGTACCTTGTACACCTCAATTCAGTAAGAATGTGTGTCATAATACATGATCTGGTAGTGACACATTATCTCTCACAGAAACTCATTTGAACTTGCTTACAAATTCAGATTTGAAGTTGAGATGAAATAAAACTCCAATTAAAAATGTATGTATTTTTTTTGTCATGCAAAATGAGTATCGTTATTTATTAACATTTCTTCCTCCAGGAATGCTGTTGGTTTAAGTCAACGTATTGTCTATCTTGCACGAGCAGTTATGTGTATGCGCAGTGACAAAGTGGGCTGTGCACCTCATCTTGGGGTTTTTCTTCGAGAACTAGAGGACAAAATAGAAGTGGCTCGTCTTCAGCAACAGGTATAGAATCATTCACATATTACTTGTAGGGTCACATATCTGTAAAACTAATTGGTAAAGTGACCATTACATTTTGTTTTGTAAATATGGATATGTTACAGATCCTGGATGCAATAAATAACAAACCTTGTAGCCCACGAACTAATGAAGCTATTACAACTTTAAATTCTGACCTGTTGGATATAACAACGGTAATTCTACATTTATTGTACAACACTATTTATTTTTATACAGTGTGAATGATTGAAGTCATTTCATTCAGTAGTCGTATTTGAATATGTTGTTCCACAATGAGTTCCTATTCCTTTGCTTTAATTTGACCTGGGATTTTAGTATGCTAAACAAGGAAATTTAGGTATTAAAGAAATCTGAGTATGTAATATTGGTACAGGAATGAGGTTCTTGGACTGCCTATTATATTTCATTATTAAGCAATGTATTTCAAAATCTTATCATGCATGAAGGCAAAAGACTTCTATAGATCATTTCATGCTTGAAGAACAGTAGCTGTAACAGATTTCCAAGATAATGACTACTTGCTTAGACTATGAAAACCATACTTGTACACCTCATTACACTCAATTACAATCCCGACTTACCCCATAAGACTGGAAAAATGAGTGTATTTATACTCTATTATCTATAAGGATGGTTCAAATTGATTGACTGTTCAAATTAAAGCATTTTTTATACATATCTAATGTATACTAAATTCTACAGTACCTTTCATTCACAATTCAATCTGTGTTTGAAAGTGATATTTCAGTATGATTGTTACTTTGCAAACATAAAAAGAATTCCGTTTCTATGTAATATAAGTTAAGAATGTTGGCCTGTTTGTATCCTCTGTCAACAATATGCACGTTTGTAACAATGTACTGATGTATTTATGGAATTAAAAAAATAAGATTTTTGGGAATGTAAGAAATAACATGGTCTTAGATCTCAGAATGTACATTTTAGCATTTCACAAGGCAAAGATTGTGTCTAGCCATGTCGATAATCTTTTAAACTACCACAACCTCTATTTTCTTTATGCTTTTTTATGAAATGACAGTTAAGAGAGACCTTAGCTTTAAACACCTTGCTGGATTTAAACTCTGCTTCCATTTTCATTGGTGTAAATCCACAATATAAATGAGGTAGAGAAACTGATAAAAACAAAATTGACATGTACATTTCGTTTAACACAGTTTCAAATTGCTCCTATGTCACCAATAAGGGGAATGACAATCCTTAACTCTTATCTCTTTAAGCTTCTAAAGAGAATATTGGTGAATAATGTGGGTGATGCTGGCTAAACGCAAGACTATGAAAGCAAAATGTAAAGAATACAAATTCTTTGGGAAGTTATCATTGCAGCAAAGCCATTACTCAGATTCTTTTACATTGTTGAAGAAATTAGGAAGGTGGTAATTCTATTTAAAGGACCTACAATAAGTAAAACAAAAATGACATTATAATTTAATTGTATAATATTTTCAGTGAGTAATATGTTTTTCTCAAATTTTTTATTCATTAAATTTATAAGCTTGGAGTTGAGTTATATTTGAGGTAATGTAATATTAGTGTCTTTATGGTCCAGTATATAACTTCCTTAAATATTATGTAATTTTGTCAAACTCATTTAACCACATAGCAGCTTAAAAAACAGATCTTGCTGAACAAAATTTTTATCTGTCCAAGCTACATGAAGAACTTGCCTTTATTTTGCATGAACTTTTCTATGAATTCTTTGCAGTGACATTGGTATTAGGAGGTACTGATTTGATTAGTTTCTGTATAGCCCTATTATTAATTACATAAGTTTCTTTTCAGTTGTATGAGAACTTTGCTGAACCTTTTGGTCTCTGGGAAAGTAAACTGGCCATTATTCATTGTTCTGGTCATCATGACCAAAGTCTCATAGAACATGTTTGGCAAAATATTATTGATAATGAACTTCTAAACAGTAAATTGAGAAGTTCTGACGACCGAATGGCTCTAGTCCTCAGTAAAGTTAAGGCTTTGGGAGAAGAATATTCCCTGTCGCCCAGATGCTTTCCCGTTGGTAAGTAATTTTGTCTTAGTTTTTTATTTTGCAGAATAGATCTGCTCTAAAAAACATGTTATGGTTCGTTTAGCATATCTCTTGCAGAATTTGGAGCTACAGTGTTGTCGGCTTGGTGCTGATAAGAGGCAGGTGTATCAGTTAATGTTGTCACTTGGAGTACATTTGACAAAACTCATCCAGATTTATGAAACGTAAGTTTATTAATAGGTGGTTTAGTGTACCTAGGTATTTTTTCATGTTTTAAATAAAAATACTCTCTTTTCACTTCCAGCATTATATCGGAAAATGACATTTGTTGGTTTAAGAGCGGAGGAGAATTTTATATTATAGAGGTTGTTGCATATTTAACAGACGAGTTTGTTAGCAATCCTCGAGTAATACCAAGCACTGAAAAGTAAGTGCTCATAGTTGCTTATTTGATAGCAAATAATAATAATTTATTTTGATAAAATAAAATGTACATAATTGTTTTCAGGAGACAAATTGCCACCAAAGCTGTTGATTTGTTAACCAAGTGTCTTACATTACTCTATACAAAACCTGGAACAAAAGCTTTAATTGAAAGACTTGAAGGTGTTCAAGCAAGATTAAATAGATTTTCGAATGAAATATGAATGTGACCATGGTTTTTGAGTGTTGTTTATGTATGTGGACAATTTATGAAGAGCATGTGTGGTGTTGTGATAGTTATTTTTGAAGATAATTAATTTCACTAGAATTTTTAGGCCAATGTGCTTTTGTATTTTAATGTGTATTGCTTTTATAGAGTCCTAAGTTGATGATATTTTCATCCTTGGTACATGTTTTGAGAATATTTTATTAGTATTTATTTTTCAAGGTTTATTTTTTTAAATTGAAATAATTATCATGCAAATGCAAATTCCATATGAGATTGTTCCACATCTAGAAGCTTCATAACCTCTTTTTCTGATACTGAAACAGTGGCAGATTCTGTATGGAGTGTAACTTCCTGAAATTTAGGGAAAAAGTGAAAAATTTGTTTTTGAACTTGAGAAACCACTGATGAAATAAATTGTTATCAATTTTAGTTTCTTTTTTATTTAATGAAGTGTAACCAATGATTAATTTCAATGTTTTCAAAACTACCTGGAAAGACATTTCTTGGATTATCCTTTAGTAGCAGCTTGCGTGTCATATGTTCATCCTTTCAAGGATCTCTTACAATTAGTGTGTCTTGTGTTGTAAGAAAATACTTTCGGTGCTGACAGTGGAGTCTTAATGTAATAAAATGTTGAGTGATGTTGGGCGCATACTCCACTTCCATTTTAGGCAACTGTTTATGAATTTATGAAATCCTCAAAAAAATTTATTATCTCAAATTTTAGTTTCTTGTACTTCGTGATTGTCATTATTTATTCCTTCGAAGACATTAAATTTTGAAAAAATACGTCCTACCCTGATGCAGATGATTTTGCGAACCATCAATGTATTTCATTCTCTTCTGACTTGTTCACCAGGATTACAAAGTAAAATACTTTGAGAACATACAGTAGTCAAATGATTTAGACATAGTTACTGCTCATATAATAAGAGTAAGATATTGGCTTATATTTGACTAGCATCAAGGCCACATGAAACACTTCAGGCTTTGAGATCATGACTACTTATGTAGGCGACACCCTCAGGTAGAAACTTAAGACCTGCTTGAACATCAGTTCATCAAAATTTGAAACGGAGAGAAGTGGAATTTTGTCCTTAACGATAATGCTGCAAAGGGTGATCAACAGATACAAAAAGTAGTTACCACTTTCGTTACCAGTTTGAATGTTGTATCCATGAAATTGCTATTAAAATCAGATGCTACAAAAACACTTGAATGCTACAAAAACACTTGAATGCTAGACTGATTCATTCTGCTAGTAGGTATTACTCCCAGGCATGCTGAGAGGTGGGGGTCTAGGGCTCCTGCCGGCCATATATACACAGATATTTAAGTGTGCCAAAAGAAATTAAGATGTAAACATATATCTTAATTAGAGAAGACACCTTTCACTCTATTTCACCTATTAAAATTGGAATTCCCAAAAACAACTTTTAGTCTAGTAGCTGGGGGGCCAGAAATAGTTGTTTGCAAAATTTGGGTTACTCTTATTATTGGAAATGTCATTTATATCATTGACCCCTCAGGGAAAACGGAGTTCTTGACATTGTCACCCTTGCTTCCAAAATTAACAAATTTAGTTTTCCTTCAATACATTTCCAGTTATTTAGAGAAGCAATAGCCTTCACCAATTTTGTTATGAAATTTTGTACATGTTGGAAAATAAGTCTTTTACATCTCGTCAGTTTTTTTTTTTCCAGAATAAAATTCATTAAAATAAAAATGACATGTCTTGTATTTCCTTCAAGTTTAATGCATTTAGGTTCCAATTATTTAAAATAATAGACAAGAAAATAAAATGAGCAAAAGGTGACAAGTGACAGAATTAACAGAAATATAAATCTGGTTAATGTGTTCAGAATACTTTGGCAAAGTGTTTTTAACAACTATTTTAATGTATATTTATAAAACTAATTTTACTAGTCAAAGAAACTCGAAAAGCCACCAAATCTTCAAGAAAAATGCTAATTGTTTTTTAACAAAAAATGTTAATTTTTGTTTTACAGAAGATAGCATTGTGCAGAGTAAAATGAAGGGTTCTAATGACCTTGACAAGCCCTAAAGCCCCAAGAAAAAAGAAACAGTAAAATTATAATATATTTTAAATCATAAGTCAGGATTTTAAATATGGGTCATCCTTTGTATAATTAGTCAAAAACTTATTCTTCAGTTAATTTGTTATAAACTTAGAACTAACTTATTCTTTATTACTGAACATTATAATACCCAGTAATATAGTCATCAGTTTCAAGCATAAGTTAAGTACAAGTGTAGTGTATGCAAAATAATCAAGTATCTACTAAATGAAATAATTATAATCTAAACCCATGAAGTTATATTTAAGGTCCATTCTGTAGTGACAAACCTTAAAATTCCTTACTTTTATTCGCTAAAGAACGTAACAAAAAAATGCAGCATTCTTCTCATTGTGCATCATCATTGATTTTTTAATCAAGAAAATATGATCAATTTTTCATTTTTTTTCTTCAAATTTCATTAGTTAATAACTTTCTGTTTTCATACATAAATAAAATTCATTAAATTGATCATTTTTAAAAGTTATTCAATAAGAATTGTACATTCAACTATAATTTAATAAATTAAACTTTACTAATTATTAAATATTAAACTTTTAGAATTATGTACAATGCCCCAGAGAAACTCATATTTACCAAATGACAAAAGTGCAATAGTAATGTATTAAAGACTAAACAAAAAGCATTAATACCATAGAGGAAATGTTATCATACCAACAGCATTTTCATAACAATATGAAGATGCAAAAGGATTTTTACTGAAACAAAGCAATTGTGTAGAACTTTTTAATTCATAAAAGTACGTATTTTTACAAAAACAAATTTATGCTGGTGGGTCATCACCCTTGGTGGTTCTTGTGTAAATAACTTGGGCATGATGCTTAACAACCTGCTTAATGGCACCTGAAAACAAAGTTAAAAATTTGGTCCCTGACTACTAACATAAGAATTTGTCATGATTCTCCCAGTACTACTATTCTCAAACAGAAAATTTACAAACTAATAAGGATAAAGGAAAAAATTTCCCCAGAAATATGATGGCTAACTTATTTTTGGACATTCATTGGGCAATATCATTTCAAAAGCAGTTGTGTGAAGGACATAAAACACTCAAATTTCTGCTTAATTAAATACAGTTTAAAGACATCCTGGTGGGATATCAGTTCTCAGAGATGCCATTCCACCCATAGAGGTACTGGTGAGGGTGATATAAAGAATATTTTATAATTTAATAAGCTTTAGAAAAAAGTTAATGACATGACCTATGAACTGACTAATGCTGGCTAATGAAGATTAGCCACACCTCCACTTATTATTTAGGGTACATATGATTTTTTAAAAATCTAAATTCAATTTACATGCATTGGTAGAAATCACATAATTTAGAGAACACCCAATGGGCACATTACTGACAAGAATCTGAATCTTGACTCAGGAAATTAGGAAAAATGTTATTCTGAAATTTAAGTTTAAAGTTTTACTTCCATAAAAAAAAATTACCTTTGGCCAATAATTCATCCAGTGCTTTTCTGGCAAGAGAGCCCCGAACTTTAAGCCTTTCACTCACAACAGAAGGAGTAATTAGCTTGTATTGGGGAACTTCTTTCTGTAACTTCTCATATGTAGCTTTGTCAAAAAGTACTTGGTTGTTCAATTTATCTCGAACTTTTCCTTTTGACCACTTCTGCAATGAAAATAGAATGAAGTAAAAACTAGCTCTAAATATTGACATACACTACAACTCAAGAACAAGAACTTGCCTTCTTTTTTGCTTTACCCCCAGACCCACCTTCCTTCTTCTTTTGAGTCTTCTGGGGTTGTTTAGCAGATGATCCTTTGGTATCCTTTTTGGGAGGCTATCGACAAAAACAACAATTGAAGAAGTTAAAAGACATTTCAAGGCCAATCATGGATTACTCTTTATACCAGGAGCAAAGCTTTAACAGCTGCATTTGCCTCAATGTTAGAATAGGTCCCAAGGCAGAGTATCAAAGGAGCTCCACCCTTGCCAACAAAATAGTACCAGGGAAGTGCAACTGACTATGATAAAAAATAGCAAACAGGGGAAAAACTGTAATTGTATCAGGGGAATTGATAATACCACTGGGGTCAGAGTGAAAAAGAGGATAACTGGCAGAAATATTAGTACATAATGGCATCAGCACTTCACAAATTTTAAGAACATTTTCTAGCAATTAAATATAATATGAATTGAATTTACAATGGAATCTCTGAGACTAAGCTAAAATTATAAAGCAAACTATGCAAGGAAAATATGTTAGAAATGTCATCAAATTGCAGAATTTTATTAATGGCTTACTGATATTACTTGAAGCAACTAAGGAGCACCTGGAATCATTTCAAATTTTCTCCAAGACATTTGTGTTGTAAAACACATGGGTTTAATAATGTTTGGATTTGCATCTTAATTAAAAGAAATTGTAGCTTTTGTTTGTTTGTGGAAATTATACTTTAAATAGAATATGATTATTCGGTTCAAGAATTCTATGCTCCTCACTAATAATCAATACCTAAAATGTCATGGATTTACCACCCATATAACAGCTAAAACCAAATAAGCAGAGTCCTCTAAACCCTCAGAGAACTATTAAAGCATCACTCTCATATTTATTGGAAAATTTAAATACAATATTAAAAGAAAGATAAACATTTCTAGAAACAAAAGTTGATTTTATAGCTGAAACGACAAAAATTGCACATCGAATTGTATTACTTCAGTAACTAATTCAAATAAGACACAGGGAAGAGAAAGAAAGGGTTAAGAACAAATCTTTGTAAATAGTATTAGACACTAGAATTTAGGATATCGCTCAATCCAGCCGTGCAAATCTTCATTCAATAACCTGCGAGACAAAGTGAACACGAGGTTTCACCAGGCGAACAGAGTAATTCCCTTATCGTGTTAATTAAGGCGATACAATACGCACAATACCAACATTTAAAGAATGTAATTCACAACGTAAGTTTAAACTCAGTAAAACTAAAAATATATGATACAAACATTATAAATTTACGAGATCTCACCATGTCAGCAGCTTGCTTGTAACCTACACGACAGGAACAGGAAATGGTACGGAATAGCAGAACAGCACTTTTCTGTGTCGTCAATTGTTTCTCTCTGAAAGTGCTGCCAACAGTTCTTATCTGCAACTGTGACGAAACCGACGAAACTTGCAAGTGCCGTTTAGAAGGACATTGCGAAATGATTTGGAATATAAACAGTGTATAAGAATTGGTCACGTTTTACATGTCACGCCCGTATGTTGATATAAATTTTGTTCACAATATTCTGACGTTTCTTGGGGAAGGATTCAGAATAATGTGAGAACATGGTTTTGGTTTTAATGGTAAGTAAAAAAAGGAACTTTGCGATAATAAGAGTATGTTTAAGTAGTAATGTTAACATTTTAGCAAAATATTATTTATACAATCCATTATCTCTTGTACCAGCAAGATATGATGTGCACCAGATGCTATTAGGCAGCATAACATGGCCGCATTTCGAACTTTTCGGTGACGTCGATAACAGGAAAATGTTTATTTCAGCCACATATTATCGTTAACCGTGAAAATCTTTCTTATGTGAATGGAGCTGATTCATAAATGATGTTTTAATTCTTCAAAAGTTGAAGTCAAGGTACGTTTTAGATACTCTAAACTGCTGTGCTCTTAAAGTGACATGCTTTCTTAAATATACATCTGTTTATTTATTATTTATTTGAAGTATCACCATGGTTTGCTACAGAAGCAGTATTTTTAAATTTTTGTAATTTTTCAGGTTATGTTGTAAATCATCTAACCCTGGGTTAATCCAAGATGCTTCCTCTCACTAATAAAGATTCTGCCCGATCTTTGGGTTCACGCTTAAAAGATAAAGTGCAAGGACTTGTTCGCCTCATATTTTCTGATCGCAATTCAAGAAATTTATTTTTGTTTTTATTGCTGAACCTATCTTTTGCATTTGTTGAATTAGTATATGGTATTTGGACAAACTGTTTAGGTTTAATATCAGACTCATTTCATATGTTTTTTGATTGTACTGGTCTGTTAGCTGGTTTGGCAGCATCAGTAATTACAAGGTGGCGAGCAAATGATAAGTTTTCATATGGTTATGTCAGAGCAGAAGTATTGGCTGGGTTTGTCAATGGTCTCTTTCTTTTATTCATTGCATTTTTTATTATGTCAGAGGCTGTAGAGCGAGCCATTGAACCTCCAGAAGTGAAACACGAGAGGTTGTTCCTAGTATCTGTTTTGGGTCTTTTAGTAAATTTGGTTGGAATATATGCATTTCAGCATGGCCATGGCCATTCTCATGGGGGTGGTGGGAGTCACAATCATTCACATGATTCACACTCGCATTCTCATTCCCATGGGGATCATTCGCATGGCCATTCTCATGATTTAAGTGGTAATAATTCCCAAATAATGAAAGGAGTTTTCCTGCATATTCTTGCTGATACTCTAGGAAGTGTTGGGGTTATTGTATCAGCAGTATTAATGCAAGCTTTTGGATGGATGATTGCTGATCCAATTTGTTCCATGTTCATTGCTATCTTAATAGCTCTCAGTGTTTTAGCCCTTATTAAAGATTCTGTGTTTATTTTAATGCAACGACAACCTTTAGCATTAGATTCAGTGCTTCCCCAATGTTACCAGAAAGTTATGCAATTGGCTGGTGTCTATAGTGTTCAAGATCCTCATTTCTGGACTCTGTGTAGTGATGTTTATGTGGGTGCATTGAAATTAGAAGTGTCCAAAGCAGCAGATGCTAAATACATTGTCAGTCACACCCACATGATTTTTCAAGCAGTGGGTGTAAAACAGCTATATGTGCAATTAGATTATGCTCTTATGTGAGTATTTGCAATGAAAATTTATTCTTTTGACTGAACTGAACTTTCTTCTTTCACCCATTGTGGAGTGGACCACTTATTGGTGGTACGGGTCTTGCTTGTGTTGTTTTTTAGAGGTGTATTTTTTTGTAGTATTATCATTCCTTTTATATACCATGTCAGCTCTTTATTGGTACAATTGTTAATTTAGGAACTCTACATTGGTGGATAAAGAGCTAGTGTGGTTCAATATGTTTTTAATTTTGAAGTGTGTTGGGGATATATCACATTCCTTTGTATGCATTTATTTGACATGCACAATTCATTTCTTAAGTTTGTTTTCCATTAATACAATTTTTTGTACTGGTTTACAGGAAATAATTATGAAAGTATAAGCCAAAAAAAATATTTTTTTAATAAAATTATTTTCTGATTTGTATTGCTTTTAAAGTAGCCAAAATGATTGTACCCTTTGTTATTTATTTTAACTTACTTTTTTCTGTATAATTTATTCATTTGGATATCTATGTAATTGTAAAGTGAAGTATTATAAAAAAATATATCAATGTTAATAAAAAAAATTGCTAATTGTCAATTAATTTGTTATATTAGAAAACAGTTTATTTGAAAAGAAAGTGTGCTAAAATTTTTGTCAATTATGCTGTTGGGATATTACTGGTATACTGTACAGTCAAAATTTGATTTTCCTTGTTTTAAGAGTTACAGAAAAGTATAGTAGTGTACTTAAGAGTTATTATAGGCATCACACGAATATGATGCCTAATGCATCTTTGAAAATATATATTTCTGTATGGGCTGATGCTATTTTTATTAGTTTCATGTATTTTGTGATCTTATGATGAAAAACTAGTCAATGAGGTGTATGTCTGTTAACTTGCAACATATCCCTGAATATTGAAGGAAAATCTGAAAAATAAAATCACCCTTTCCAGGAGTTGCATATATATCTTCCATGTACCCTACAAATGGAGAAGATATGTGATAACTTTCGGTCAGGTGAAAATGGCGACGAGCTGGGAATTGAACCTGGAAACTCCTGCATTGATTGCAGGGATGTTAATCACTTCACCACCCATTCACCTTCCACAACTGTACACCATTTCCACCCAGATCCGGGTTCAATTCCCAGCTCGTCGCTATTTTCACCTGACAAAAAGTTATCACACTTTCTAGTTATTACAGGAATAACCAAATGTTTCTTTTTAAATTATTAATTATGTTTCTGTGTTGATATGAAATGAAATTTATTTTGTTGCCTCTTGAACAGTCAATACTCTTTGCAACAGCTGTTAGAAATGTAGAGCCATTATTTCAAGACCTGTGCAGGTTCCCTCGTGTAATGTTAATTTTATGTCTGATGTGCCACAAGTTGAAAGCTCTTAGCTTTCTTAGGTACTTCCTGCACTGTATCTCAAAGAGGTGAAGTTCTTCCAGAATTCAGATAAATATGTAACTTTTCTATATTAAACTATTATAATTATTTTGGATAGATTACTCCATAAGTTCAGTTTAAATAATCTATTTGCATCTTAACATTAAATTTTAAACCTGGGAGAGACAAGTTGAGTTGAGCATACTGTTAACTCAAATATCCTGTAGTAGATTTTATTTCTCTACAGTAGCGAAGAATAAACAAACTGAAATAACACTTTTTTAGTAATCAACACATGACAACCCAAGAAACAAAGTTCAACTTAAATAGTTGAGAATTCCTTATTTTTGTTTCGGATTATTAAGTATTTCAGTGAAGATTGCAGTCCATTGATTATTGTTCCTGTGTTGTCTAATTTTTGTTCAACACATTCAATATATATCGTGTGTATCTCTCTCTCTCTCTCTAAATGTGTGTGCGCGCGTGCGTGTGTGTTTAGACACTCAGAATCTGGGGCCAGAACTGCTCCACCCTTCATAAACGGCCCATAAACATAGAAAATACGGATCTGAAGAAGAACAGGGAGTGATGGAGCAATTCTGATTCAGCACTTCAAAATTCATAAGGATACGTTTGGTCTTTGGAACAGACTAATTATTATTTTTTGTTCCTGTATTTTCGGGAAACGTGATATGTGAAATCCATGACTAGACAAACAGTTTCATGCAGCTGTGAATGTGATGCTGAACTCTGAAGACACACGTAGATGCCATGTCATCGCTGTCGCGATAACGATACCAGTATGCTCAGGCTACGCAAGACATGTCGCTCCGCAGCTCTCGTTGCAACGACGTGTCGCGGTTCCAAGCGAAACTTGTCTTCGTTGCGACATCTGCCATGCGGCGCCATTGCAACGAAGAGAGTTACAAGCGGAACTGTTAAGTCTGCGGTTGGAGCGGTAACGAGGTAGTTTCAGTTGTAACGACCATCCTCTAGTGCACACTACGCTGGCGATGTCTATAATGAAGATCGGCGCGAGAGAGCCAATGTGGACGAATCCGTTTCCGAGCAGTGACTGGCAAGATCTAAGGAACTCGCATGGTCTTGAGGTAAAGGAGACGTGGTAAGGTCAAGCCCCGAGAATATCTATGACGCAATTTTGAAAACTAGCTGTAAATAAATTACGTTTCTTCGAAAAATATTTTTTGTTGGTTTTGGTATAGGATTTTCATTATTAAATGAAAGTAAATTGAACTAACTTGGTACATTTATATTTTGCTTCGACGCATAATGCTCCTAGTGTGTGCCGCGATTCAATCCTAAATACGAATTTTACGTTGTCTCCACTCTCACCATTAAACAAATTATGTTTTTCCATGTTGATTCCTTGAATAATTTAGACAAAAATATTATTGCGTTTATTCTCGGTGATAATGATACTGTATATACTTAAAGCTGAAAGCTCAAAAAACTCGGGGCTCGGAGTTGGCATTTTTTTCATTATTTTTTTATTGGACTTTCTATGACTTCAAAGAATTGATTTCTAACGTTTTTAACATCGTGAGACCATTTGAATAGAATTTCATTAGTTCTTCATGCACATTTATGAAGAATTTTATTGAACTGTAATTTTTATGTATAATTAAGGCAATCAGTCAGAATTTGCATGTTTATTATTTAAATATGACTTAACCTCTATGAATTCAGTGGTATAATCCAACCAGCTCAATTTAATCTTACACTTTCTTAGTGATAAAAAATACGCGCGTAAATTATTTTTAACTGCTTATTTCGAATTTTTAATGCATTTAATTGGATTTTTTGTGTAATTTTTTTACTTTTTACTCATAGTTTGAACTTTATGTGTGTAAATTTTCCGATTTTGTAGTGCATATTGTCCGGGGCCTGATTATTACCCTAACAGTTTTAACATCTCATTTTGTTAATACTACAAATAAAATTGTTTTTTTACGAGAAAGTGTTCCCGTGATAAATGCGTCCTAATCACGTCACGATCCCTTCCACAGATAATTTCTGAGTGCACTTCTGAAGTTTTAAAGTTCTATTCACAGATAAAATAAGAATTGAATCAGAAGTGAAATCTCTAAATAACAAGAATTAAAGGAAAACCTAGGTACCTTCTGTGTTATTTCAATATAAATGTATTTGATTATGGTTTAAACTATGGTATTTTCCTTTCAATTTCTGCTTATACGGGTATAAGACAAATTTCGAGGAAACGTGGTAAACAGTCTGGAAGAAACCAATTCAATCTTCCGGGTGACGTATTGTGAGTTCATTTATTGCGTACAAAATATTAAATATATTTTTAAACGTGCATTTTCAAACAATACTTTTTATAGAGTACACATTTCTTTATTCCCCGTATCACTCTTATTGAGATTAAATTATTAGAAACTTAAGAAAAGCGGATACACACTAACGGAAACGGAGAACTGATTTTGATTCGAGAAACTCTCACGTTATACGAAACACCCAGTTGAGCGGTAGGGTGTGGGTTCAAACCCTCTCGGCAGAACTTGATGAGGTTTTCAGCTGGGGTTTCCCTCACCTACTGACAAATGTCGGTTCGGTACCATATGTTCCCTGGCAACACAAAATCTCGCCTTCCTAATTCCCTTATCCAAGTCCAACGGTTATGTGGAAGAGCAGGCCTCATGGCGTGAACCTCGCCGAAAGGTATAAAATAAATAAACACTTATATATCCAATTCAATTTCTCGATTTCGAAGGCATACGCGGAAGTGAAACCAAAGACCACAACCAACAACAAATCACTAATTAGAATATGTTCAACAAAGAGAGGAAACTGATATCGACGAACCAGTAATGAAAATAGAAACTAATCAATAGTATGTTTGAGATTTTGTGTCTAGAACATAGAGATTTTTCAAATATTTAATATTTTTTGCGAAGTAGGGTAGAAAAAACCCAGTGAGTTAAATTTACAAAAGAAAATTACGTCATTTCTTACTAAGACTTGGATTTAGATAATTAGATTTGGTCAAAGGAATCTCTTTTCGTTATTTTGGGCAGTGAACATGTTATGGTGAATTTCGAACATTAATTTGGCGTATTTTATTTAAATAAAAAGATATAAGACTATTTTAGACTGATAGTAAAATGAATGTGGATGCTATCCCGCCTTACTTAGAAGACGGAGAAATTGCATACAATGCATTGCTGTTATCAAACATACTTCCATTAGAATGCAATAGCGAATATAAAATAACCAGCGTTGCTGATCTTGAATGTCAAATAGTCCCGATATTTTTTTGAAAAATTCCGACTTTTTCCAATTATTAATATTTTAGTGAAAGAAATTTAACATCAATAATATGTTCGTTTGATCTAATATATTAACTAATAATTAATGACTTGTATTTTTTTGTGTGGGGCTTTAGGGCTCGCCAACATCGAAGGTCATTAGAGCCCATTTAATGACTTGTTATCTTTATCTACAGAGCAAGAAGTAGGAAAGAATAGTAAAACGGATTGCTGTCGGTGTCTGGGAGATTCCCACGCTTCTAGTATGGCTTGGGAACTTTTACCCCAAAATGCAACTGGGAATAAAAACCCCGCCAGCGAAGCGAGTTTATGAACAATAAAACAACAAAAAATACAATAAAATGTATGTAATATCGCCAAGAACTAATGAACGTTGGTATTTTTGGCTAATTGCTTTTCCAGCGGTTAATAATGAGTTTCATTTTTTATTTCACATTTCTGCTTTCTAAATCTTATGGTAGATCGAAGAAAATATTTCTATTAATAATTTATAAATAATGAGTGAGGAAAATGTGACATTCGAATCTCGAAGGATAGGCCCAGATATAGTTTCTTATTATTTACTCTCGCACCATTCATATGTCATCCGACTCGGGGAGATGCTCCAGGAAGAGCATTCAGTACCTCTTGAATTTCATTAAACAAAATCACTGTGACCCATTGTCATCCTCCATCTTCGACCCCTTCAATAATAAGGGAAAAGAGTGAAGCTACATTTTAAGCAAAATGGCTTTTTTTTCCTCAAAATTATGGAATTATCGTTACTAAAGAGTTACATATATAAAAATGAAATGTTAGAATTAACTTGGAATTCCTTATTATTTTATGTTTTGACCGGAGTTGATGATTGTTTTGAATGCGATGGTGAGTCACACTCATGTATGAGTAAATGCATTTTCGACCTTTTTTCACAGACCATTTTATTATTATACAGAATGTCCCAGAACTCATAAAACATTGGAGAGACGGTAGAACTCATTAATGGGAACATACAATCAGTGAGGTACACATGATCAGTAATGTCCCCCAAAGGAGATACGAGTATAATGCCATAAAGACAGTAAGAACATTAGAGAAAATAGTGTTCAAAGTGCTTTATTATGAGAATTAAGAAAGTGAAGTAGGTGTTCAAAGTTCAACAACTTTAACGAATTACTACAGATGCTCTGGCCCATTAGCAGCAATACAGATCTCGCACCGACGTCGCAGGAATTCGCGAGGTTCCAGGCAGAACTCCAGGTCAACATCAATTAATGAACGGAACTTAGATCATTTGTTGTTGAACTTTGAACACCCATATCACTTTCTAAATTCCCATGACAAAACGCTCATCTCTTTTTTTGTATTGTGTTCTTACTGTCTTAGTGGCATTACATCTCCTTCGGGAGACATTTGCGGACATGTGTACCTTGAGGATTTTTTTTGTTCCTTTTAATGTACTCTAGCATCTCTCCAATTTTTTACGTTGAGTTTTGGGATATTCTGTGTATAATACTTGTCCAGAAACCGGAGCAATGCTAGAGGAAAGTTCGTCATTTTAATTCATATGATTCTTATTGAATCTTCATTGATTTCTGCTAAAACAGTATTTTGAACGTCACTCGTCATCATGGTGACGTTGCATAGTCTAACCTGTTCATACCATTCATTGGTAAATTTTCAAGTTCTTTGGCCAAACCTTCTGGTATTCTTTCCTTTAATATTATCTGCAAGCTCTCGTCCGTTACTTCCCATAGCAGTTGCGCTAGGGATGTCTATAAGGCACTTCATTTCCAAACATATATGGAATTTGAATGATAGCACTCGAAGCTTTGTTTTTCTTGTTGTTACAGGTGTCCTTACATAGGTTACCATAGTACGACATATAGTGTTTAAAAGTTTACGTTCTCACCACATCCTTAGTGGCTACAGTAGAGATATCTGAAATACATAGAATTTTTCCTCGGTTAGCATATAATAAAGTACCTGAGAAACAAAAGGGAGTAAGTCCAAAATGTAACTGTATCTTGTTAGCCCTAAAACATTTTCTGCGTTGAAAATAAAACGAATCAGTGATTTCGCTTTGATAGGTTTTTTGTGGGGCTTCAAGGGCTCGTCAACAACAAGGTCATTAAAGCCCATCCCTTTGATAGGATACGTGCGTGATTATTATTTGTATTTTTTCACTTCTCATTGTTATCAAAAGTGTTCAAATACAGCTCTTTTGATAAAGTGGTTGCTTGAACTTACTCCTGATCAGGCACTTCCCAGTTTAGTAGAAACCGATCAAGTTATTTAGAATGATGAGCATTATACATACATCAGTACATACATATATTGACTTTCTATTATATCTGTACACAGATTGAATTAAGATATCTACAAAATAGTATTGGTTATATCTTTACTTTTGATTCCACATTCATATAATGGTGCAATTTCAGCTCTTTTGAAGTGATTCGGATTCACATGAATTTCAGTAGGAAAAACTATTACATATGATAGCATTTCCACTGTTTTTTATTTACTCATTAAACTCAAATAGGAATTAGATTTGGTACAAGAAAATATATCTTCGAAACTTATGAGGGTTGTCCACAAAGTAACCTCCGTTAAGCAATAAAATCATAGGAATAGATGCAGAAAATGTATTATCTACAACACAAGACCACACATCTCTGCAATTGTTTACATATCGTCCTATTGATTGAAACATTTCCCATGCCTCTGAACTAGTTTAGAAACTCCTTTCTCATAATTCTTGTGATAACCTAACTTTTCAGTGACGACTTCATGCCACAAAATTCCTTGTACTGTGGAAAACTTAACGAGACACCAGTTTTCACGAACCTTTTCGTCAATTTTATGGACTCCATTACTACTATGTGTGCATTAAAACGTCATAGTGAGTTCTCCTCCCGCTACTTCTCATGTTACACGAAAACGGAGGTTACTTTCTGGATATTCCTCGTATATTGTATTTCCGATGAAACGGTACTTTCTGTTGTGAATCGACACTTTCTGTTCCTGGTTTGAATGACGGTGCGTTTCAACAATGTTTCATTTTAAGTTACTTACATTTTACTAAACTTTGAAAGACATTGTGTAATGTTAAATTTTTATATATATATATATATATATATATATATATATATATATATATATATATATATATATATATATATATATAATATATANACTATGTACATATCCTATACTTTTAAATGAGCAATAATTGTACCTATATACCTATGTACCTAAGTATTTGTCAAAAATTTTCTCGAGAACGACTAACGATTTTAATGAAATTCACAGATTAGATGTATTTTTGGATGAAAATGTTATATAACACGCTCTTTTTTCTTTGTAGAACAATTTTAACACGTATAATACTAGCATCATTAATGAACCAAATATCTTCTCAATCAAACCATGAGTCGGATGGTCCAGGGATTAACGTATGGGCTTCATAGTCCGGCGTTCGAATCCCCGGGAAATCAGTTGCTTTTTTCCTTGATTTTTGTCGACCATATGATAAGTCTCTTATACATTTATTCTCTTTTAAAAATTTTTACTATTAATAAATAGTTGCTAGGTAACAAAAATACGAATAAAAAGCTTAAGTTTACTGCTTAACTGCTAGAAAAGTTTTTCTTTCAATTCATACGAGTTTCTTTCAATCATTATGACTTTTTTTATTTGGAGTAATCCAACAAATAAGAGTTATATATTAGTTAAGAATCCGAAAACTCAGATTCGCCACCAACAGCATACCAAGCTGATTGAACCGGTGTTTTTCGAGACAGCTGACTTAAAATTTGCTCTTTAATAATAACAAAAAAAAATCATAATAACAATAATAAAAATTTTAAACACACGAGGAAAGTATAACCAGGTGGATCATGTTGACAAAAATAAATGAAAATATAACTTTCTGGCCGGGGAATCGAACTCAGATTCGTATATATATGAGACTTCACATACTACGAACAAATGTCGACGAACTTTTATCTTATTATTAAAAAAGTAATGAAATTACCGCACATAATACTTTCGAGGCTGAAACGTTATGAAATAAACACTAATATTCATTTGAATTAAACTCGACTACTTTTGATGTAACGTAGTAATAACAAAATCACTCTGAATGAAAGATAGCTCTACTAAGAAAATACGAACTAACGAATTCGTGAAAAGTAATAATTGACAAATAAATAAGTGGAATTTTCTTCAAAGTTAAAATGTGTTTTTAAAGCTGTTCAATTCAAAAATAAAATTCAGAATATAATTCAAAGACAAAATTTATCGCCTACCTTATTAAAAAATAGTAGACCAGCCTTTCCTTTGAATCGTCGATGGAAGATGAACACGTGTAGAGTATTTTCTTTCAACCTTGACCCTCTGTCCCCGATTGTGTGCGAAGTGTGTGGGCGTCAGCATGCGATAGTAAGATTCTGCAGACACGAGTAAACGCGTGCCTACAGTGATAGAAAGAGTCTGCAATCTTGCAGAAGGTTTTTGTCCCTGGTTAAAGTCTAGCTGCCGTACGAAAAGTTACCAAATTCGGGAGAACTGCCAACCTACTCAATTGATTCCTCCTATGTCGTACATTACTCGACTTAGTGATATTTTCATCTTATGCGTTGTATTCTCTACCACCAAACTTGACAAAATACCTCTAGAGAAAACCTCTCCTTAGAATACTCCTTTTTTTATTCTTTGTAGAGTAACACAAAAGTAATATTTCTATTAATAAAATACATCGCGTAAATTATCTAAAAAATCCTAATTTTTTAATCTACTTTCAACGAAATTCATTTTATGGTAGTCTCTTTGTTGTTTCCATAGTGTTGGTACACCCGTAAGGTAGTGTAAGTGCTACCAAAGGATGATTTTAATATCAAACGACAATCTGAGGCAGTCCTAGTTTGAGTGTCCGGGTTTTTGTTCTAAAATATTAGTGGTGGCTGTCCTGAAACACCACTTGACATCTTTGTTCTTTCGGTGTCCAAACTCTCGATAACTTGAGTATAGCTACATAATTCACTACTAATCAAATTTTTTCTGACCATATGAGAGATTAACATGAAGGAAACAATAGTTAGACAATAGTTATTGAGAAATAATTTGTCATTAACTTACTATGAATTATAAGCAATGGTATTAATTATTTGTGAATATTAAATTATTGCATTAGGAAAAAATAGTTTCACAAATAAAATTATATAAATCTATGGTCTTTAATGTAGTTTCCACAAATAATAAAGCATTATATGAATACATGCAATGGTGGATCTATGGGGGGGGGGGGGGA
>NNCF01127388.1:319183-360846 GCA_002313205.1 Laupala kohalensis
TATTCTTAATATTAGTTTTATAAAGCTTACATGTTAAAAGCGAGGGATACTTTTAGTACATAAATAGTCAGGTTTTTGTTTTACAATGTAATGGGATTTTATAGAGTCTAATAAACCCTTAAAATCTCAAATCAAGGAAACATTGACTTACACCACTCTGATTCTCACCAGCTAATATGTACATCTTCCTTCGCTGTAATGTATTTAAAGTAGTATAATAATTTTACATTTTATGCTACAATTTTAGGCATAAAACGTATCTACTGCTAAAGTAATATTTGAAATAGTGTTCTGAAAAAGTATATTCGTATAGAAAATTAATATATTTACTACGTAGAAAAGTTCTTGGTTTACCAATAAATTTCCGTAGGCAACATTCCATTGTTGTCACTTTTAAAATACCTAAATGGCAAGCTCCAAAACAAAGCGTTTTTAATTTTAATAAGAAATCTCAGGAAAACCATTCATTACAACAAGCAGATGGTGTAATGCGCGTTAGTTCGGTGGACAATGATATTAGTGAACCGGGCACCTCTAGAGATACAAGAAACAATATTGAGGAAGTATTGCAACAAGGGAAAAGACCAGCTCGAAAAGCAAAAACTGCATGCGTGGAGCGATTATTCAGTATTATAGTGGATCTCGATGAATCTAATTCTCAAGAACTCCTTCGTGAAAGACGCGGCTGTCAAAAGAAAAGGAGACGTGTTGAGAGTGTTGAAGAACAGGAACTCGACGTCTTCAAGACTTGTGAGAGCGAGACAGGCAACGAAGAAATCAAGAGACAACCGAAGAAAGAATTGAACGTCTTGAAGGCTTGAGAGAGCGAGCCATTCAAAGGCGAGCAGAAGAGTCTGAGGAATTTCAACATCAGCGATTGGAACAACAACGCCGTGGAAATCCGAGACGGTAACGAGATCTTCAAAAGCATCCATTGGCTACTTATAAAATAGCTAAGTCTTCAGTTAACTCCTATCAAAGCTTAGGCATTTTTGATGTCTCTTGCACTCATTGAGGTGCTCTGCATTTTCCCGAAGAACGTGTGAGTAATAAACGCAACTCTTTTGGGGACTGTTGCTTACATGATAGCATTGATCTTCCTCATTCTGAATTTCCGAATGATTTAGCGAGACTATTTCTTAAACGTCATCTGCTAGCAAATGAATTCCATAAGAGGATACGAAACTTAAATGGATGTTATGCGATGTCATCTTTTATTGTAGATAACGATGGTACAATTAACATTCGGGGTATTTACAGTTACGTTGCCAGTGGCCAGGTTTATCATAAAATAAATGTAGTTGCTCATCCTACCCAAACATCTAAAGAAGAATTTGAACGTCCTCAGTATAACCGGATCTACTTTCTAGATTTTGCGCATGCTATCACCGAACGTCTAAATAATCCAATGAGTCATGGAATAAGTGGACGTCTTTTTAATTTGTTGGAGAAAATTATGCGATCTGTAAATTCTTTTGTTGAATGATTTATGATGATGCGAGTAGTAGAAGAAGAAGCAAACCAATGAGCTACTGCGGAAGGAAACCCACCTCCGTATATAAAATTGTTTTTCACTTCACCTGAAGGTACTGATTATAGAAGATTTAATATCCCTCTTTAGAATGAAGTGCCGTTGTCACATTAAATGCTGATCAAAGTTTTCCGGATAATGAGTTGGTAATTCATCAGCGCGGGAAGTCTATTGTGACCACGAGAAACATCGACAAACGCTGCGAACCTTTCACATATCTTTTCAATCCTAAAGAACTTTCGGGTTTTCTATTTACATTGCATTAAAAATTCCTTACCGCAGCCGTGGCAACGTTACAAGAGTTGAACTCGCTAATTATCGCATTGCGTTTCGGACTGCACTCACCAAATGTATAGATTCGGAAGTCAACTTACAAAATCCAGTTCTCAGCCTGTTGAAATTCAACGCATTACATTTTGGAGGTCGTCTTTCTCAACACTACGTCGTTGATACTTTTATTAGAGTTGAGCATGACAGAATTCAGTGGATTAAAGACAGTCAAAGAAAAATTCTTGCTGAAAAGTATACAGGAGTCGCGAATTTCTTACAGGAACTGTCAGAAAAAAAACGTTGCTGTTTGTGAGAAAAATATTTTGCCTTCATTTCCTGTATCTACAAGATTACACGAGTTATGTTCGTGGGAGACCGATTTACTAGACGGTCTTAAGAATCGCAGGTTCTTACCGCGAGATCGCTCGAAGAAATGAAACACACAAAAGTTTTTACTACGCTTTATTCACGACGTAGTCGTGTTGGAAGTTACATTACAAATGAGCTGGGGAAGTCTCTCATTGTTCCCTTTTATGCCAATCGATTTCCAAACATATAATTCCAACACAGCAAACAGCCCATTCCTAAATTCCTGAAATATAAAGTGACATTTATATTTTCGGGGAAGTCGCTCTAGTGTCTTCTAATGGGCGACGCGTTCCTGCTGAAGACAGCTGGCACTATGAAGGGTTCCACTGTGTGCTGTGCTTAACTCACGGAAAACTTTGAAGATGCCATCGCTATAGTCCGTCATCTTGGGTCCCCAGATTTATCACGATGACGTGCAATCCGGATTGGCCAGAATATAAGGATGCAGCACGTATTACTTATGATGATGAATCATTTGTACAATAACTTGCCCAAGACCGACCAGATCTGATGGCTCGGGTTGCGAAACTTAAATTCAGTGATTTAGTTGGTGAATTAGAGAAGAAATACATTTTTGGAATAGCTTTAGCATACGTCTATACAATAGAATTTCAAAAACGTGGCTTACCTCACATGCATTTGCTATTAATCACATATCCTGAAAATAAGATTCAGAATAATGAGGAACTAGACGATCTTATTTCTGCTGAAATTCCGGAGGAAGAGGACTAAGAATTGCGAGAACTGGTATTGAAGTGGATGATACATAAGCCATGTGGCGATGTGACTCCTATCGCACCATGTATGATAAAAAAGAAATGGACGAGTAAAGTGCCGATTTAGTTTTCCAAGAAGTCACACCTTTGGCGGATGGTGAAGTCGAATTATCGTCGACGCTACGATTGTAAATTAGATCGAAACAGTCATCATTTTTCTCACAGACATGCCGTTTATCGCAAAGATATAAACAAACAGAAAATAAATGGACAATCGCCATGTAGCCATAGATAATACATTCCTGCTTAAACGATTCAAGTGCCATATCATCGTGGAGTATGTAGGAAGTATTCGTGCTGTCAAATACCTTTATAGATATAAATACAAGGGACATGATTGCGCATTCATTAAGATTATTGAAAATGAAACAGTTAATCACAATGAATCAGATTTGTACGTTCAAGGTCGATGTATTACTCCACCTGATGTATGCTGGCGTTTGTTCGGTAACGAAATTCAGAAAAAATGTCATGCAGTTCAATGCTTGGACATTTATCTACCTGGTCAATTTAGGGTTTTAAATATCAAACAAACTCAAGAAGATTTATCTGATATAGAACTAAAAGGATCGACTTTAAACGCTAACTTCAGACATAATCAAGCTCTCAAGAAAAAAGAAGAAAATCAAGAAGTCGTTTACCATTACTATTGGCAGATGCCTGAGCATTTTAGATAGATTGGAGGAACAAATGAATGGGTACCTAGAATGAAGAAAATTCGTGTCATTGGAAGAATACACAATGTGAACTTTGTTTAAATGCCAGAACTATACCATTTGCGACTTCTACTATATCATGTGAAAGGTGCTGTCGATTTTAATGATCTTCTAACTGTGAATGGAGTAACAAACGCCTCGTATAAACAAGCTTGCGTGGCTAGAGGACTTATTTATGATGACCAACAGTGAAAAGAGAGCTTGCAAGAATCAGGTCTATCCAAAATGCCTAGAGCTATGAGAACACTTTTTTCTCAAATTCTCATTTTTGGGTCACTTGAAAATCCTAAGGCGTTGTGGGCTACATTTAAGAAGATCTAGCAGAATATTTTATCCAGGAAGCACGACGTAATGGGGGCTCGGAAGAAGAAGCTATTAAAAGAGCTTACCGAATAATTGCGTATAAATTAGGTACTGAATCGACAGAAGGGACAAATTTTCGCTTCTGGGTAGATCAAAATGGATGTCGTTGACAGCTTCGAAAATCAACACAACGAAAAGCTTTTGAATTCTGCACATAATCATGCCGTAATTGGAGAACAGATGTACCACCAACTCAGAGGCACTCAAAAAGAAATTGTTGACACAATTCTTAATTCCCACATTAATCAAGGACCTGGACCGAAGTGTTACTTTATAGATTGTCCTGGTGGTACAGAGAAAACTTTTGTATATAATACACTTTACTACATTTTGACTGGAAAGAACGATAATGTTAAATGCATGGCATTTACTATTCTGAAGAATAGTTGCATGGAATTGCATCTATTCTCCTTCCCGATGGTCGAACGTCTCACAAAACGTTTGGACTGAATGTGCCTTTAACGCCTCATTCGATTTCCAGTATTAAACCAGGTTCATCCAAGGCTGTAGAGCTTGCGAAAATTGATATTTTTAATGGACGAAACCCCTATGCTACCGAAATATGACTTCACAACATTGATCAATTGGTTCGTGCAATAGTCAACACCAGTTTGCCGTTTGGTGGAAAGATCGTTGTTTTGGGAGGAGATTTTCGGCAATGTTTGCCTTTTCAACAACGTGCTAATCGCAGCGAATTGATAGATTTTCCTAAAAAAAGCAACAAATTATGGCGTAATTTCCATTTCTTCTCACTGACAGAAAATGTGCGTGTCGATCCTGGGGAGAGATACTTCGCTGAATATTTATTGCAACTCGGAAACTTAACTTTACCTGTAAATGGTATGCATGAGATTGAATTACCTTCAGATATTCTTTCCGAAGGCAATATTATCGAAGAAATGTTTGGAGACTGTCTAGCTAATAACACATACGAAAAAATAAATGCCAGAGCAATATTTGCTTCTTCAAATAAAGATGTTAACAAAATTAATTATGGCATAAATGAAAAGCTTCCTGGAAAATATAAAATTTACAAAAGTCACGACTCCGCGAAGGGTCTAGAATTTACTCCAGAATTTCTCAATTCACTTGAGATGACTGACTTGCCATTGCATGAGCTCAAACTAAAAAGAAATACAATACTAATGGATTTGAGGAACTTGGTGTATCTGAAGGACTGTGCAATGGAACGAGACTGTTCATCACAGATTTATTTAACAACATTATTAAGGCAAAAATTATCACAGGAACAAATTCGCGCCCCGAATTCCATATTCCCAGAATAACTGTAGATTCTAATAAAAGGCAGCTTGCATTTACTATGCAAAGGCATCAGTTTCCTGTCAGAGCAACTTTTGCCGTGACAATACATAAAGCACAATACCTTCGAAATAGTTGGAATAATTTATTAACTTCAGTATTTATGCTTGGAATGCTGTATGTTGCATTTTCTAGAGTTAAGAGAAGAAGCGGTTCCGCCCGCAAATCCTCGCCTTTCAGGTAATGTTGTTTGGAGTGAAATATTAGAAAATTATAATTAGACGATCTCATAACATTCCAGTGGTAGATAATTCTAAATTTTAAGAAGCTATTAACATTCTGCAGATTCTGCGAGAATAGGTACCGTGAAAAATTATTAAAAATAGTGATTCATGAAAAATTCACTCAACTTTCGAATATCTCTTTCGAAGTGATTATCAGTCAGAGGCAAAATACCTTCTTTCAACTGTAGACTATCATTGCTACCGTAGAAACAGCGAATCTCAAGGAAGTCACCAAGCAGTCAACATTATCTAGGTATGTATGTTTAATAGTAATGTCTAATATTTTAAGTGGGTAAATTGTGAATTTGTATGAATATATAATTTTGAGTTGTTTACGAATGTATCCATAAAAAGGGGAAGCGAAATGAAAGACATGTGGTTATTATCTTCTATTTACTCGCTGTATGTTTTCTTCTCCGTGAATAAAGAGTGTCCATTCCATAAAACTTTGGAATTAATCCTTAAACCGGACACGAAAAGAATCTTATATGGCAACGTTAATTGCACTGTTAACAAATTAGCAACATATTTATGTATCAAATCATTCGTTATATTCATAGTTACATAGCAGTGCAACGGATAACGCACTGAATAAGAAAATCGTTGTTTGAATCCCTTTAAGGAAATTAGTTTTTTAATACATTGTGTGAAGATCATGATGTGCATGATTATTTACGACTTTTTTTACTGATTGAAAACCATGTGACCATTTCGTCAGTCATCCGAGCGAAGGACGGTCACCCTGATATTGTATATTTATACCACAATTATATTAAATTAGTTTATTGCCCTCCACATGATCACATGCAGTTTGTGACTGCTTTTCGACTGTAAATTGTTTATTCCTTTATTTATTTTAGGATATATTCCTTTAGTATTTTCTCTAAATTATCTCATCTACGAAAAAGTTTATGTTGAATGTGATTTATGCATTATGTATTTTTCCTTTTTTGATACATATGTTACAAAATGCGTTAAAAATAATCTGACCAATATAGACCAACATGTTAACATGATGTGGCCTTGTTTCACTCCATCGATGTCCCGAGGTACGCTCCGCACTGCGAGCAGTGGTGATTGACATCTTTACACGATGGAGCACAGTATGGAATTAGACAACAAGGAATGCACCTGGAAATAAATCATGCGTAATTAATTATGTCCATTTTCATTATCCCTCCTGTGGTGACTCCAGTAGTCTCACAGACTGTCCGTTTTTTTGTGGTCAAGAACTAAACTGCTAGAGATGGCTCAGTCTTGTCGAGTAGTTGTCACAGAGGTAGCTGGGAGTTGTCTACTATGTACGCGAAGTTATAACATTCCTTTTTATTATAATTTATTTCCGTCTCCTAGACCGACGTCTTCACTCGCTGTCTGTGGTCCCTCAAGCCGGCGTCTCCACTAATGTATCGCATATTTACCAATTGGAAGGTAAGTTAATTTTTTTAAATAATAAGCATTATTAATTATAACATTATCATTGTTATATTTAATGATAATATATTTGTTAATGTGGTAGAAGTTTTTAAAATGTTTACATTTTTGTTACTATTATGTTTCTATTATAACCAATAGACTGGAAAACTACTGGAAAACATAGCATGTGTATACGAAAACAAAACAGAAACTCGAAGTTTTTTATGATTGTAAAATACTATACTATTCAGAACGATTTCAAATATTCGTTTAATATACTTTTTGCCTTGTCACTAATCACTAACAAATATCTCTTCTTTTCCAAAAGAAACATTAACACAGTCTCATAGTCCGAGTTTACCAGTAACGTAACAAAGATTCACGTTACCACTGTAGGATTAACGAACCTTGCACGTCAAAAATCGTAAACAATTAAGGATTGTTGTTTACATAATAGTGGTTATCTATTTTATATATATGCGCATATATTATTCATATTAGTAGGAGACTGTCACATTTACATTTTATTTTGTTCACGAGTTTTATTTGTGTATTTCTTTAAACAATTTTCATCTAGAAAGTAGTGAATGTTATAAATCAACAGGACCAGGCACTTCTGATTAGATGGATTCTCATTAAATACGTGTCTCTTTTATTGATTTAATTTGGAGTTGTTGAAGTTGTTTTAAACAGTTAATTTATTCCCTTTCGCACTGTAATAAACCTCAGTATTACTTTTTAAATCATAAAGTACAGTTTTAAGGATAACACAATGGTATTTCAAAACTACATATACTTACAAAAGGAAGAACAGAATAGCCACACAAAGATGGGTTCGAATTGTAATCCTTTTCTTTATCACCGAAAGTCCTTCATGGCCACATTTCCGACATGACATTTGGGTTGGTTCTCGTCCAAGTGCAGGTCCAATAGTTACAATAAGAACTGCAAAATAACAACGGGATGGAAATTTTGGAAGCACATATTAGGGTCGACCCGAACCTCATATGACAGACATGGCCACCCGGCGTCGATGAAACCTGGAATGGCATCTTCCCTCATTCTCTCTATAAAATAAACTATCATTGTGGTGCATATGCATATAGTGATGTGTGGACCTTTCTAAGAAATACTTTGAAGATCGCGAAGGACTCTGTGAATGCACAATAGGGGAAAATGGAATAGGGGAGGATGGGAAATGGAGGGAGGAGTCGCATGAATGCCTCAAAACAGTAAGTCAGTTACAGCGAAGGAATGAAATCGCACGTCGTGGAAGACAGTTCGAGAAACATTCACCTATGAATGAGATGTCAGAGCTTACAAAAATTTTATTCATATTATTTTCAGATAAGTCACATCATTTTTAATAGCTAATTCCGTTGTACAGATCTGAATAATTACTTTAATTATTTCTTTCTTCAAGTGTTTTCCCTTTCTGATCGAAGTTTTCTCTTGTCAATTGCCGGTTTAGATAGTGATGATGATTCTGTTCTTATTTGTGAATTATGCTCACAAGAAAACTGTGACTAGTTAGTTATGGAAGAACTCTCCATTCTTTCCCAGGGTATGTGGCAAAACGGTAAAATGGAACTTTTTTTTCTCAAAGCTTTCTCACGAAGTTATGTACTTTTTTATTGCTTTCATAGAACCACTACGTTCTTTAGTGAAATAAAATATTATTCATGTATTGATTGGAATTTTCCTTTAAAAATCAAATTATGATAGATGAAACGTTAGCACTCCATTCTGCTTCACATTACAAAGTCTAATTTTTCACTTTTTCGAGAATGTTGAAAAATGTTTTGTTTAAGAACAGTGTAAACATTTTCTACCGATAATGATGATGAGCGACAATGATGTTGATTGTGACATCAATGGAATGTTCTGGAGTATATTATTTTGGCATCCATGTTGTCTAAAGATAACTTCCAGCAAACATTATCTTGCCTTTACAAAAAAAAAGTTTGTAACAGCTTTTTTGACAATAATTTTATTCATTTATTTCACTCCCATATTGATATTTTGACAACTTCTTTGTATTGTTATTATTAATGTTATTATTAGCATTGCTGAAGTCAGTGGCTGGAGGAGGAAGGAGTTTTTCAAAATTACCTAACGTCGACCGGTGACGTTAGCAATTGAAAACGTGCTTAAATTTATTGATCTATTTTAAATGATTGGCAAGTTTAAAGTCAAAAAAATACGGTACTCTTTTTCCACATTTTATATTTCCTTTCTTTTATTCATAGGACCTAAAAACTACTTTGTTTCACTCCAGTTTATTACAATGTGTAGTATCTTCTTCATTCTTCTGGATACAATGTCATTAAAGCGTCCAAAACAAATTGTGGTCATTTTTTCAATTATAAGTCCATTGTTGTTGTTATGTAAATAACCATTTATAGATATTTCTCTAAGGTTGTTGTTGGGAAAGGGCGTCAAAAGAAGACTTTGCATATGCCAAATGAAACCCTTGGACACGTCCTGAATATAATGGTTGGTATTCATTATGAAGTTACATCTCACCAGCTGCTCTTTCCTTGTCGACTTTCAACGGAGGAACGGATTTGGAATTACTCGTACGATGTTCTTTTTTAGCCATAACTCTTCTAGGCGCCCTCTTCTAGGAAATTTTTACTTGATTTTCTTCCCCCTTGATGGCATTTTACAATATCTAAAGACCAATGCCATCAGTCAGGACTCGTTTCTGCGCCGCATAGAAGTAGAAGGGCTGAAAAAGAGGAGCGTAAGAAAATTCTTGAGAATATCATGTAAGATGTTTCATTCAGAAAACAGTATTAGGAAACAAAATGAAATTATCTTCCACAATTTTAATTTTTTGGAAAATATTAGCTATTACAAATAAAACCAGCAAAATGGAATCTCATGAAGATCTTAGAAATAGTACTCGGCAATATCTCGTTCAATGAATACGGTCCAAGACGTGTACTTGACTAATGTGCCTCTTCGCTTAAATGTGAGAGAATTCTAGTCGGTGGATATTATTGAATGGAAAATGAAGGTAAGAAAACATACCATTAATCTTACCTTAATACTCATACCTATTATATGTTTATCTCCCACTGTCCCAAAAAAATAGGATGAAGCTTTTAATTCTAAAACATTTAGAATAACAATAATGTTAGAATCACAGATTGGAGTATTTCATTTCGGTTTATCCACAAGAGTGAAAAAACGCACTCAAAATTCATTCAATTGCCTCCAATTCTATTTACGATATCTTCTTCTTTGTTGCTGAGCAAATTTATAACACTGGAATACTTCGTAATTCATTGTGGAAACTAACAATAATATTTCGTTTAAACACATTTCTCCTTGGAGTTCCCTTTACTCACTGATAATAGTGTATGATTTAGTTCTGAGAGTTTGTCATGTAAGAGAGAAGTGCTTGCTTATAATCAACGCTTTCATTTACAAATTTTCCTCAAGGACATATATTCATAAGATTATGTTGTCTATACGAAGGATGGTTGCTCTGGTGAAAAAAATACTCTAACGAAACAGAAAACTTTTACAAAGTACAAGTCAAAGGAATATGGGAAATGTGTGTTAGTCTGGAGACTCAAAACTCCATGATGACGTTTCCTATTTTAAATGTTTAGTTTTTGTCTCCAAAAGTAAGTAAGATTTTTTTCAAACAACATGAATACATATTATGTCATTTAAATATACAGTACTTCTGTAAAATAATTGAAATATGACGTTAAGAATGAGTAGACATGCAATTACTATTGCGTCCCGACAAATAATTCTGACTGTAACACTAAGTACTAAAAACGCGTATTCATAATCTGTCTAAAAAGGTGGCAGGTATTTAATTCAGTATAAAAAATGGGGAATGTTCGAAAATACATTTTAATCCTTTATTCAGGGATTTACAAAAAAATTCTTTCTTAGTGAGCTTCGACAATATAAAAGCAATCCCCTCCACTCGTGAGCTCACAGTGGTGTAGCTCCAAGAGGATTTGGAGGTAAAATACTCAGCGAGCGCAGGCGGTTGAATAATACAAGCAGTGTAATTTAATACTATAATCATAATCTATTAGAGATAGGAACTTGAAATTTTGATAGCGTGTTGTTTTTATATTGTGTTGACTCACTAAAAGGATTTTTGAAATTATATATAGGATAGGATATTTTGATAATTTAATTTTTATTTCACTTGTAATTCTTATTATCATTTTTTTATGCGATTATTAAATTAATTTTCCAAAACAAAGTTTTAGTTCACGAAATATCTTAACTATGTCACTTTTCATCTTCGCCGTCCCTACATGTTGCCATACACGCTTGACATCAATCACTCGTTTTCAAACGTTTAACAAAAGTCAATATTACACAACTTGTTTAGCTAGTAAATGATAGTAGTTAAGCGTGAAACAATTTAGTTTAAAAGCGCTATAACCTTTATTACAAGTTTATTTTACTAATTACAAAATGGTATATAATTATAATTAAATTTCTGTATGACGGATGCCACAGATATCATTCGATTTTTGTATGTAAACATCGTTAAATCAAATATTTAGAAAACCAATTTATGGAATTATCTGTACTAGCGGAACCAAGCACTCGAAACTCGAGTGTCACTTTTTTATTACTTACCTTTGTATTTTAAATTTAGATTTTTTAAATCGAAATCGTAGTTTTTCGAAATCAATAAATCATATTTGAAAATAAAACAGAATGCTGTTGTGCTGGAAAAAACAATTTGTCCTAACACATATTCTATTAGCTATTAATGATATTTCATATGTCATTTTATTGATCATATGTTATTGTTTCTTAATTAGTCGAGTTACTTCGCTCGCTGAGGACCCCCAGACCCTCATTAGCGCTCTCCCTTACCCTGCTCGCTAGTGGGTGGGCTAATCATGTTAATACTAGTCTGCTAAATAGTTGATTAATAATTTTAAACGATCTTCTTGAGCAGACACTTTATTGTACACAATTTCACCACCACATACAAATCTCACTATGCTGTATGTTTTTAAAATCTCCAATATAACTAGTGGTGCAAAACCATTGCACATACTTTCTCATATACGCTTCTCCGTCTGCAGCATAGAGTGAAAAAATTCTATAGTGAAAGGGTCATTTCTGGCGTGGTCCTTTTATATTTTGGTCGTCTTCCTGTTCATGCTCAAAGTCGCTTGATGAACTTTTTAGCGTCTTATATTTGAAATTTGAGAGTAAAATAAACTTTCAGAATAATATTTCAAATAGCGACGTATCAGTCTTATAAATATCGTAAAAGTGTTGTGTAAATATAATTTCGTTGTAGACAGAAATTTATGTATTTTCATATTTGCAGTGCGTTTTCTGTCCTCCTTTGTATTTTATCAGTATCATATCTTTCATTTCAGTTTACTAACAGTGTATTCTACGTTTGCTTGGTCCATTTACACTGCTAAATATTGTTCAAGCTTCTTGAAATAGTAAACAAATGCGTAAATGTTGCAGATATAAATTATTTTACTGCGTCTACACTAAACTTTTAAGCGAAATATCGCTAATGCGGATGTAATGCATACTAATTCTACTTTACGTACAGGAAATTTCAGCAAAATGTTGAACCAGTTTATGAAAAATATTCAAAAATGTACTTTTACCTTGATGTGCAGTGCCCTTTGTGTCGAAGTAAAAAGAAAATAGAAAGCACGTGCATATGTTAGAAGTAAATTCTACCCTAAATACGAAAAATGAAAAACAAAATATTTTACCATTCGGTCAGGAGTGCTGTGCGCAGACAGACGGACGGACCGGACGGACATCCGGTAAAAAACCACTTTTTCGGAATCAAAGGTCACCAAAACGGATATTTCCGCAAAAATCTCCTTTTCGAATTTTTTTCACGATTACAATACTTTCTATATACTACGTATATGAGAAAGCAAAAATAAGAACTTTAAAAACCTTTGAATGGAGTGTTGAAATTTTGTATAATAAAGTGTCGGTTCAAGAAGGTCGTTTAAAACGATTTATGAGGTTGCCACTGACGTGCCTTCCAACAGTCCAAATGGTGTAGCCGTATAAACGTCGAAAAAATAATCTGTTTTTGACACGGTGACCAGGCCATGTATTTCCAAATGAAATGAAATCCAGAACGCCAATTTATTTGGATGTACAGGCATGATGTCATTAAAGTGTCAATGTGAAAAATTTACATCACGCTATTTGGACGCACTCCAAATGCTCCGTGAATGTGCAAACCTACGTGCATTGTTATATTATTACAACTGAAATTGATTATTTCAATTCTTCCTTGACTTTGACTTTTTTTTCGCTTTTGGTGCACAAGACTTTCAATTTGTATATTTGATTTTCCCGAATCGCTGATTCGAAAAATATATCAACCGCGTTTAATGTTTTGATATTACAGTTTTGGAAACCGTTCTTTTCTTTATTATTTTTCAATTAATATTTCCTTCGTGTTTTGTAAACAAACCGTGTCTCTGCCCCCTACGTTCTCATCTTTCGTAAGCGCTTCATAGTTAATTTTCGCAAAAATGGCTACGTCGAACTACATCGAAATGCTAGTGGGTGTCTCACTACCCGATGGATACGCATGGTGAAAGGCGTTAGATCTATGGATCGGTTAGTGAAAACTATTAGTTACCATCAGCAAGCAGATAGTGGAGGACTGGTGAAAGACGGCCTAAATAATATTAAACTTATATATCATCGTAACAGAATGTTAGTTTCATTCAAATTCATAGAATACATTAATAGCTAGATTATCTGGTATACATTAATACGCAAATGTCTCAGAAATGTTTAGGTCCTTTTCAGCGTAACGACGCAGTAAATCACACGAATGAAGTATCGTACTTCAGAGCATTTAAAGAAATGTCGACGATTTCCAAGTACTTCATCTTCCACTTTTTTCTTTCCCAGATAACAGCAATTAAAATTTCATCAAGAAAAAAAGAAGTTAATTGACTCATTTAATTTAAAAAGATGCTACGTAACTATAACTTTATACTTGAATCAAAAATTGACAGCGCTAATGCGTCTGATTGCTGATATGAACAATGTTCGTAGAGAAATGTACTTTATGTACTATTCTAACTGTTCTAATGTCTTGTTTACATTGTTTAATGCTAAATATGAAACAGAGTGAAACTTGCCAACAACTAGTTGATATGGGGAAAGTAGTACCTGCTATATTAGCCAGAAAAATAAAATATTCAATTCTTCATTTTATCATAAG
The DNA here is from genome assembly GCA_002313205.1 of Laupala kohalensis. Taxonomy (NCBI): domain Eukaryota; kingdom Metazoa; phylum Arthropoda; class Insecta; order Orthoptera; family Trigonidiidae; genus Laupala; species Laupala kohalensis. The sequence continues at coordinate 333,403 of NNCF01127388.1, forward strand.
TACAGATGTATTCATACATTTGCGTTTTACCGTTATTGTTCATGTTTAGTTGAATTAAAGCCTCCTTTAGTTTTACCTCATTTACAAGCTGGTTCAGTTATTTGTTTTATTTTAGATTGTAAGACGACGGTAGGCTAAACCGCAACTGTAAGGAATTCAACGAACGTTCATGTCTTTTTCGCAGATTTTCACGACTTTCATAATCTTCGTGGCCGTGAATGTCTGCGAAAAATAAATTTTTGAAGCTCACGCAACACTATCGTTGCGACTCGGGGCTCGGTATATGTCAAAAGTGTTAAATACACGTTATATCTCCTTTCTCATATTTTCAAGTAGTGCTGAAAAAAAATACATAGTCCCATTTGAACAATCAAAGCTGTCAAAATTGCCGATATCTCTGCAGCTATATAAATAGCTAGATATATTTTGAAAACGACAAGAGGTATCGAAGTCGTATGTTACTATGTTAGCGAAAATAGCACTTCAGATTTCTTTATCCGTTTAAGATAAGAAGAGTATTTTCTATTGAATCACTCAGTATAATTGAAAAGAGAAGAAAAATATGAAAAATCTTCTTCTTTGGAAAATGGTATATGTTAGTACGAATTTTATACATATATTTAGGAGATTCGGGCCTCACCTTTACTTTTAAAGGAAGTTTTCGCTGTGTGTCTTTCACCGTGGTATATAGACAATGCCGTATAACATATCCAAGTTGAATACCCTTGGAAAAGTGCTATACGACGTACTAAAGTTTCGTTCATCTTCATTTATGACAGTTTTGCTCAAACATGGATATGATCTATACTTGTCATGTTACGTCTTACATGTGAATTTTACAAAATGTCCTACGACGACTACATTTCATTAATATTCTAGAGGGTGACAGTTAAGGGCTTTAATGACCTTACCGTTGACGAGCCTTAAAGTCCCACAAAAAAGGTGACAGTTTATTAATAACATTCCAGATATCGCTGTCTTTGCCAACACAATAAATTAACTTAAGGATAGTTTTGACAGTTTTCCTTTGTACACTCCCGCTGCTAATCATTATTATAATAAGCAAAGAATACTCATTCTATTATTCTTACGTTCCGTTTTCAACTTTTCACCCAGATGTTTTATATTCCATCTTCAAGACCTTCATTGGCTATTTTTATTCTCATTGTTCATTTCTAATAGTTGCTTTTTGAAACTTATGAATAAAGAACTAAGTAGATGATTATTTTAAGTGAAGTTTTTGTATATTTTATTGAACTGAAATTGAAACTTTCGTAGTTTTACGATTTTTGGTATTCGTAGTTTCCATATGCACTCCGTCACGATGTAGATACTGTACATTAATTATGTTCTCCATAAACAAGAAACTTGTTTTCGTTAGCATACATGAGAAGAGTTGTATTGTGCATTAACTTGTAAATACACCACTCTGAAATACGTTCTTCGGCAAGAACTTACCAACCAAACTGTCCCATTGAATATCTTCAATGAACATTTCGCGCGACAAGCTTTTTGAAGACAAATAATTCTACATAAAATATTCAATCATATGAGCAATTAAGACGTTTATTTTTATTGGGATATACTAACGTGAAATATGTATGGAAGTATTAGCATTTCGTCACCTTAATATTAAGTTAAATCTTTAATTTATGGCGTAAATAAAAGTTTGGTTTTAAAATGGTTTTTTATTTATTATTAGAGGTGGTTTTCTTCAAAACATATATATTATGTAAGTTCTATGATAAATAATTCCAACGTTAATTTCGAGAATCGATAGACGGCGACATCAATCATTGTTGAAAAACTCAGATAACTTAAATTTCAGGGTGGAGAGGCAGCAAATTTAATTGAGAGGTTTGGAGTTATAAAAAATTATTTTCTTAATTTTTTAGGAACTTTTTGATATTGGTTTGAAGCATGTAAAAATTATTTTTGGACACGTGTTTTTAAAATTCTCTAAATATGCTATTTCCCTATCTCTATATATAAAGATACTCTTTATTTCTAATTTCTATATATATAAAGAAGAATGTATCAGGCGGTGTACATTTGTATGTCTTTTATACAAATTTGCAGTTTTAATCAGAGCACGATGGAAATTTGCACACATGACCTTCAATACACTAAAAAGAGTGAAGTAAAAACTGTTTACTTGAGATTTCGAAACTTCACCCCATCTTCCATTTTCACTTCTTAATTATCCCTTCTTTCGGTATATCTCACGCACTGATTGAGGTATCAACTAAATTTTTGTATCTTGTCATAGCTAACTTAAATATCTGGAAACGGGATTTTGGATTTTTTGATGTTACTCTATAGTAGGTGTAGGGAGTAGAATCGTTTTCACGCTTTCATGTCGGTATGTCTTTTATAAGAATCCATTGTTGCGATTCCCTCACTCGCAAGTTTTATTCATTGTTGCGTAGAGGGATCAAATTGGAAATTTTTGTTTTTTGTACACTCAATGAAAAAAGCGTTACCACTCTAGCGTTCGTACTGAAACACTGTCGAGACACTGAGTTGCCGAGGCACGAAAGAGTAGTGTTGTGGTTTGTTTGCGATGGCTTCGACGCTGCGGCGCCTCGTGTCTTCGGTTAATCGGGCGTAACACGCATTTCCTCTCACACGCGTGGTCTGTTTAGGCAAAGTTGATGACACCAGTATCTATCACATGGAAAACATATTTCAATTCATTCTCCCGGGCAACGCCGGGTTTTTTCAGCTGGTACAATAAAAACAAGAGCAACAGATCGGTTTAAGCAGTGATTGGAGCTCAAAAACTTACAAAAAGTATTTGCAAAAAAGCTCATTGTTACTTCCAACACTGAAATCTCTGAAAAATATGCAAAATTACTCGGAGATTCACTACATAAGAAACACGTTTATTTGCAATTTTTTGTGTTAAAATGCATCGAAAATTGTCTATTACTTCAGTTCGATAGAATACTGAAAGTAACGTAGGTATGTGGTGTCTCATCATCAAATATCAATGACAAAGAAGAAACCTTCGAAGACAGTATGCTATACGTTCGCTGCAGAGTTTTTTGTTGAAATGATATCGTTTGACGAGCCTCGAAGCACCGAGCTCGTCAAATTACACAGAAATGTTGCATACTTGTTATAATTTCCAAACAGTCAGTGTCGTCAGGGAAAATGCCATTAGTTATTTGGTAACTGATGTAAAGGTAGCAGAGATTGATAATGTTAGAACATTTCAATGACGAGAATAAAACGTTGTCAATATGCCTAACAAGTAGAGTAGTAGTTCTCCACATATTCTGCACGACGTTGGTTTGTAACGTGCAGGGAGTTGTATACAATCAGCTCGCGCTCTCAGGGAGAAGCGTCACTCAATTATCTCTCCCGATGAAAAAACAAGCGAGATAAGTAGTTATTGTAGCTTTCAATTAGTATGGTACCACTACGTAAATTGAACGTAATAATTTGTAATCGACACAAATACATACTTTAGTGCAACAGCCAGTCTCTAAACAGGCATATTTCCTACATTCAGCAAATATTTATTTTCCTTCACATTCGTCGTAAAGTTACTTTAAAAAACCCGTCCCTCTAAAAATCTGTTATCAGTACCATCTAGTGGAGACTACAAACTACTCCTACGAAGTAAACAAATTTCACATTTATATAAAACTCAATAAAATCTTGCACTGACTTGCTTTTGTTGCAACCCATTCCTTGTATCCATAATTTTGAAATTACAAAAATAATTCCTTCCGGGTATTTTGGAAATTTTTGAGTAAAAAATCATACTACGAAGTCGGAATTTATACATTCGCAACATTTCGTTGACTATACATATACTATTTCTTCCGTGTACCCTTCTCCAGAAGAAGATATGTGATAACTTTCAGTCAGGTAAAACTGGCAACAAGCTGGGAATCGAACCCGGATTCGATTAATTTTTTAAAAAGACGCGAGTATCACATACCTTGTCGATTATCGACAAATGAACTGAAATTGAATAGTTAACAAATACAGTTCACTGAAATAAATCAAAATATCACCCCCAAGGGCTTAAACGCTCAACCAAACGTTTTCTATACATACTAACGAGTTGCGGTTGTTTGCAATCGATTCCTTACGTCCAAAATGACTCGTAGAACTTTTCAAATTTTTCCACAATAAAAAAAAGCCCGCGTGGGTAATTTGGAAAATTTGCGGGTGATTGTTTCGCAAATTGGCCTGTTTTGAATCAGATATATCGTGTCCGTGTCGCTGGGGGACGAAACGGATGAAGCTATGAGTATCAAAGCTTTGCTTCCAGCTACACAAAATCTGAAGCAACTACTCAATTTAACCCCAGATATGCAAGCAATCCTGAGTTCTAATCCTTTAATTCCTGTCTCTTCAGATACATCTGCATAGGCAACCCTCTCGTTACAGGGAGTAAGTCGCCATATAGTATGAGGGTTGACTTCTGCGACAGATGTCATCTAGAATATTTGAATTATTTTCAAAACAAAAATATATCGGCATGTGATAATGCTAATACATTGATAACTTGATAATAATAAACTCTAATTCTCCACCTACGTGTCGATATATAGGATTTACAGATACTTTCGAGTCATATTTCATGACTCCGATGCAACTTTGAGAACAGAAAACGTTTAAATTATTGATTGTAATTTGACCTCTAGGCTATAAAATATTAATTTTCACTTCATTCATAAGCCAACGTATTATCCTCAGTATCTCAACCTGCACCTTTGCTCAGTGCTGAATTACATGACTCGAATATTAATGCGCAAACGAACATGAATAATTAAGTTTCAGATCAGTTGATACAAGGAAGAGGACAACTAGGTTTGGCGTGCTAGAGGAAATTATGTGCTTACCAAAAATCAAATCGAGTTCACCGAAGATCAGTAAAAAGGCTCAATTCTCTTAATTTTAATTTTTGAAATTAGTCACTTCTTCCAATTTTTAACCTAATTTGGTGTAGAATTTGTGGTATAATTTATAGTATCTGCATTAAAATTCCTAACTCACCCTCCCTAACCCTAACCAAGATTATTGGTTATAAAATAGTTAAGCCATGTTGCAATTTTTTTTTCAGTTCCTCTATATTCTTCAAAAACTAGGGAGAAAAGTTTAGGATTGCACGAAGGTGTAGTTACAAGGGACAAGTTTTATGCATTTGAAGGATTGTTACAAGGGACGAGTAGTCGTGTCTTGGCAGCAGGAAAAGTAAAAAATATATAGTGCCGTTCTTTTTATTAGGTCTTCATTCTGTCGATAATATGTAGATATGTTATCGGCAAAGTAGGAAATCAGGCATTGTACTGAGTGCCTTGGTTATGTGCAATGCCTGAAACTATCAGGCAAAGTAGAAAATAACTTTTATTTCCAGTATTGCTTAGCAATCATTCACAATTCCTAACTCATAACAGGCAATGTAAGTACCTTTTCTCGAATAACTTCCAGGACATGACATACTGCTGAAGCATTTTTTTCAACAAGCTGTAATATTAATAATCCCTTCTCTTAATGTTGAAGTGAATTCTCTATAACCGTTTAAATTATACCGTTAGAGTTAAGTGTGTTTAATAGTTCAGCAAAGGAGGATAAAAAACGCTGCAACATGTAATATTGAAAAAATTAACAACATTTAATACAATGTTTTTCTTTGTAGTTAAACTTTGTTTTTGTTAAAAAAAGTATTTTTACGTTTATTTTATATTACAATTTTTAGGATTTGAAATTTGTTTATTTCTTTGTCAAATGAATACAAACTCTACTTTCCTACCATTTGCCACTGGAAAATTCCAGTGTGGGTTGGCACGTCAGGATAATAGATGAGGAACGAAATTGTAACTTTTAATATAGCCTGATAAGATAAGAAACACTAACTGATATGTGAGATTTAGTGCGACACAACGCGTTATACTTCACTGCATAATGCATCTCATCCTGATGTTCAGTAACAGCATGAACTTATAAATGAGGCGACGTTTTCTTTGTCACTGCACTAAAGGAGGGGCACTATAGCTTGAGGAGCAATTACCCTATTCCCTTAAAGGCCTATGGAAAGATAAGAGGGAGCAAATGAGAATAGGGAATGACCCCACTCATAGCAAACAATGATTTATTGTCCTTTAACCAGCAACTTACACGGCGGCTCCGGAGCGGCGCCCTTTTGTCCCCGAAGGAACGGTTCTTCCGAAGAGCGACTCGACCAGGACCATGTAGGTCCTTAGTGCTGAGTCACTCTTTTGGAGACGGTTACGTCACTCACTTGGCTACGCAGGTGCCCGCTGCCGGCGACTACGCGACAATATGAAGACGTTTTTATGATGAATTAACGTGAAAAAATCTGATTCCAAAATCATGTCAAATAATTGAAAGCGCTGGTGGCATTAGAACGTACCTAACAACAATTTCTTACCGCTCAAAATGAAATTTATTTCGCAGTAATAACATGTAAATTAATGTAAAATATTTTAACAATTACAAAAACTCTACAATATAAAATACAAAAACAAATTGACGAAGCGATAAAACGAAATACATTGACGGAGATACATTTTAACTGATTTTAAACACGCATAAATGCTAGAAATATTGATAAAGTGTGATGGGTGACTTCTATCATTTAGTCACTCGAACATCTTCATAAAGTGTATCGGTAATTTCACAAAAAATAAATCTATAGTCAGTAATAGAACCAATATATAGTGAAACTATGTAATATATTATTTTAACCAAATTAAATCCAGGAAATATATATCAAGAGTTAACATTGTCGGGAGTTCATATCATTTTCGGAGATATCTCAGTAGCAAGACATCGTAGAAGTGTGATTCAAATTCTGTTTTATCCACCTATTGTAGACGAGAAAAATAAGCCGTCGCTTAGTTTTGTGATGCTAATGTTTACATTTGTAGCATCTTACTACTACTGGGACTTACCTAAAATGAGAGTGCAAGAACTTACTCTTCTCTTCCCTCTCCTCACCGGATATAACTCGAAAGGGTCGTCATTTATCTTTCTACCTGCAGGATTTCTTTGCGTGACTCCCTATTCTTCCTTGTACCCAGTATATCCGGGATGCACAGATAATTCGTAACCCCAACAGAGAAACAGATGACCGGACATAAAGTTTAATCTACTTTTTATGAATCTGAAATGGAATATTAAATGAAAATCATCCTTGACAATAAAATTCCTCATTTCTTGTATCACGTAATGTGTTTCAACAAGAGTGCCAGTCAAATAAATGAAGTATTCTAATCCATCTATCAAAACTGATTTAAACATTGTATTGTAATTAAAAATGGGAGAGAATTATAATCATAACATGATTCATAAGTATTTTATGAATATTTTTACAACAGATGACTTTTCTCGCCACAAATACTAAAAACTATAAAAATAAATTTACTATTAAATATTCAGGGAAATGTAATGTATTTTAATAAATTCAAACTACGTTTATTTTCTTGCAAGAACCTTTCTAATCACATTAGAATAAATGACACTAAAAATAAAAAACTGTCAACTTCTTTTCCTGAAGTCAGTTTCTTTTGCTGTGGTAATATTTGATGACACCAAGCGCTGACCACTAACCAATGGGCGTCCTTCAAGTGCGTGTGAAAGGCTGCGTAAAAACATATTTATTCGACACCGTCAACCACTGAAACAGAGCATAATGAAACTTAAGTTTTGCGGACCAGGGGTTTCGAAGCCTGCTTCAATATATCAGTGGGTTTGGGCTTCCTTGAGAAGCGCTGTCTACGGCTATGTTGAAAGCACTACAATATGCGCCCTTGGTTTAAGCGGAGCGTTCAGAAATGTTTATGGACATACTTCTTTGGTCTTAACTTTAAGGATAAATGAGATTGGTATATCCACAGATTATATTAGGTACAGATGGATCACTTGTGAATTACCACTAGCAATGCTCCACTAGTAAGGCGCCGAACTAACAAGCCCCCACCACCCGTTCAACTGATTGCTCGCGTTGTGAGAGTTGGCGTTGGCGGCAAGCACATGGTCTTCATGTGGCTACTGCGACTAATTGAAGCTCTTCAAGCTCTGCTTGGTGTTGATTTGTGTGTGTTTTAGTTCGAGTCACAAGTTGTAAATTGCTGGTTCTGAGTTTCCACTGCAGGTTAATTGTTTGTAGACTGCTGCAGAATATGGCAGCGGGTACTCGATCAAAATTATGCGATGTACTGCATTGCAGAAATAGTCTGTCACCGGTTTTGCACGATTTAAATTTCCTGTTCATGAGGAAAGGTAAATTATAATTCTAATCTTCTGTAATTGTAATCGACTTAAGTGGTTGGCAGTTCATTAGCTGTACGTATCAGATTTGCCAGTGATTAATATTTTTATTCAAAGTGGTGTTATATACAAACAAAATTCCTGTTATCGAGTTTTCCGTGAAATTTTTGCCATTGAATACATCACTATATTTTTATCTTAAAATGAATTACACGAGTAATTGTGTCAGTGTTGCTTTTGAATATTAAAGGAACTTGATCAGGATGTTTTGTGAACATGAGAATGACTTCTGCATATTAATATTTACTTCCTTTTCTATCAAATATCCTTTATTGTTGCAGCTAGTGTAGTAGTTTGAGCTCATATTAAATAATTTTACCTTAAGCTGCTTTAGTTTTGCTAGAGCCTTTAAATTGTTTGTTTTTTTCTTATAGGCACAAATTGAGTGCTATGGAAGGATTCTAGAAGAAAAATGAAGTAAGCAATCATTTCTCGGTAGAATCTTTCTCTGATACTTTCAAAAGGTTGCATATGTATGTAGTTTCATCAATAGAGTATAACGCTAATCATGAAGTGGATACATTGGAAGTAGACTTTTCGAGAAGATAATATTCTTATATGAATCACATTTCCATTTCAATCAATTGAATTTTTTGTAGTAAACATAATGAAATGCTAACACAATAATATGAACCTTTGTTTTTTGGGGAGGTGCCTCATATTAAATAATTGTATTTAAGTTGTTGCAGGTGTGTTTCACATGAAAGTACTTCATTTGCCAATACCGGTGTCTGTTGATGAACCTGAAATTACATCAGCCCCTGAAATGAAGCGTTCTTCACCAACTAAATGTGAGACTCAAGGTTCTTGTTTTAATAGCACACGAAGAACAAGACGAATAAATTCTCTGTATGTGCAAGAAATTGTTGGTTAACAAAAATTTTGTATTGATGCGAAGATTGGATTGGGACGTCCTTGAATTAATCTTCAGTATGTTGGAACAGAGAGCGTTTGATAATTCTGATTGCATGCAATTAATTACATGTTACATGCATCGGGATCCACCAATTCTGCGAAAGATTCTGCCATAATTTTAAATTCAAAGCATGCATCAATGAGGGAAAAAGAATCTACGTACAGAGAATGTCTCGGTAGTGAAAAAGTGTATTATGACATTATTTTCCAGGATATATATTTGTTCTTTCATTAAAAGAACAAATATTTCAATAGAAGAGTTTCGTAGAAAGTGTTATGAAATATTATGTACATTTTAAAGGTCACTTGGTTCTCTCTTGACTCTTCCTTACTTGCAACTTTCAGATTAAATTCATGCAGAGTTTACCTTAGTTACTTTTCAAATAGTTTTGGGTATTATACTGATTCTGTATAGTGTGTGTTAATTATACAACATACATGTGTGTCAAAACTACTTATGAAAGAGCATACTACTGAAGGAAAAACTAAGTTAATGTCATTATTTGTAATGATTAAAAATCTACTCTTATTTATTTCAATAATATTAATAATTTTGAAGTACCACATATTGTAAAAGGTAAATATGTACATATATAAGGTGTTGTTTGTGTATAACATTGTTAAACAAAAAATTATAATTTAATCAGATTAGCATGTGTGCATAAAGGTATTCTAGTGAACTATTACTATATCCTTTCTTCTGATTTCAAAACATTCTATCCATTTCCCATTCTATCTGAAGTCTGAGTGTAGTAAAAGTAAGGAGCAAAATTCTGTGATAAAAGCCTGCAGGGGAACTTCTAATTTCATGTGAAATAACGCATGATAGGAGTAAATAGGAGAAATGAGTTGAATTGTCCGTACGAGGAAGAGGAAGCGGGGGTTGAGCGCAATTTTGACGATAGTTCTCGGTCTTCCCCGTGGCGCGTTGGGGTGCATTTAAGGTAACCACTGGGCTTATGGGAGTGAACTATCTGTGCCTTCTAAAATCTGTTTTTAAAATTGTCAAACTGTAGCGGAGTGATTGATAAGTAACGTCCCAAAAATTCGTCGTATATTGATTTAGGCTCATACACGCAGAATGTACATCATAATATTTTGAAATTTTCTCCATCTCCAAAAGCGGGTAAAGGATCGTCTGGCTAGATAAGGTGCTTCACACATATACATAAATTTCTTAAATTGCTGTTAACCACACCGTGAGGTAATAGATAAATAATGTTATGTTGAATGAAGGTGGTAGACGGGACAAGGGATCGTACCCGGGAACTTTATCCCTGGTCATGTCTCCCATTTTGTACTCCTATTTTATACGCCAGTCCCGTTTCCCATTTTATAACAAATATAATATCATTCTTTAGATAAGGTTTCCAGCTAAATTTTCCTTCATATTACCGGGTACCTTACGCTCCCCGTCAATCTGAATGCCTGAAGAATCGCGTGGATTTCTTTACGATTCCAAAAAGGGATCTCCTAAATTCCATCAAGACAAGGATTCTGAGTGAATGGAAAAATGAGTGGTTGGCTGTTGAAGGGAATAAGCTCCGACTCATCAAATCCTCTGTTAAGTCATGGAGCAGTTCCTGTAGGTCTGCCAGGCGCGAGGAGGTCTTCCTGACCCGCCTGCGCATAGGACATTGTTCTATCATTCATCGGTATCTCTTGCTACTTGATGATGAGCCCGTTTGTGACGAGTGTAGCTCTTCTCTAACAGTGCGTCACCTACTAACTGATTGCAGAAAATACAAGAGAATACGGAGACAAATTAGTCTGGCTGCAGATTTACCAACAATTCTCGGAAATGTAACGGATGATGTTAATAAACTATTGAATTTTATAAATAGATCGGGGTTCCTCCCACAAGTTCTCGAGAGGGTTTTAATTTGCATTCTTGTTTCCTAATCCCTTTTGTATTTCCTTTTATCCTTCCTTTCCGAAATTTGAATATTAGAATTTTCAGATTTTTTAAATATTTTTGATATAATGTATTGGTCAACTGTTTCCTTTTCTTTTCTCTAATCTTTGTATTTAGATATTCGTTGAATTCAGGAGGGTTTTTTTAGTGGGTATGGTCGAGATATTTGGCGAGTCCCACACACGGGGAAGAGTCTTTACTGTTCTTCTCTATGGTGCGATACTTCATTTTTCCCCGCCTGCAAGGGCTCTAATGACCTTGACGTTCACGAGCCCTAAAACCCCTCAAAAACATCTGATATTCATCCGTTTCAATCCCACTTGAATATACTCACATGAAACAGGTTCATGAATCTGGTCATATAAAATAAAGGTAATAAATAAATTAGAAAACATAAATGTATTTCAGAGAATATATGGTGGGTTAATAATGATTGTGACATCCACGATCCCACCAGTTAATAGAACAGTGAGTTCATCCGAGATAATTACTCAATGAAAACTTAAATCCCGCCCGACATCACGTGCGGTAATGGTAGCGACTAGTAATTTACTGCTACACAACTAATTACTTTCGGAATGATGCCACCACTAAGTTTACCAACAGAAACTCAGAAAGATAAAGATTGAATTTAAAGAAATATGCAACGTGGAAAGTATATATGAAATACATGCATTCAAACTCCTAGGCTGTAATGACCTTGACGAGTCCTAAAGCCCCACAAAAAAACTACCAGAGCTGACGACTCTGAAACATTATTCATTGGCTCAGCCCGTTGCAACCCAGAACTTCTCTAAGCCAGCCTCTGGCATCGAAGAAGAGTCAATGCATCGGTTCGGCATCCGACACAGCCTCCCCGTCTCAAAATCTCGCCTGAGCGTCTGCTCCCGAGACCACTGAAGCAACTCTAACTCAAGCGATGCACACGACACCATATAGTTCCCATTGTTCACGTCCCTTCATTGTCGCGCACGGCGAACTACACTTTTCCTGGTAATTGTTCGCTTTTCAGCTCTCGTTATTCTGGCTGACTCTATTGTTAATAAAATAATATTATGTCCCAGCTAATGTTTGTGCGCTGTTTTGACGACGCTACATGATGTTCTCAACAAGGACCCGTGCAACCTTGTGTCTGCAAGTGTGTTTGACTTATCTTAGGGAAGCTTGTACCCAAACCTTGTAACCTTGTATTTTTACGATATTCATAACGCCTTCGATAAATTCACGTACAAGTCAGTCGGAAATAATACCGTTCTGAGAAATGAGCCTGGATGTAAGCAGTACGGTTTTGCTTAGAGAATACTAAAACTGTAGAGTCACTGCATTTTTTGTTACTTAACCCAGCTATTAAAATTAAATAAAACCTTCACGAAATCTTACCTCTTGCTTGAGGCATCGACGTATTCTTCAGCTCCGATTGATGAAATTTGACGTAATAAGCCGTGAGCTTCTGAATCAGTGAAGCGGCCTGTAAATAAAATACTAAGATATAACATAATCAATATGTCAGTCACCATTTATGTTTCACTTATTAGTTTTGTGTCCTCAACGTAGTCATATACAGTGACTGCATTTCCGATAAATTTATTTATTAATTAAGTTAGCGTTAATTTTTAATTTAGACAGGACTAAATAATTTAGAGGAGACTAAACCAACTTATATTAGATATATTTTCTTGGAAACTCGGAGTTATTCTCAACAGCAAAATATTTAAGTTGTCCTTGAGAACAAGCATGTCCGTTCATGTTTAGAAAAATCCTCTAAGTAGATATTTTTTCGTATAATGTCTAATTTCTGGTATTCTCACAAACTTTGATACAATATAAGCCTAACCAAATTCCAGTCATTTTCTGTGAAGAAAATTAGACAGTTTTAACCCTTTGAAAGATCAGAAGCTCCTCTGTGGTGTTTGTACAAACAAGGACGTTCGAGGCGAATGTTACAGTAAGTATAGTATAGCGACTCTTTCAATATTAGTAACATCATTTCAATATTTTAAAGCATCTTGATATTTGATATTTCTTTTGTTTCCGAATTAGAAGATTAAAAATCAATACTAGAATATAAAATTGAAGCGCAAAACCCCCACTAAATAGACACGCGGAGTAGGTGTTGAAGAGTCAGTTCTGAGTAGATATAAGTCCTCTAATCGAATTTGTTAAACAAAATTTCAAAGATAATGAGAATTATTATATAAAATTTTTCAGCATGTGTCAACATCTAAGAAAATATTGTGTTTTCTAGATATATTAATGTCCACACTGGTAAATTATTGATTGTTAGCTTTGGAAACCAGTTATAAAACAACGTGATGATACATTGGTTGTGCTTTCAATAAAACGTGAAATTATTTGGAAAACCCAAGAAAAACCACTAATAATCAGATTTGCTACTCAGATTGGTTACTGCATTGTGAAAATTAAATTGAAATATTAATTGTTTGTCCATCATTTACATGCAATAAAAAATGAATTATTTTCTGAAAATGATTTTCTTTTTTTCATTACACATTTTTTACATAAATATTTCTTAATTAAAACAGTAGTTCATTAAATAATTTATTCTCATAATGCTGTCAAAACTACCGACGTGGATGACATAGGGCCAATTTACTCTTCGAAAGCAAGCTAGGGATCATGCCATCAATTCTGATCAAGGTGCCCAAATGTAAAACTGACAAAACCCCGATCATCATGGTTTTAAGAAATAAAAAGTATTACCGAGGCGTAGAAAGTATTTATATTGCTGATACCTGTTGCTCCTAAATGAATAACAATCAATCGGTATCAAAACAAAAATGTTATTGTTTACTTTACAGAGGAGATGAGATTTTTCCTTAACTTACATTTTTTATCTTGCTGGCGCTGTTTTTTCTTACTAATCTTCACCTTTCAGAAATTCCTAGAAGGGTACCACATCGTTGACAATGATGGTAGTGGTCTTTAAATGCACGACACAAGTAGGGAATACAAAAACAAAGCAGCAAACATCTAAGAAATTGCATACAAATCATTATTTATTGTGATACTTTTCTTGAACCAAGAAAATATTTTATGAATTCTTAACTGAAAAGCACAAATCAGCGAAATGACATTTTGACAAATTAACGAGTTTTTTGTGAAGCTATTATCATTAATAATAATTATTTCTCATTTTTTTGTAGAGACTACCAGTGCATTAATGGTACTAAGTTATTAATCAGTTATGTAATACTTATATTTGTAAGTAAAATAAGTTGTTTGATTGAATTTCGTATATACATTACGTTTCTATACAATTTTTATTTTAGAGAACCTAGTGTAAAGTTCATAAATATAAAGACTTATCAGAACTTATATAATTTCAATGCAAAATACAATTCAATTGCTTTTAATTCACATTTTCTTTGACGTCTTTAGTATCATCGAACTTGAATTCTGCAGAATATGACAAAATTTTGTTGCAATTAATATGAATGGAACTTCATGCAAATTGTTTTATTGGTAGAATGTTAGCAATTTTTTGCGATACATAACTATCATCGTAAAAAAATAGTATCGAAATTTTTACGGAAATGAATGCGATTCACTAAGATGTGGTTTTGAAACTTGTCAGTATGTCAGCACATCAGTCATTCTAACCGAATAACTTGATAATTATTTTGCATCAAGTGCAGTTTCCGATTACAATATATGTGCGTTCACTTTTCATATTTGGAATATTAAGAATTAAATGTATTTCATGAATAATATTTTAATAGTATTGTACTATATGTTTAAAAAATCTCAATATTTCACACATGAATTTTATTGTCATTAAGGTATCTTCTACCTCAATTTTAATTAGATATTCCAGATTCGCACTTTACACTCATTGAGTTCGATCGGAGTCAATGACGCCTTTTATTTATTGGCAGCAATTTTCTTGCATTAGAACGGCGCTTGGTTACGTTCCCATAAAAATGTCCTAGAGTATAACTCAGATGTTTTTGAAGATATGTTGAATTATATAGCAAAACCTACATGTGTTGTACCGTACCGTATCGACAGAGGCAATGAATGTGGTGGCAGGAACAATGCCCATTGATTTGTATATCCAAAAAATAAAATACAGACACATCCTGGAACGAGAGGGAAATTGCAAAACGGTAGTAACCACGGACAAAGCAGGGCGTAAAATGATAACAAATGTGTTAATGGAGGGATGGCAAACCCGGTGGCAAAACATCACAAAAGGAAGGCTAACGTATGAATTCTTGCCACAGGTAAAATTTATACAGGATAGTAAAACGGTTCAACCTGACAAGGAGTGCACTTGAATTCATAACAGGCCAAGAAAATTTCTATGCATATTTGCAAAAAATAGGGAAGATATCAAGAGGGGAGTGTATATGTGAAAAGGAAGAAGAAACACCAAAGCTTGTATTATGGGAGTGTGAAAAATGCCATGAAATATAATAAACTTGCCACAACTATGAACTCTAATAGAGACAGACGAGAAATATGATACATTTCAGGAATATGCAAATAAACTAGGATACATAAAGATATTAATGAGATGGTAGATAAGCGCATGCCTCGCCGGGGCAGGGGCGGCCAAAGTTGCGCAATGAACAACAAAAAGAAATAAATCGAAAGAGAACCTTGCTTTGCTCCTGGTTATAGATGCAAGGTGCCCATAGGGTCAAAGAAATAAATGAAAAAATATATATGTGTAGCAAAAATTGTCTGAAAAGCGTTAATTTACACCTTTCACATTACTCAGTCAACATCAACACTCAGTCAACGTCCAAATTTTTGACGGACACTTTCGGTGAGCAGAATTGCAACTGCACAGAATACGTAGAAAGAACTCGCCATCAATATACTATGACTCATAGCAATCATCTTGTTGGTTCTAGGACTTATTTAGTTTTACATGACCTTATTTCTTTTCCATACAGATTTTATTATTTCTAAACAAATTTCGATGGTGGTGGTTCAATTATGTTTCCATTGATCGAATTACACATAAAATTGAATAATAGTATAATTGTTGTTCACGAAGTGGAAACATTATTCCACATTATCACGAGAAAAGGATATAGACAATGTTATGTAACAGAGAACATACAAGTAACTTACCCAGAAAGACAGAATACTGCAGCACATAGGTGTGTCTTTAATGTGATTGTTAGTTTCACTCGAGACAAACCAACATGGCCACAGTTTTGACATGCGAGCATCTGAGGTTTGTCGTCTAGTTGTTCTAAATCAGCAAGAACAAGTTCTGCAAAAAATATATTTATGTTCTCCAAATTAGATTAACCTTTTCACTTCACAATTAATTATGATACACATATTGAAAAGTTTGTCCGAAAGATTATTATAATTTCATCTTATGATTGGATTCTGAAGAAATGGATGGTAGATTTGTAGATATGCTGTGCTTATAATTATTACGGTGAAAGCTGCTCTCATAATAGTTCAAGAAAAAATTCACATTGTTTCCGGTTAGTAACGTTGTTGTCGAGATTACTACACGTTTAGACACGTCCATGACGTCAGTGTTTATATTACTTCTTCTACATCCATTCATGAGATTTTTATGAAAAGTTTAAGAAAATTAATGTCTCTTCATCAACGATTTCATTGAAAACTAAGTATGTTTCTTAAGCCGTTTTCCATAGCATCACATATTTATCAAGACTCTAAAACATTTGAAATTCCTTTAACGTAAATATAAAAAGTTTTGAAATAAATCGTGCCTATTGAATAATAATTACTGAACACACAGCGATAGAGAAACATCGAAAAATTCCTAAAAGTGTTTTCAAATGGTGGATCACAAAAAACATATGAGATCTGTATGAAAGGCTACGTGAAATTGGAATTACATGATGGACAAGTTTTTTAAACGTTGTAGAAATCAATGAATGTAATGTATGTGCACAAATATAATTAGAAAATACATTATGATTTTTTTTCAAGCGTTTCTCTATTTCAAGATGCACGAAGTAGTTGATTCAATAAGAAATTTATGATTTTTTGTAATTAAAGAAAGTCTTCACTATAATATTAGAAAACAAATAAATGTTATATAACGTATCAAGTCCACCAAAAAAGTTTACTTTTGACAATACAATTCGTTTTTTCATGGTGGATGGTGCAGCCAACAATGCACCAGAGGCTCAGTTACATATCTTTTAATTTAAATAGGAATAATTTTATTTAGATGTAGTAGAGCATTAACAACACAAAAATATGTATTATATTACAACTAGAGATGCATAGTAAATATCGATATATCGATATTTTTCTTGCGATATATCGATATTTTTGATCCCGATATATCGATATCGAAATGGCACTATCGGGTCCGATATTTTTTTTCAACCTAAAAATTATTACCAATTAAGGGGAATTTAGGATAAGGAAAGAAACCGTAGGGGAAAGAAACTTTTTGGCTACTCAATGGAGACTTTTTTGCTGAACCTGAAGATTCTGGTCCTCTGGCAACACTGTAGATAAGATAGTATTTAGCCAGAGTTACTCCTGTTTATTTTATCAGTATTGTTGACGAATTGTTGTCGTAAGTAAGTAAAGTAGTTTGTTGTTGACTCCAAGGGGTAACTCGTCGATCTGTTGTTCATTGGTGCGATCAATTTGTGATTGTGATGTCGTCTGCTGTTTGGAAAATTTTTGAAAAGATTGATCCGAAGACAAACTTTGTGACTTGTAATTTATGTGGGAACCGATACAAAACGAGTGGAAACACTACAAACTTGGCGTCACACCTCAAAAGTAAACATGGTAGTGCTTTCGCCTCGCTTTCTGGGGTTGGAGCTAGAAAACGTAAGGCACCTCCAACCTCCAAGGCAGGTCCAAGTTGTTCTTTTCGAAAGGAAATGGAACTGTCAGAGTCAGAATCACTTTCTCTTCTTGGGGATGAGGATAATACTGATACTGTTGATGATGTCTCTTTGATTGACGACGCTTCACCTGGTGAGCCGATTTATGAAAAGTACTTCATCTGCAGACGAGCCTTCTTTTACAAGCCCAGCACCTCCCAAGAGGCAACGGACACTCGCCGACTGCTTTCTGAAGATGGGTTCCTTCGAGGAAGGTGGGTCAACACACCAGAAAATCACACAAGCTCTGATTTACATGGTATGTAAGGACAACTTTCCGTTCGCATGCGTTGAAAAAGAAGGGATGAATTTTTTTTAACGGCACTCCCACGCTTTAAACTTCTCTCCAGGGTGACAATAACCAAATTGGTCGAGCAGCGTTACTTCACAAAAAAAGCAATTGTGAAAAACATTGTCAAATGCCGAACACGTATCAATGACGAGTGATATCCTAACACTCACTAATTCTACGAGGAGCTTCCTCGTCATGACCGTCCACCTTCTCAATAAATCAGATGGAAAGCATTTCTTTGTCCGCGCAACGTTTGGAAGTGTCTCACACAGCTGATAGTATTAAAGAAAAATTCGTCGAAATTACAGAGGACTTTGGAATTGAAAAAGAAAAGATCCTAACCATGACGACTGACAGTGGAGCTAATATCAAAGCTGCAGTCAACAGTTTTTTGAGTGAAGGGAAAAGAATCAGCTGCATGGCTCATATTATCATGGCTTGATCGTGAAGACGTCAAGGAGTTCAGCAAACTTGCAAACCACACCAAAGTTATTGTGACTTTCTTCAAACACTCTGTTAACGCCATAGATGCGCTCAGAGCTGAGCAGATAGCATCAGGTAAGAAGGAGGGTGAGGTACTGATTTTAATCTAGGCTATAAGTACTAGATGGAACTCCAACCTGGATATCATGGAGTGTTTTGTTACCCTTTCAGGCCCAGTGGCAAAAATCCTCTCCTCCATGAGTGGATGCGGCTCGAGCCGGAATGTTCCCGATATGATCCCAACATCTCAACTAAAAGTAATGTGAGAGTTAATATCACTACTCAAGCCTTTCAAAAAGGTAACTGAAGATGTTAGTGGCGATAATTATGTTACAGCAAGCCTGGTTATTCCTCTTGCCAGCCTACTGAAACAGGAAATGGAGAACCCATCAAAGCCAAAGGTTATACCAGCAAACTGAAAAAGAAGTTGGCCAGTCCGTGGCAAACAGTCCTTCTAGAATGGTTGAAGAAGTATACCTCGAAACACAAGTTGGCCAATCTGTGGCGAAAAGTATTTTGAAAGGGGTAAAAGAAAGATTGGAGCCGTTGCAAAACCAAATGTTTCTGGCAAAAGCCATAATTCTCGATCCTCGATTTAAAAAACTTAATTTCTCAGATGCTTTGGCGGTTGGTAAAGCAGTGGGCGGTTGGTAAAGCAGTGACGGCCCTTTCTGCGGAAATTCGGGCGGAACATAAAAGGAGGGGACAGCTATCGCCAGAACTTAAACAACCCACTTCAACACAATTCAATAAGGGTATGCCTTCCATTTGGAACAGGCACGAAGAAATTGTCAAAACTGCATCAACGAGTCAGCAAGTAACAGAGTGGCGTCCTCCCGAGCGACTTCAAACAATATTTGGATATCGATATTTTTCACCGATATATCGAATTACTATTTCGATTTTTTTAAAATATCGATATATCGATATTGTTCACCGATAGTTGCATCCCTAATTACAACATTATATTACAACAATTATCCTACCAAGGAAAGTGTGCCAGACAAAATTTCATATTAAATGTGATACATCCACTCAGTGAATAATGGGTTTTAAATCAGGAACAGTAATCAAATCGCAATAAAATTCTTGCTCAGTGGTGCAGCCAACAATGCACCAGAGATTCATGGAGAGGTTGCCCCTCCCCCTCTCTAGAGGTCGCTACTCAGAAGAACACGAGAACAGTTTGTGCGTCGGAGGTGAGCGCTTCACAGTAACTGGGGCAATCATGTCCGCCAAAAATGTTTCTCGCATACGCGTGGGTAAATCAAGCGATATATGTACAATTTCTGAAGCCACGATATACAAGCCAGTGGATCATGGTAAAAATGTTAATCACAGTCAATGATCGTGAGTGGAACAGTTGAACATTTTTCAAGATTCAACAACCAAGACTTCATGGTCCCACGTTACGTAACTATAAAATCATTTTACTTATTGGCCAATAAGCTACAAAGATCTTATAAATTGCCATAAAAAGAAACCCTTCTAGGCTAAAGATGTTAAATGTTTAATTATTAAGATTATTGTCAGGGTTGTTACAGAGCTTATAATATCATCTACATTTATGTTTTGTGTTAGTAAGGAATTTTGGTGGGTATTGAAATTGTTACAGATTTTACATTCGGGGTTATATGTACGTGTATAAATTGTGATCTAGATTAAATCATGGTAATCTACGTGGTCCTCCAGTGTATTTTGTTTCATTTCTGAAGTTAATGTTGGAAACACAGAAACCGGTCCACTATCCATAGCTACCAGGAAGTTTGTGGCTGAAGCTCTAAGACGGTCCAGTGGATTTTGAGATATTCTGTATCACTTATTCAATGTTCTTTCTCCTATTTTTGTCTATTTTTAATTTAAACATAGTAGAATACTGCTAAGTACATATTATTATTTATAGTTTGATATATTTACTTACACTAAATGAAAACATTTTCAATATTACGCTGGTTTACAAGAAGGGGTGGTCTTGAAACGTAATGTTGTGAAGTGTCTTACATTACACAGCTTCTTATTCTGCAACATGAATTGAACATTTACAATTACTCATACTTGTTAATGTCACATATATTTTGAAATATAGTAGATGAAATTGCAATGTATTGAAATAAGGTCAATTCTATGATCCATTATTTTAAGACGTACGGAGAAATTGCAAAGGCATTTTAGAAAATGTATATTTACCAATAATTTTCAAGATTCTTTGTGGGCATTATTAATTGATTTTATAAATTTCAAATAGTTTTGTATTCATGGAAGACATGATATTAAAAAAAAAGTTTATGTTAATTATTTTGTAGACTATTTTGTGAGTAAAGTTTGAATAACACCCTGAAAATCGAAAACGTTTCATTTGCTGGAAGTCATGTCAGAAGATATGAGAAATCGCTTTTGTTATTTTATTGTTGTTCAGGTATTACGGTCAGGGTTGAACTAGGAAATTAGTGCTACAGCAATATCCATATTAAATTCATTCTCTCACTGCATCGTGTGCTGATTTACTACATCCCCACATTTTTACTTTCACCCAGATTTAATCGACGCGACTTCAGATGCAAACACATTAGTGTTGTTTGATGACCATATCTGCAAAATGATACGTGATTTCATCCAGGTCACTGATGAAGAACATCATCTATCTATTTTATGGGTCTAAAGTTATCCCAAATTTCACACGTCACAAAGATTTCAACGTTCAAGGTTTCATTCAGTTTTATTTGTATATTTCATTTACCCAAAATTGACCCATTCACTGCTTTAAAGTTTGAGGGTCACATGTTATTAATTTGTAATCCAATAAAAATTCTTAATATAGTATGTTTTTCTGCATTTCATAGTGCTTCGCTAAGTACGTCCACTTGTGCATTTTCTGTCTTCGCTAAGTACGTCTTCATGAAAATGTTTATAGTAGTTTACATCATGTACTTTTAATTAATAAACCTATTGTCTAAACAAATCGGCATAATTCTCAATGTACAGTTCCAAGTCTCCTAACTAAACTTTATCAGCCAATAGCATACTAGTAGTTTCGTAACTCTCTTCCTGATCGAGAGCGCGAGATCATTTCCGTGCTTATATGCACCAATTTTAAGTGAGGTTTTCAGTTGTGATTCCCATCACTTGATTTCAATTAATCCTGAACATAACGCTTCCTTGTAATCCAACATCTCCCCTTCCCAATTCCTTGACACAAATCGTTGTGTGATCGAATAACCTGAACCTCGTTACCCATAAATCCAGGTAATAGTATTACTTACCTTTAATCAGATCAAACATGGAGTATTCCCAATGTGTTTAAATATTAGTTCTGACAAGAAAGATATGGTGTTGGCATACCATAATAAATTTTGCTTTACAAACAATGTAATATTATTTTATCTGATAATACATTTTTCCTTTTAAAAAGAGTTGATTCCCATTAATTTATCAACACATGAATAATCTGACATCAGTCATCAAAAACGTACATAGTTTTCAATGAATCATTTACCTAGATAAACAATTTTCGGAAACCGAAAATTAAATACTTTTAACCCTTAATTACAACCCTTCGTCGCCGTAACAATGTAGGAAGGACATTTAGCGGTGCAATCGCTTGTGTTGCGATATAGAGTTGTAATTGAAGGTTAAGCACACTAAGACGCCATGGACATTATAGAAATAATCACCTATCACATAGTCTACCAGATAGGTGGTTTTCAAGTAAACACGTTAATATTCACAAATGATATGACACAAATCTACTACGCAAACACGCCAATGTGTTGTCTAACCTCTCAGCTTCGTTCCATGCAAATCGCCCCATTGTCAACACTGAAAAAACAGTGTCTGTCATTTCACAATAGTATCACAAAATCTTAACCCCACGTTTCTCTTTCGTAACACAATTAACAACTGTTAATAATACAAAGTTTATAGGTCTTCTTATTCAAGACAATCTCAAATGGAATTGTCACATTGACAATATTAATACCAAATTAAGTAAATTGTGTTACGCATTACGAATCTTAGTTAATACTGTTAGTCCACATATTTCCCGTTGCGTATATTTTGGAAATGTTTACTCCCTTTTACGATACGGCGTCATCTTCCGGGAAATTTTCGGGCCTCCACCAAACTTTCAGAATTCAAAAGAGGATAGTTCGGATAATTTGTAAATCTCACCCCCGAATCTCTTGTAAACCTTTATTCAAGGAATTAAATATTTTAACTCTTCCTTGCACTTATATTTATGAAACTGTCGGGTTAGTTAAGACCGAATTACTGAAGCACCATCGTTGTTTCATACAAAACAGTTTTGTTCATGAACACAATACTCGCAATAGGAATAATATTCATCGTCCAAGTGTGACAACCGCGCTTTGCCAAAAAGGGCCGTATAATTCGGAAATCGTTCTATATAATTCCCAGCCAAAAAATATAAAAGTTATTATTAAACTGAATCTTTTCAAATCCGCGTTTGAAAGCTACCTTTTGCACCGGAGCTTCTACACTGTAAAATAATTTATTGATTTTAATAAAAATTAAAGCCGGTTTGCACTTTATCACGCCATTGTTGTAGTATTTTCAAAATATCGGACAATTACAAAACTATTTTCTTGCATGCTAGTATTATGTCTTCTTATTCATATAAATTTAGTTGTATATGTACTCAACCCCGGCACGGTTGTGTACATAAATTCTGTAGCCCCATCCTGGCTCCGGTTTTCCTTCGGGTAGAGGTGATTTTTTTTGTAAAGACACGACAGACTCTTGCCTAGAGACGGCATCAATTGATATAATTATTAGCGAATTTAATGTTATTTAATAGTTACGAATTATCAACAATACTTTCTGAATGATTTATAGCTTGATAATAATACGTTCTTATGAAATGACGTTTCTATGTTTTATTAAATACAATATATGTTGGTATTTGTTAATACTATAACAGGCATCGAACTATTATTTTATCGTTAGGAGTATGTTGAAATGTTAAATCCGCCTCTGCCTGAGGGCCCTTGATCGGAATTAATGGGATGCTTGCTTGAGAGAGTAAATTAGTTTATTGTCCTGCACGTGGTCATACGCAGTTTGTAACTGTTTTGACAATAATATTTATTTATTTGTTTATTCCGTTAACTGTTTTCTTAATCTTCACTCAAAGGAAGGTGCGAGTTGATGTAACATTCGGCTTCAATTGAAGTCAACCTGTAGGGAAAAGTAGTGAGGTGTGTTGAGAAATGAAAACTGAAAAAACCTTTTTTACGTTTTTACGGGAACAAAAAAAGTTAGTGTTTAAGGAAGCCTGTAATAACCAGAATGTGGAATCAGAGGGAACAACAAATCGAGCGGTTCAAGAAAAGTGATGTCAGTTTTTGAAGCACTTTGGGGGTCTTATGCAACAACTATCTAAAGAAAATAAAAACAAGTTGAATCGATTGTTCATAAAAAAATTACGCAAGGAAAAAGTTCTGAAAAATCTTTTTTCTTGGTGGTATTAAAAAAATATACCACTCGCATACAAAGAATGAAACTAGTTTAAGTAAGACTATTTACCATAAATGTTACTAAATTTTACGCGAAGATAATGTGGAACCGAAAATATCAATGGAGATGCTTACTGGAAAGTTTATTTTAAGTTGAGATGGTTTGCTCATTCAAAATAACTCGAAAAGAAAAGATATCTGATAAAGGTTTTTTTGTGGCAAATGGTTAAGAAATACCGAATAAATACAGGCAAAATGTATTTATTGGATTTATTATTCTAATTGAGGAGAGAGACCTGAGAGAAGAGTAAATATAGAGGAAAAGAGATTTCTTGACACAATTTAATGTCGATAATGGAAATGTAATACAAACTAACATAAGTGTAAATTTGAGTAAAACGAACAGGTACATTGGGAATTGCAACTTCTGGGCCAAAAAACACGTTTGAAAAACAATATAAAACATTTCACTAATTTTATGTTACTCTGTCGTCTTTTGTAATTAGAGTGGAATAATGAATGACAATTAAACAATATTCTGCATATTGCTTATCAGATATTGTTAGTCAACAACCATGTAACACAGATGCTATCAGGTTGGATAGCATAAATATGGAGGCAACCAACGAGGGCTCGTACGTCTTTGTTCTCAAAGGAACAACAGAGGGAATTTTGGGTAAAAAAACTTTGTGAGTAAACAGTAATGGAGTCAAGTTTTGATTCAGAATGACGACGAAGTAATGTCAGTTTTAATCTGGAATATTAACACGAAAACGTCCTATCACTAGAAGTAACAGTTGAGAATCGTTCGCGTTACGCTGAAGAGTGCATTGGAGTAGAAAAATGTCATGTTTTTGAACTTTCGCAAAATGTATATCTGTTTACGGAATTTCAGATAAAATATGCATCTAATTTAATCGCTGAATATTCGACGCAGAATTTTATGTACGTTAATTTATGTAAGAACAAACTGTTCGGAAAATTGCTTCATCAAAAAATCAGTTACAAACTGCTTATTACCACGTGGAGGACTATAAACTAAATAAAAGAATTCAAAATTTTTTTATCCCCCCCACCTCAGGCACTAGGCAAAAAGTTGTACAACATTCAAATTACTTGTATTTTATGCACGAGAGGAGATTCATACCATTTCCAGCTCTCTACTTCGGAGGCAAAACCTTTGTTGTTGGCCTTTTGTTTCCTGGTCTATGTATCTACACGGGTATCTATCGTAATATTCTATAACTTCGTACTTTTGCTCCTGTGATTTTCTTCATTCAACGGATGTGTTTCAGGACTTGTTTCTTCTATGGTCAAGCCGGTACTCCGCGCGTAGGCTTTAGTCTTTTTGCTATCGTGAACATTAATTTCACTCCCTCTTTCACCCACTTGACGTTCTCCATCTTGGCTTAAGCTATCTTCCGTCGACATGAGATGTGAACCAGCCATCAGCATCAACTGAAATAAAACCTCGTATATAGTCATTTAAAAAATTAAATGAATTAATTTTTATGTAGTATACTATAACAATTTATTACTTTCTTTTAACAATTTTATTACACAAGGCGTCTTATTGATACATTGCATTTCATAAATCCCATTTATAATTATAATCCTTCCAAAATTACAAACATCATATAACCAAATTAATTAGATACCAAATTAATTGATTTTCTTTTTGTTTAACACAGAGTTTCTTTGGAAACCAAATGAACATTGGTAGAAAATTTGACAACTGAGCTAGACAATATTACTTTTCAAATACGTAGTAATTATCTATGGTAATGTGAGCTCGAGACATTACGTGCGAATTTCCAGTCATTCAGTCACGTTCAATAGTTCCAGAATAGTTCTACCTCACTTACAAATTTAACACGTTTCTACCATCCAGATTATTAATATTAATTCCACCGCTATATCTTTACGGGCTTCACAACTTCGTCACACGAAGTTCGCTAAGATGCGTACAGCAGCAGATAACACAAGGCCACTGACCGTGAGCTTATCATAACTTCATCTACCATCATCATCTTCCAGAGGTTCGAGTTTTCTGCCGCCTGGTTAAAATCTCTCTTGCCGATTTTTCAACAATTTTTTTTTGATTCAGTTCTCTCACTAGTTCTCACTGACTCTCACTCCCCATTTTGCCGACCGCTGACCTCTATTTGTCACTCTCAGGATCCGGTATAGACTCGTTTCTTCCCTCGGTCACTGCAGCGAGGTTCGTCAGCTGTGCTAGCTTAGTCACCAGTTCCGTTCATTGGCTCTGGTCATTTTTGCTTGAGTTCACAACGCGGGCCGCGGCGGCGGTAGCAGCTGTGATGGCGGTAGTTGCCGCACGATACAGTTGGGCAGGGCGTTTTTGTGACCAAAGGATTTCTGATGAATATTTTTCACTTTTTAATTTCATTTAGCACACGTCACTTATTTTATTCTTCATGTGATTTTACCTCAAATTTCCACGTATTTCCTTTTAGTGGTACTTTTTCACCATAGCTCATTATGTCTAAAGAGAATATTACCTCCTAAGATTGTTAAAACTTCTACGATTTTACAATATATTCTTCTTTAAAGACTTATTTGAGTCACAAACAAATTATTTACAGAATTCAAGTTACTTTAGCAGCACTAGAAAACTAATTATACTACACCGTAATATACACAAATATTTTCTTCTTTTCAAATTATTTTTAAATACCAGAAAAATTAATTTTACCTTTGTCATTTCATATTTAAATTTAAAAAAATTTTACAAAATGTTTTTATAAATTTGTTGCAGATTAATTAACCAAGACATATCAATAATTATTAATACAATTAAATATATTAAGTGTTTGTGCGTTGAAAAACTACTTCCTTATTATCTGAATAAATATAATATTTTACGATAACGCAATGTATCGATTGAAAATTGGTACAGTATCTATTGAAAATTGGTAGTACAATACTTTAAACCAGTTGCTTCAAGAACAATATATTCCTCGTTGATTAAAAGAATTTTTGTTAGAAACCAAGGGACATGACACAACAACAAAACTCATCCTGAGAAATCAGAAAAAAATATTATTTTAACAACACAATTCATTACTTATGTTACCCCCCAGGGGGCTTACATCTAGTAAGTACGTGTTTGGCGAACACGGGGCCCCGAGCTGAGTCTGGCATTGCTTCCACTTGCTTGTGCCA
>NNCF01127388.1:368278-440144 GCA_002313205.1 Laupala kohalensis
ATCATTCGGGAATCGTTCTATATAATTCCCTTCCCAAGAATATAAAAGACATGAAATTGAATATTTTCAAATCCGCGGTTAAAAACTGCCTCCTGCACCAGTGCTTCTACATTGTAAAATAATTTATTGATTTTAATAAAAGTTAAATCCGTCTTGTACTTTATCACGCCATTGCTGTAGTACTTTTTAAATAACTTATAACAATTTCAAAAACTATTTTCTTGCATGATTGTGTTGTCTTATGGCTCATATTAATTTAGTTTTATGTGTACTCAACTTTGGCACGGTTGTGTACATAAATTCTGTAGCCCCATCCTGGCCCGGGTTTTTCTCCGTTTTTCCTTCGGGTAGAGGCGGATTTATTATACAGGTTCTCTAGGCTTTGTCTAGGGGCGTGTTTATTGTAACAATAAATCGTGAATTTAGTGTTATTTCAATTCTTATGATTTTTAAACACTATACTCAGAATAATCTATAGTTCGATAATAACTTGTACATGTAAATTTTCAAACATATTTGCGTTAAATTACAAACATATCCTGGCCCGGGTTTTTCTCCGGTTTTCCTTCGGGTAGAGGCGGATTTATCATACAGGTTCTCTAGGCTTTGTCTAGGGGCGTGTTTATTGTAACAATAAATCGTGAATTTAGTGTTTTTTCAACTCTTATGATTTTTAAACACTATACTCAGAATAATCTATAGTTCGATAATAACTTGTACATGTAAATTTACAAACATATTTGCGTTAAATTACAAACATATTGACATTATATATGTATTATAACTCGCAGCTAACTTTTTATCTTATCTAGGAACTTTTGCTGAAATTTTTGAATCCGCCTCTGCCTTAGGGCCCTTGATCGGAATTGATGGGATGGTCCCTTGCTTGCTTCCGGAGAGTAAATTAGTTTATTGTCCTCCACGTGGTCATACGCAGTTTGTACTGTTTTTTGACATTAAATTTATTATTAAAATTTATTATAATAGTAATATCAATTAGGTCGCACGAAAATGGTTTTTGCTAATGAGTTTCCGCAAGCGAACAGAAACGGAACACTTTAATATATCGAATTTACATAAAAATGTAGACACTTGATATTCAAATGTTTTCTTCTCATCAACGTTAATGTGGAAAATAACACGCATTTTTCAAGACAGTGTCAACAAGATATATACTTCTTGGAACATATCTTAACGCGTAGGTCGACCGAAAATTCAGTGTATGGGAAATGTTTTAGGATTATGAATTTTATCCGCGCGCATTTCAAATTAATTATTGTAAATTATTTGAAATGTTATCTTGTCGTACACTGTAAGCAAAATTGTGGTAGGTTCAGGGGATTGGGTTACTTGCTCAAGGCTCTACCCGATGAAAATTTGTGAAAATTTGCGTGGTGAAAATTTATTTTTTAATTTTTAATTAGTTAAATTATATTGATGCGTAGACATGTTATTTAGATTGGATAGTAAAAATATATTCTTACAGAAATGAAATTGCCTCAAAATTGCATATTTTGCACCGAATGTTCCATACTTCAAGATCCCCCGAAGATCTAAGCCCCACCTCAAAAAGTAGATCCGCTTCTTAAAAGAATAAAACGTTCTATCAATGAAACATTTTCGAGAGCAACCCTATATTCATGTTACTCGTGGTTAATATACTCATAGTTCATAATTCTTTTAAATTCTCATAAAATATTAAAATAAAATAAACATAAAACTACTAAATTTACAGCCACAGATATGTAACTGAAATATACTAACAACGTAACAGAAGTGAGGTACATCCCACAAACTCATATAAAAAAGAATGAAATGAAAACCGATTTAATTTAATTTATTGTCAAAGAAGTAGTGAAAAACTGTGTATAACTTTGTGCAGAAAAATAGATATTGAAAAATAATTTTAAATGATTATCCTCATAAATAAAAGTTGTTCTCAATATATATATATATATATATATAATTATTATTAAACATTAAAAACAGAAATTAGTTCACCGAATTCGAAGACTTTAAAGTTGATTTAAAAGATTCAGTAAAAATATAGGGCAACATATTTCCAAAATCACATTACATCTACGCAAAATATGAGAAACACAGGATTCTTTTAGAATTGTGACTCGAACTTAATTCTAACCCCAATTCTTGTAGGCGATTTCATGAAATATATGTTCACTGTATCATGACATGACTTGTCGAATATATCTTATTATTAATATACAAACGCTCTTGTGAGACTTACCTTATTTAGTACATTACAGCATAATAAGAAATATGTAATTCCGTAAACACGGAGCTGCAACGATGATGAAATAGATTGACAAAATGTGTTGAAAGTCTTGAAAATATCAAATTCTTCCGAGTGTTTTATCTCAGTTTCAAATATAATTTCAGTTTGCGTAAAATCATATTATATTGAATATAAGGTGATATCCTAATTTTTATCAGCGTTAAAAATGTTTCTGCCATCATTCATAATCTTAATACTCATTTTGTAAACATTTGTCGCAACAATGATGTTATGCCATTTGTTTAGATACGTATCGTCTCTATGCAACGATGGGTTAGTTCTTAAAAATTTCGAGCATAACAAATAGAACGTACAAAATTTTAGCAAAAATTCAAAAGTAATTCGGCAGGTAATATTTTTTCTCTTCTATTACATGTGCTTTAAATTTTGTATATTTTGTGCTTTAAATCTGTGATTTGTGTACTTGAATGTTGCTTAATGTTTTGCAGGTTATTGTAGTGTTGATACGTTTTTCTTTTCCGTGTGTACCTTCTCTTCATTTACAGTGCATACTGTACTTATACGTGATGTCTGGTGGTCACTCTGTTTGTCTAATATCATTTCTGAAACACTTCAGGTGTATCAAACAATGTTTCCACCATCATCCGTTGTCAACGATAACTGACATGGAGCATTCTCTTGAAGAGAACCTCATGTTTGGGTTTATGGCAACATGTATTCAATGAGGTGACAAATTTTGTGAATAAGAAGCCTAAAAATTACCATTAAGAAGAGGCAACTCAAATAAGTTATATATTAGAAAAACACTCCTATGGATGAACAGACGCAAGTTTATTTTCTGCTCAAACGAAATGTTTATTTTCCACTCAAACGCAATGTTTATTTTCTGTTCTAGTACAAGTGCATTTTCATTTTGGTTAAAAAATTATTGGTCTTTAGAATTCCATCACAAAGGAATTTTATTTACTGATTTATAAAGATTTTTGTGAAGGTTTTAAGATTTTACCAAGAACAGCAACACACAATACAGAATCTAAGATATTTCACGCTACTCAGAAAAAGTCTGTGGAATTTACGTTACGATAAACCGAAATGTAATAATATACTTATATAGTTCTTAAAATAATTTTAATGAATTGGAGTCTAAATAAACCATCCAGAAATGTTGTTACCTTATTAAAAATATTAATGATGGCCACTTAAAAAAAGTAACGAACATCACAGTTTGTTGAAAATTATTACGTGTTGTCATAAACCCATTTTCTTATCAGTCCTCCGCCAATTAAATTACACAATATTCAATAAACATATTTTTTCGGGCAACATAATCTCGTATGACCGCATACTAATTAGAAGAAGTCCAAGTAGTCCTTCTTCCAAGTAAGATCTTTCTTCCAAGTAGTCTTTATTTTTTTGTAATTAAATTGATCTAAAAATGCATTTAATCCTGTATTATTTTATTTAAATCCTGCGCCTTGTTATCGAATTCAATTTCAATAATTATAATATTAATTGCGTCGAATTATAAATGTCGAGTGAAAGAATAAATTTATGTACTCCACCACATAACTCATCGTTTGAATCAACTGATATATTTTAGTTGGAGTACGATAATTCTCTGCGTTATGCATTTAATAGGAGTGCAAAGATAATGAAGTGTTGATAAAAATGGTTATGTTCCAGGTCTCTTTCGGGCCCCTCACCCAAATTTCCAGTCAACACCTATCCAATGACAACTAGTTTGATATTGTGTTGTCTTCTACCAAATCAATGATTCCTCAACCAACGCGCGGCCGTATTCGAACTACCCTGGTCATCTAGCTTGATGGCTACACGACTGAGTCCTCGGAACTCTGAAGTTAATGCATTAGAGCAACGAGGATACTTGATTGGGAAGAAGATCGGCCAAGGATCGTATGCAACAGTACATCTCGCCGACTATGTCGACGGTACAACTCCGAAGAAAATGCGCCTCGCGTGCAAAATCTTTGACAAAGAAAAAGCGCCGAGAGATTTCCTCGACAAGTTTTTTCCCAGAGAGTTGGAAATCTTGACGAAAATAGAAAATCCACATATCATACAAGTGCACAGCATATTGCAACGTGGACCTCGAGTATTCATCTTTATGCGATATGCTGATAATGGGGATCTTCTGGATTTTGTGAAACGGAATGGTGTTGTGCCGGAACAGCAGTCGAAATTGTGGTTTCGGCAAATGGCGAGTGGATTGCAGTACCTACACAGCAAGAACATTGCGCATAGAGATCTAAAATGCGAAAACATATTGCTTTCGAGGCGTTTTAACGTCAAATTAGCTGATTTTGGGTTTGCCCGCTTCTGTGTGGATCACGAAGGACGACGAGTTCTTAGTCAAACGTATTGTGGTTCAGCTGCTTATGCGGCGCCCGAAGTGGTGAGTGGAACGCCTTACAACCCTAAATTAGCGGACGTTTGGTCTCTAGGAATTATTTTGTTCATAATGCTGAATGCATCTATGCCATTTGACGATTCCAACTTGAGAAAACTTCTCAAGGATCAGATGTCTCGGAATTGGGTGTTTCGCTCTCGAGTGCGGGATACTGTATCAGCGTTAGCGAAATCCATTGTGAGGCATATCTTAGAACCCGACATAACATTACGCCTCACTTTAGATCGAGTGCTTGCTCACGAATGGGTGCGGACAAGGAAAGACAAAACGGGCTCTTTAGCTGGTCGCCTCGTGCACTCGGCCCCACCCATCCACCCCGGGCATCATATGCCCGGAACCCCCGCAGCCCCAACGCGAGTGGCGGGAGTCACGGGGGCCAATGAAAACACGACGTCTATAGGCTCCAATCCCAGCAACTTCACAGAATCTCCTAATGTGATGCGCCACATGGATCATAAGCTGATAGATCCAATTATCTCCTCGAATAACCCTGGAGCACTAATGGCTGAAGAAGCATAAATATAAATTATATTATTTGTTGTTATTGCATATATTATATTCGAATGAATTGTGTGTGGTGTGTTCGAGTGATAAAGAAAGTAGTTGTGCATTTGAGAAACAGGCTTTAATGAAAGTATTAAGAGATTGTGAAAAGTTGAATCTCTGCTCAAATGCAAGTAAATGCTTTTAAAATATAAATAACCTAATAAACCAACTTTAGAGACCATCGAATTGTCTTTATTTGTTTTTAAAATAGTTAATATATATCATGAAACAATTGTTTGAATATTCATTCATTTGAATACTATTCTATCGATTTATCTATCTTATTTATCTAAATTAAATTTTTGATCATTTATTGTTAAGTTATTTTTCAATGTTTTATTGTATTGCCTTTAATTGACTTTGTTATCAAGATAAACTCCTTAGATTTAAACAATATTTTTTCATATCGACTTTTATTTATTCCTCTTTTAGAGTGCAGATTAAAAAAAAAGTTTCAATTTTTTGGTAGATATTATTTTGATTTAAATATATTTCAAAATTTTTCTCATTAATATATTTGACTCTTACATAAAATATTATTTAAATATTTATTATATAAATATTCAAAGGTAAAAAGTAAAAAGAAATTTTAAAGTTGCAGGTTGAGTATTCCAATATCATACTAGTCTTAACGATATGTTGTTCAAAATTCAGGCAAAATTTTCGAAATTTACTAAAACGGATCAATTTCTTCTTCAATAGAAGATATAACTATTTCTGAAACGTATTAAAAAATTTCTGTCACTTTACATATTTCTGTAATGTTTACAATTTTTTAAATTCCTATTGTGTTTTAAAGGGCTCTAATGACCTTGACGAGCCCTAAAACCCCCCACTATATATGTATATATTCTCATCGGAAAAGGTTTGGTCCTCTAATTGGACACTAAGTAGGAAACCGAAAATAATACTGGGAATCGAAAGTAGGTTTAAGAGTAGCGGTAAGGGGGAGATAAGTTATCAAGGATGTTACTTTAAGTGGAGCTCTTTCTGTAAAAACTTACATGCTCTA
This sequence comes from Laupala kohalensis, assembly GCA_002313205.1. Lineage (NCBI taxonomy): Eukaryota > Metazoa > Arthropoda > Insecta > Orthoptera > Trigonidiidae > Laupala > Laupala kohalensis. Next base: position 374,519 of record NNCF01127388.1, read on the forward strand.
AACCATTTTACCTTCTCACCGTTCCGATAGACCTTAGGTTCATTTCAGACCATTCGGTTTTATACGTAGGCCTAGGGAAAGAGCCGTGTAAAATAGACGAACCAAAACCCTCAGGAAAGATTCCATTAAGTTGATAATTATAAAAAGTTGAATCTAAGGAAACTTTAGATATTTCATTTGAAATGATTTAGAAGTATACCAAGTTTTACCTCTGCGCGAATTTTTATGTGGTTGAATGTTCTCTTTTGTTTGACTGAGCTCTGACTCTTGCCGTACGCATATACCGGGATCGTGTGAGGTGAGCTTTAGATACTGTAGTTCTTATGTTATTTTTACATACTTAATGGGATTTTTATAATAATAATAAGAAAATTTTCGCATAACTTCTGAGTACCTACTCGGGGAGGAAATGTTGCATTATCTACGCCACATGAAAATGGTGACATACCGAGACTCGAACATGGGACCATTCTTGTCCGGAGGTATGTTACCACTTCACTTCAAGACTTAAAATGTGACACTGGCCCGTGCAGTGGCTGAGATGTAGCCGAAGTGGACCCACTCTCGCCAGATGACGTTGCTGCGCTCCAAGATTATCTTCTCGGTAGACACGGCGTATCGCGGGGTCCAATTGATCGAAGCGTGATGAAGGCCACATCATCCGCCTCATGTCGCGGGCAAGAAATCGCGGAGTAATACTCCCAAAGAATAATAAATCCTTGTTAACTTCTTAATCAAATTAAAGAAATGGGCAAATATTACATAAAACGGTTTGAAGATGGAAACGATCACTATTTAAGACAATTTCTTTTTCCTAAAGTTACATATAAATACGCTCTCTTAATGTTGAAATCATCGTGAAAATGAATGTCGCATATTGTACTACGTCTCACTGTAGAACAATTAAAGATAGCACTTTTCGTAAATAAAAAATAATTCATACTATAATATAATTTTTAAGATACAAAATGTTACAGCTTTGTTTTTGGAACATTTTTTCTTGCGAATAACTCCTGAAATTCCATTAACAATTAAATTTGTTGTTAATATTTTTGATTTGAAGGCAAATATTAAGGAGGATTTATTATCTATAAAACGGAAATTTTAACGAACATTTCCTTGAAAAATGTTTATTCATGTTGAATATTTACACATTCCTAGTAAATACATCAAAGTTGGATTTATGAACAAGTTGGTGAATCGGAATTGATGGGATGATCGCACGCTTGTTTCCGGAGAGTAAATTAGTTTATTGTTCCTCTCAAGAGACCGGTTCATTTCGAGTGTATTACTTATACATGCAAAGTCATTTTCAACAACATTATTGTATAAAACACAAAATAAGACACAAAATTGACTCTTATTAAAGTACATTATAATAAAGTGAAAATTATGATTTTTCTAGAAAGTGTAAACAATACAAAAATATGTATACTTTTAGTGCTGGGCTCTACCAATCCCGTCCCGGTTTCCCCGGGTTTGCTCTAGTTTGAAGGACGTCCGGGGAACGCCCGATCGGGGTTTTCTATATCTTCCGTGTTTTATTAATACGCATTGCAGTGCGTCGAAGGCTAATCGTGGCGATGCACAGTGTGATATTTTGAAGATCTAGCAGGGCAAAATTATTTCTTTGGTTGATTGCTTCCTGGGATTTATTATATGAAACAAAAATACGGTGTGAACGTTGTAAAATTGTATTCAGACATAACATTTACATTATTAACAAGATTACACTTGTCTCTTATACACATCTAGATGTGTATAAGAGACAGACCTTATTTAGTACATTACAGCATAATAAGAAATATGTAATTCCGTAAACACGGAGCTGCAACGATGATGAAATAGATTGACAAAATGTGTTGAANAATATATATATTTTTTTATTTAATTATAATAATATATATGTTTAATAACTTACAATGTCAAAACATTTTATTGTATACAAACTTAGATGAAATATTCAAAAATCTATGTAAAGTAGATAATTATCTAGGATACCTACTATTTATAAAATGTGTTGATTCACAAAAATATAAATCAGAATCGTTATCAGATTAATCAAAATACTTATGAGACTCGGCAGAAGTGTCTCGATCAGATTCTTCTAATTGACTTTCGCCTTGTCCGTTTGGAGCTCTCATTTCTATAAGCTCACACACTTTTGGAGTAATTTGCCCTCATTTGGTTTTCGGAGGAGCACGTAAACTTGCAATATATGGGTCGGATGTAATTAGTAATCTATTTAATAAATCTCTACTGGTATCAAGACTTGAAGTCTTTCTAGTGAATAATTCCCTAAATTTCTAATTGTGCTTATTCCTAGCCTCCTGTCTCTCTTCTGAAAGTTGGCCGATTGGGAGAATACACGAAGAAATAATATCTTTGCCATGGAAAAGTATCTTACGTACACTCACAGGCATTGGGTACCAAGAATACTCTTCGATGTACAAATCGCTTGTTGCTTTGGCGTATTCATCAAATTTATAGCTATTGATGGGAAAGCCATTATTAATGCATTCTAATATGACGTGGAAGCGCTTCATAAGCTCAAATTTGACACCTGTTATTTCTGCTTACTTTTCAGCATTCCTAAAAAATTTACGGGCTGTGTTGCCATCATTTGTGTTTCCAGTGTGTTGCCATCATTTGTGTTTCCAGTGTGTTGCTTAGGCATATCGACCAATAAACCTAATTCCCGCCTAAATTTATCTTGTACAATCTTTTTTTTTTCAGCTACGTTATTTTTGTTCTAATCTTCTCGGGCTTGCCATGATTTTATATCGAACCAATACGAAATGTGTAATATGCATTCAAAGAATCTTATCCAAGAATGCAGTCGTGAGAAAGAAACTCTTTTAACAGTCTTTGCTATTATGACGCTTCTATTATTCATGTCTTTAGGCTTTGCTCTACATAAATAACACGTTTGTGTGGAAGCACGAGACGCAATGGCATTACATATTTTGCCATCAACCATGCAGAATATCAATGTTGGCTTCTACATCATTTACAAAAATCTTAGTTGGCGACAGTTTAAATTTCGTTTTTAATTTTATCGACTTCTGTTATCAAATTTACAGTTTACTTTGCAAATACAAATTTTATTGGACGACAATATCTGGTTGAAGCAGGTGAAGGGTTTTGCCACACAATATGTCTATTGTTTTGCTCTTCCACAATTATTTGGGATGGCACCATCGAAATGCTAAAGACTTTCGTCACTGTATTGCTTAGAAAATTTTTGTTTGTATTTGGTATGTTCAGCTCCATCACAACCCCATTTGACAATTATTTCCATACCTTTTAAGTCATCTATAGTCTTTAAAACTTCTTCTTGGGCTTTGCATAATCGTGTGATCAAAGTTTGAAGTTTAACTTCAGCGCGTGTTTCAGTTACACTTATGTCAGAAGGGTAGCATAACTGTTTTGCCGCTTTCACCTTGTGATATGGCGGATACATTTTACTATTAATTTCGTTAGCTTGCTGACGTATTGTATTCGTGTGTTGAAAGGTTCGCGTCAACTATCAGTGCAACAGCTTTGTCTACGGAAAGTCCTTTCGCGCTTTCTTTATTTTAAATAAATATAAATAAATTTATTGTCAAAAAACAGTACAAACTGCGTTTGTAGTACTGTTTGTAGTACTGTAGTACAAACTGCGTTTGTAGTACTGAGTTTGAAGTACCTCTTCGAGGTGAAAAGGCGCAGAGCTCTTTTACGATAGCAACAGAATCCCTTTTTTCATCCTTGCGAAGATTCACTTCGGTCGCCATGGACAATTCTTCCTGATTTGCCGTCTCAAGAAGATGTTGGATTTGCCGCCTCTTGGTTTTAGTGCTAGAAATTTCAAAGTCCTTTTGTGGTCTTCCGGTCCGGCTACTGGGACAAGGAAGTTGAATATTTATTTCACTGTCATTGACATATATGACATATCTATACTGACCTCCCTTGGTCACCTCTTGTTCTTTTCGATCCCGACGCTATTAGAGCTAGGGTATCTTTCATTTTCCTCTTCTTCTCTTTCCTCTATTTTTCTTCTTCTCCTCCCCCCAGGGGGCTTACGTCTGGTAAGTGCGTGTTTGGCGAACACGGGGCCCCGAGCTGAATCTGGCATTGCTTCCACTTACTTGTGCCATACTCCTTCCTTTATCTTTACTGACCTCCCTTGGTCACCTCTTGTTCTTTTCGATCTCGACGCTATTAGAGCTAGGGTATGTTTCATTTTCCTCTTCTTCTCTTTCCTCTATTTCTTCTTCTCCCCCCCCCCCCCAGGGAGCTCAGTTTCGAGTGAGTATGGGCTTGGCGAACCCACGGCCCCGAGCTGGGGACTGGTATTGCGCCACCAGTCCTCGGACACCGTAAGCTTTGGACATGCTTCAGCGACCACCATGGTGGAAAGTTGCATGTTTTGAAGGGCGGAGATCTTGCCTTCATTGGCCGGGTCGCGAGGAAGGATTAAACCTCTATAAAAAAACCCTTCAACCTCAAGGTGTGTTAAGCGCCGATGAGGTGAATGGGTGTTGAGGACAAACACTCGCTAGCGTATCAACCTCTGGGGCAACTGCCGCACCTCAGTTGAGCAAGGCTTAGTGACGTGATGCGGGGGCTCCACGTCACCGGACATTTATTTCCTCCGAACTCGTGGGTCAAAATGAAAAATTCCTGTTTTCCCCTGCCTTGCGAAGTGGGCGAGTCGCAAGGTAAGTATTACGCCTCAGGGTATTCGAAGCGGCCGAGGGTTAACAGCCCTCCTGCTTCAGGAACAAATAAGGATAAGAAACAGAACATTTCACATGAAAATGTTTATATCGTAATGACACGTATAGACGGGACACTTGAAAAAGTATCCCCGTTCTATATTTACAAAGGATTGCAGGGTTTAGTTGGAATGCTGAAATCAATCAAAAGGTTGCGTAATGGGTCAATGCTGTTGGAAACCAACACCAACAAGCAAGCGTTGGCACTTTTAAAATGTACCTTGTTGGGAGAGTTCCCTGTGAAGTACGAGCTCCATGCTGCACTTAATCGCAGCAAGGGGGTAGTAAGTTGCAGGGACATTATTGATATGGCAACAGAAGAACTTGTTGCAGAATGGGAGGCTGTCCATGTAGTTGAGGTCAGTCAGATCATGAGGAAGATAAATGGTGTTCTAGAGAAGACCAGTTCCTTCATCGTGACATTTGACTGCCCTAAACTACCAAAGAATCTGAAGGCTGGATGGCTGAACCTGCCGGTCCGTCCCTTTATACCAAATCCTCTGCGCTGTTATAAGTGTCAGAGGTTTGGACACACGACAACATCGTGTAAGGGACGTGATACCTGTGGAAAGTGCGAAAAGGAGGCACACGCCCAGGGCCTGCGAAGTGCATTAATTGCACAGGCAGCCACCCGGTATGGAGCAGGGAGTATGTCGCCTTTCTTGAAGAAAAGAAAGTTCAGGAAATTAAAACTACGGAGAAGATCCCGTACGGTGAAGCGCGGAAGAAATACAGGGCTTTACACCCTGTATTTTCTACCAGATACTCCACGGAAAGAAAAATGAGTCAGCCCTTCCCGAGAAAGTTATAACACCACCTACTACAAAAAACCAAGTAGTAATAAACCTACTGCAACAAAAACACAGACAAAGACAAAGCCTGGTTCTAGGGCTAAACCCCTGAACCCTGTCCAATTACCAAGCAAAAAATCGCACAGACGTAAAAAGAACGTCTCTGTGCTTTCTTCCTCGGAGTCAGAACGTGTATTCTCCGACGGTGACGCGGAAATACACATTCACGAACCTGACCTCGGAGGTTCGAAACAGTAATGGCTTCCATACTTCAGTGGAACCTTAATGGCTATAGAACTCAACGTGAAGAGTTACAACTCATAGCGCGACGTAATCCGATCTGTATTTGCCTGCAAGAGACACCTTTCACCAGATCACTCACCCTCTCTGCGAGGATACAGCAGCTTCAGATATGACGACACCACGGGAGATCGAGCAAGAGGTGGAGTTGCCGTGTTTGTTAGAAACACAATCCTCTGCTCACCTGGTCTCCTACAAACTCAAATTCAGGCTATAGCAGTTAAAATTCATAGTGAACCATCTATGACCGTGTGTTCAATCTATCTTCCTCCGACACGAGATTTTTCGGAGAACTCCCTCAGAGATTTAATTCATCAGCTTCCTCGACCATTCCTCCTCGGAGATTTTAACGCCCACAGTGTACTGTGAGGCTCGTCGAGCGATTGCCCCAGGGGCCGACTGCTGAATTCTCTCTTTGAGCGGGAAGATTTATGTCTACTGGACACCGGGGAGATGACCCACTTTGCGTTTTCTACCCCACTTTGCGTTGACCCACTTTGCGTCTTGGACAGCTATAGACCTGTCAATTTGCTATCCTGAAGTTGCTGATATCTTTCAATGGAAAGTAGAAGATGATATGCATAGTAGCGACCATCATCCTATCTGGTTGTCCTTGCAGGAACGTGCAACTGTTCCCGAATGCAAGCAACGGAAATGGATTCTCAGAAAGGCAAATTGGACACTGTACCGTTCTCTGTCTGTCTTCAGAGAAACGGGTAGTGTCCAAGAGAGGGTCGACCATCTGACCCATGTGATTCATCACGCCGCTGAAGAATCCATTCCGAAAACATCCATTTTTTCGTGAAGACCTCATGTCCCCTGGTGGAACGACGCATGTCGCTCCGCCATTCGGACAAGGCGAAGAGCATTACGTAAATTTAAGGCAAGTCCATCTCCGGAAAACCTCGCCGCATATCGGATTGCTAGAGCAAAAGCGTGCAGAACTATCAAAGAATCCAGATCCACCTCCTGGAAAGAGTTTTTAAGCACCATTAAGAGAACAACGTCGACCACTAAAGTATGGGAGTCAATCCGAAAGATATCTGGAAGATATTCTCGAGTCCCAATATCTGGACCCAATTATCAGGGTCAGATTCTCACCAACAACAGAGAAATTGCAACAGTGATTGCTGAATAATAATAATAATAAATTTATTGTCAAAAAACAGTACAAACTGCGTATGACCACGTGGAGGGGAAAAAAAACTAATAATACTTTGCTGACCTGACATCTACAGCAAACTGCGATCCTGATTTCGCGAGGAAAAGGGAAATAGCAGAGAGCATATATCTTGACTTTCGTTCCACCAACTGGGAACCCTACAACTTTTCCTTCTCCATGTGGGAACTTGAGTCAGCTCTAGCGACTGTCCACGACACTGCTCCTGGCCCTGATTCCATTCATTATGAAATGCTGAGACAACTCACTCCCGAGTCGAAAGAATACCTTCTGGATATCTTTAATCTTTCATGGTCCGAGGGAGTATTCCCTAATTCGTGGTAGGAAGCAACGCTTATCCCTTTACTAAAACCAGGCAAGGACAAAACGAACATTAGTAGTTATCGAAGTATTGCCTTGACGAGTTGTGTTGGTAAAACTCTGGAGAGAATTATTAACCGACGTCTCATCTGGTATCTTGAACGGCATGACTTGCTGAGTCGATCTCAGTGTGGTTTCAGGAAGTTCCATTCCACCCTGGACAACTTACTTCTCCTGGAATCAGCAATTCAAGATGCTTTCGTCCGAAGACAACATCTCATCGGAATATTCTTTGACATCGAGAAGGCTTACGATACTACTTGGCGTCATGGCATTTTACAACAACTGTATGCCTGGGGATTTAGAGGACGTCTTCCTCTGATGCTCATGTCCTTTTTGGATCAGCGTTTCTTCCGCTATAGAATTGGAAGAGACACCTCGGATCTCCTTCTTCAGGAGAACGGTGTTCCTCAGGGCTCAGTCTTGAGTGTGACCCTTTTTGCAGTAGCCATAAACGGCATAACGTCTGCTGTAAAGAATCCTGTTTTACACTCTCTTTTTGTCGATGACTTTGCTATCTTTTGTTCATCACAGAGTGTCACAGGTGCGGAGTGACAAATCCATCTCGTCCTCAATAGATTATACCACTGGTCGAAAACGACAGGTTTTCGTTTCTCTGCTGAGAAAACACGCTGTGTTCTTTTCAGTAGGAGACCAAGCCTTCTGGTAGAACCTCACCTCACCCTGGGGAACAACGTTCTCAAATTCTACCCATGTGTAAAATTCTTAGGTCTAATTTTTGTTCAGAGACTAAATTGGATTGAACATCTGACGGACCTAAGATTAAGAACATTAAAGTCTCTGAATTTATTAAAGTGCCTGAGTAGCAGGGAATGGGGCGCTGATCGCTACTCCCTGCAGCAGTTTCATCGAGCATTCATAAGTTCTCGGCTCGATTATGGCTGCGTTGTATATAGCTCTGCTCGTGCAAGCTATTTAAAGAAGTTGGACAGTGTCCATCATGCAGGAATTCGACTAGTTACGGGTGCATACCGCACTAGTCCCATTCCGAGTTGTATGTCGAGAGTGGCGAACCATCTCTTTCCCTCCGGCGGAAAAACCTCATGCTACGACATTTTTACCACTTGCAAACTTTACCCGACAATCTGGTGCACAACGCGGTTTTTCATCCATCTTCTTCTTCCATCCGTTTCTACAACAACAGACTGAGAGCAACCAAACCTTTTGGATATCGCTCCAAACAAATTTTCAGAGGAAATGAGGAAGCAGACGATTCCGCAAAGACGGCATGCCTCAAGAATCGCGTTGATTTTTCCACGATTCCATAACGAGATCTCCTAAATTCCGTCAAGATAAGGATTCTGAGTCAATGGAACAATGAGTGGTTAGCTGTTGAAGGGAATAAGCTCCGACTTATCAAATCCTCTGTTAAGTCATGGAGCAGTTCTTGTAGGCCAGCCCGGCGTGACGAGTTCTTGCTGACCCGTCTGCGCATAGGACATTGTCCTCTCACTCATAGGTATCTCTTACTACTAGATGATGAACCCGTTTGTGATGAATGTAGTTGTTCTTTGACAGTGCGTCACGTACTAACTGATTGCGGAAAATACTCGTGTTTACGGAGACAAATTGGTTTGGCTGCAGATTTACCAACAATTCTCGGAAATGAAACGGTTAATGTTAACAAACTATTGAATTTTATGAGTAGATCGGGGCTCCTCCCACAAGTTCTCGGGAGGGTTTAAANTAGTAGATCGGGGCTCCTCCCACAAGTTGTCGGGAGGGTTTAAAAATTTGCATTCCTTTTTTATCTTTACTGTCTTCGTTTTTTTCTTTTCTGTAATTAGAAAATATAATATTTAGAAATTGTTTTCCTTTTTTTTGTGATATAATGTATTGGTATTCTGTTTTCTTTTCTTTCATCTTTATATTTAGATATTTGTTGAATTCAGGAGGGTTTTTTAGTGGGTATGGTCGAGATATTCGGAGAGTCCCACACACGGGGAAGAGTCACTACAGCTCTTCTCTATGGTGCGAAACTGCATTTTTCCCTACTTGCATGGGCTCTAATGACCTCGATGTTGACGAGCCCTAAAACCCCATTTTAAAAAAATGTCATTGACAAAATTGGCGAAAGAAAAATGCTCATGCAACCACGACGAATTTGCTTTTAAGAAACGTTCTCGGTGTCTGCCCGATTTTACCCATTTTTCGTCTATTTTTTTACTATAGCTCCCGATTCTTGCTTTTAATAATTTTTTTGTGGGGCTTTACGGCTCATGTCGACATCAAAGGTCATTGGAGCCCGAAAAACTTGTACAGGTAGGGAAAACTCAGTTACGCACTAGGGAGAGCCAACATGTCTCTCCCCGCGTGTGGGACTCGCCGAAAGACTCAACCATACCCACTAAAAACCCTCCTGATTTACAACACATCAAAACATATCTCAAAACCAAATTTCAAAATATCAAATGAGGCGGGGGGACAAAAATGAGGGGGGGGACAAAAAATGAGGGGTAGAACAAAAATGAGAGGGATGAGGAAAATGAAAGATACCCTAGCCTTATTAGCGTTGGGATCGAAAAGAACAAGAGGTGACCAAGGAAGGTCAGAAAACAGAAAGGAAGGAGCCTTGCACAAGTAAGTGGAAGTAATGCCAGACTCAGCTCAGGGTCCCGTGTTTGCCAAACACGTACTTACTAGATGTAAGTCCCCTGGGGGGTCTTGCTTTTAATTTATTTAAAATTTCATCTGAAAACGACTGATCACCCAGTTCTCTCAGTATATAATGCAATAAAATATATGTTCATAATTCTTTCACATTGCCGAACCAAACATCGAAAAATGCGAGTAGTGAAATTTGCGATGTCATTCTGAAAACGGAGATAAAATGTCTGAGTGTCGCAAATTCCGATAAATAAACTATCATGTTACTTAAAGAATACAAGTACTGCAATCAGAAAAACATACCATCATACCGGTATTTTTCGGTATACTATTCTAAAAGTTTAATTCAAACAGTTTGCTGTTTTTCTTGTAATAAAATTAACTGGGTGTTTTCTTTTAACACTTACTAATAATTTAGAAAACATATAAGAGCAAAAACATTTGTAAGCTTACCTTAACAGTCAGAGAAACAATATAACAATAATCAATCACTACTAGAGCACAGAAACACAGCGTATTCATCGAGCGAACGCAAACGAATGACGGCAAGCCGACCCTTTTTTCTATTGTTACACGTGACTTCTTGGAAAATAGACCTTATTTTGTTGAAATTTTATTCGTCTCGGCTTATATTCTATCGGTTTTGTACATGTACAAAATGGTGCATTTTTTAAATTTTGTCCTGCTAGATATTCAAAATATCACACTGTGCTCATACCTCCGTTTCCGACTTTTATCACCGTCTTCAGGGATACAAAGGAAGCGTAGAAGGAATACGAAGATGTCAATAAGATTCAAGAAGGCCATTGTATGAGGTTTTCACGTTAAATACTGTAAATCTTTGAAGATCATGTCACTGTAAGCTAGAAGTCCGAAAATGCCTTCAGAAGAGGGGAGAGTGAAGGGAATATGCTACCAAAAGTCTGAATCTTAACTTGCATTCGAGAATCGAATTTCGGAATCGACATATGACTTGGGTTATATAAAGGACCATCAGTCGCTAAGGCTCTATGACTGAGCGAGTTTACTCGCTGCTTGTAAACTCGCCCAGTGTCAGCATGTTCACTCACTAACTAGCAGATTGTAAACAAGCTAAGAAAAGTTGGAAGCCGGGCTATTTTACTTGCTACTCGCTGGCGTGTTGTCTTGTAAACTAGCCGTGTCATCGTGGTTGCTACTGAACTAGCTACGATTATCCTGGTTGCTCCTCATTCAGTGTCGACAAAATGTCGACGGAAGTAATTTGCGCGGGAATAGCTATTTTAGCTCAGCCTATCAAAAAAGGTTAAGAGAAAGAAAAACATAAATTGAGGCATAGAATGGTGTGGATAAAACCATGGGTAGAAAGACGTGACATACGATGCATCGAGCAGTTTACTGAAAGAATTGAGGGATGAAGATAACATGACCATGGCAATAAAGACTTCCCTTCATTTTAGCAAATTTCGTGCATATTCAAAAAAATTAAAAAAGTAATTTCAAATTGATAATATAAAACTAACAAACAATATGGTTTTTAATATTTTTAAATGTAAACTTGATATATTTTATATTAATTATTTCTTTTTTTGCGCGCATTTTTTGTATGGCTAGTATTGCATGTCAGTGGCGCTTCTGTCTAGAAATGCAAAATTTTGTTCACAAGAAGGAACGAGTCGTTCACCGTTCACTCCCTCTCCGGAATCGTTATCTCAATGTCGTTCCATCGTTCACATGTTTTCCCGCTCTTGTCAGCGGTAACTAATCGCGCCACTTAATATATTCATGCCAGAATATCAGACATATAATAAAGAAATAGTTAATAAAGATAATTATACATCAGAACTATTTATAGAGAGGGAAAATGGAGATGTTACGTATCCCATATTCTTGTGCCATATCCATATAAGAATAAAACGAAATGATTTGAGTTCACATTATTTTTTTGATATCTTTTTATTCCTTGGGCACAACAATTAAACGATTTGTGTCGAAGATGCTACTTAGCTTCTGGTCCACTGTAAGAACTTCCCTACCCAGTGAAGTGTGTTGGTACTAGCAATATTGCACAGTGACACGAAGGAACGATTGGACTCGTGAACGGCGTAGGGAGTAGGAACGACGGTCAGATTCGTGAACAACGTTCGGAGTAGAAACTATGGCCGAACTCGTGAACGGCATTCGGAGTAGGAATGACGGTCAGGGAGGATTTTTGCATTCTGAAAGATCAGTTCTCGACGAATTATGTCTTTTTTTGTGGGACCTTAGGGCTCGTCAAGGTCATTAGAGTCCTTGACGAATTATGTCAACTGTTGATGGTTATACTGGAAGATTGTGGATAATGATTGCGTAAAGAACAATATTGTTGGATTATCTATTCGAGGACATAAAACAATATATACTGATCATTTTCTAAATAATGAAAAAAATCACAGAAATCAAAAACAGTGTTTATGAAAAACTTTTAATTGATTTATTAAATCCAGTTGAATATATCATATGATCTTTAGATGGACTGAACACAATATTTGTTGTGACAGTTTTTCAGTTACCAGCGTGAAAGTGTTTAGATTTTTTATATTTCAATATGTTAACGTAATTTCATATTTTGTTATTACGTTGCTGTGCTTAATATTTGTTTATTCTGATGTAATCTATAGAAGAGGCTTGGCTATTATTAAACATATATTTTCTACGATATCACTGTTTTCTGGAATAACTGAATGTAGAGAAAAATTTTAATATTTAGATAAACGAAGAACGACCGTTCACCAAAAGGATCGATCGGGGGTGAACAATTCACTGAAAGAACTCGTTCGTTCACGAATGTCACATCTTTACTTCCGTATACAGAGCGTATGGGAGTTCAAACTCTCTAGCTGGTTGGCTTTGTTATTCATCGTAACTATCGCACTAGCTGACTCGCTTGCTTCTAAACTCGGTGGTTTTTAGCGAGTAAACTCGCTTAGTATCATCGAGATCATAACATACTAGTAGTAGTTCCGAGAGCATTGGGCCAATTGCACAGAACTGGAATTGGGGATGGTCATTTCAGAAACGACGCGTACCTCTGGTTTATTTCGTTAGAACTATGAACCTTGTTGTTAAGAAGCGAATTTTTTCGTGCTTGGAAAAGCATCTCTTTATTTATTGTTCGTAATGACTCGTAATAGTAAATTCAACATATTATTTTGCTATGAAGATTTTTATCTTGTAGTGTAGGGGTTTCAGCTCCTAAATCCGGAATTTTCGGTGTTTTTGTCCTAGATTTGAGATTTTGTTGATGGTAACACTTCACCAACCCAATTTCAAACGTAGTATAGTTCTTTGCATTTGTGGGTTCTCACAAATACTCACGTGGGAATTGGAGGAATAGATTTAATCCGCGAATTAAGGAAACGTACAGTGGAAGGCTAGTGATATCGTAAGTAGCATACAACACCAAACATTTTAATTATATTTAATATTACAAACATCGAAAGATTTTAATGGAAATAATAATTTGTAAAGTTTTGTGACATTGAAAAGACATGAACATTAAACTTACCGTATATGAATAAATATTTGGTATTAATATGAAACTACTTAACATTCTATTACTAACAAATTGAGCTGGTAATTAGCTTGACCTATGCTGGATATAAGATTAGGTCTTGGATAAGTCGTTTAAAAAAATGATTCTTAAAACTATTATATATTCAGCCAATAACAATAATATAGTAGTATAGAATTATTGTCTAGGGTTTAGACTCTACTCAGTAAGCTATGTTTTAACACAGTATCATTTTATCTTTGGCCTGAAGCTCCATTACGACACAACAGAATAAATTCATACTAGAATATATTCACTTACTCTTTGCACCACACGCAATTTTCAATAATCCCACATCATGAGAAACAATGGTAATGGATTCTCACTCTTTAGATACAAATATAATTTACTTGTAGGAACAATTTCTTATGTTTCTATATAACAATTGTCACGTCATTCAAATATACAGAGGAAAGTTTTATCTTATATAAAAGCACTGGAAAATATTTCAAGGACGTTTGTATTCTCCATATTATTTATTCCTCCTATATGTTTACTATTGCAATAGAAAGGAAATTACTCATGTCATCTCCTTTAAACTAAATCGTACTTATCAAATATCAAAGCAACATAAATTACTTAATATAAAATATCACTTGGGTTTATGGTACAAATGTTTCAGACATACCATACTTTTACTTCCCCTGTCATAAGTTCATTGTTGAAATTATCGGAATTAAAATTTGGTGGGTTCTGTTCATGATCACTTGCTGTTAACAAAGCAGCATTAGCAGCAGATGCATGATACACTCTTTTATCTTCAATTCGATACACAATTTGAGGATGTCCTTTGTATCGAAGGATCAAAAGGACAATAATAATTTTTGCTATAACTGCTCCAGTGATGATGGCAATAATAAGTGTAGTTCTTTCCGAATCCACAACTGATGCCACTACTTGAGGTACTGGCGTGGTAATAGGAATAGACTTGCTTGAGAAATCAGAGCTGTGAGTGCTGAAAACTGTTAGAAGATAAATGATATTAATAGGTTACTACATACAAATACAATAATCTACATGTTTGGCATGAATAAGAAATCTATTTTATTATACTCTGGGAAAGCCATGGTGTAATGAAAATCATGCAGAATTAATTAATGGCATTTCTAACTAAGAAAACCAAATTCAAATAGTTTTTATGACAATTTCAATTGTAGGAAATTCAATTAAAATTTCATTAGCATCGAAAAGAATGATAAATTATAACAAACACTTAATTTGTTTTAATTGTTATCACAAATATATAGTTTAATTAAAAGCACAAAAGGGTTTACAGTGAGATAGACCGTATAAACTCCTCGGCGCAGATACAATCGTGATCTAGTCCTTGTAAAGAGGACAAAGTCACTGTATTGTCGCTATTCTTCTGACATGGTAGAGCCAACCTTCATCCAACGACAAAGATTTGCAACGCCCGACCCGACATTCCTCCCCCAACCCCGAAGTCCAGTTCATTTCTAGTCATTTTAACGTTAGTACCTTTTTATCCGTCCTACCATGAGTTAATAATATTTTCCAGTTTTAGTACCGTCGCCCAATCAATTTCTTATTGAGAGTTACGGTTTCTGAGGTATTGACATCCAACCGGTTGAAAATGTTGGAATTTACCAAGGAAGTACAGACGAGATTGCCGAGAGGGATCTAAGTTTGCTGGCCTTTCGCAGAGCCGCCCCTACTATTCTATGGGCCCTGAACTCTTTTTCGTATCGTTCTGTGACAACCGATCACTCATTTTTTTACATTGACCTGACACATACTTTTCAAGCAGGACTACCACGAGAATATAGGGGATCTGGAGCACGGAACCCCTTATATTCTCGCTATGGAGCCTCGTCACACCACCTTCCACCCACCCCAGCAATCAGTGCGTCTCAATAGTGATAAACGCACGAAAATATTTAAATATGAATTTCTTTATAACTCACATTTAGTACCTATTAGTAGTTGCTAAATTATTTGGTACCTATTAGTACATAGTAATTTATTACCTATTAGTAGTTAGTCATTTAGGGTTAGTCCCATTCCATTTCCTGTCTTGGATCGTGCAGTCTGCTCATGCAATGTTCTTATATTCCTAACTTGCAAACATTGTCCTTAACAATAGGCTTACATATAAATAGACCCACCGGTCTCTGCTGGGGGATTGTCCGAAAATAATATGAGACCGGAGATGTTATGTGGTGTCGCCCTCTCAGACACTCGCTTGAGGAGGGAAGGAGGGAAAGTGCGCAGCCAGTTAGCAGTCAGAGAGGGGAATCGAGTCCCCCCTCCCCCTTTCAAGTCGATGTACGAGAGAGACAGAGACGCCAAACTTCGTCTTTCCTTTCTGACAACCGGTACAAAAGACCGCTAGGTCTATTTATATGGAAGTCTATGCCATTAACCTGCTAATATTCTCCCTCAAATGACCCTATTCAGATGTCACCGAGCAGCTCACACGCTTCTGGAAAATGGTTTTCGATTTTACTATCATCGAGTGCGAGGGTTGTGCATTCCACAACATTCCACGGAGCAGTCAGATATAGGTGAACACGCAGTGGAAATACCGCAGGCAGGCATCTGTGCAACTCAATTGTTTCTGATGATAGAAATGATATTTGGATCTATATTTATGAAAATTTGTATATTAAATAACCCTTGGACACATTTTTCAAGAAGTTGGATATTAAACAATCTTTTTTCTCTGTCATATGTTTGATTTCAAATTAATTTTCTTCAGGTCACATCAATAAACAGCGACTCATAGTACATCCTTGCCTAATTTCATCTATTACAAAATTCTGTACCTTGATTACTAATGGAATTCCAAAGTGAACAAAAATGATCATATTAATGTAAATGTGAGATGAACAACGATTTATTGTATCCAGATGTTGAGAAGATTATCTGAGCAATGCAGTTTTAAAAATAATTCATCATAAGTAGTATCAAATATCAAAGAAGAATGGATATGCTGACAACAACTCTTACATCTCTGGAGTCTCTTTTATCAATTCACACAAGAGTATAATATGTTTTTTTTTGTAAATTTTGCAGACATACATAATAATTTCAAAATACTTTTGACTGGAAGAGTTACCTGTACCCTGGATGTAATCTACCTGTGAGAAGAACTTGTTTTAAAAATTCAGACAACTTATAACACAAAACTTCAAGTACAGTGTCTTGAAGGATCTTCATTACTGTCAATAATATCTGTAACTAATAGTACAAAAGTAAAGTTGAAAAACGACTTGAATGTACCAATATGTAGGATATGTTTAAGTGATTCTCTCACTGAATGCTGTCATCAGTGAAGAAAAGGAGCAACATTCTTGACCTGTTTCACTTCTTCATATTATGTTAATTTAATACTAAGTGGTCCTATGAACACTTATGTTCTTCAGTGTCTTGAAAAGCTGATCAGATCACAGAAATATGAACCAGTAATGATGCATAGTCATTCCCCATTCTGTATGAAGTATCATAAGTACAATTGCGAGAAAATGTAAAGGATTATTTATACAGGAAATTTTGTCTAGTTTAACTTTTAACATGAAGTCTTTTTTTCTCTTTGACCACAAGTTTTGGAGATAGTGGGAAAACACTAATAAAGGGTACCTCTTCTAACTTCTCTCACATTTGCGTATTTTCTAAGCCCCATGACTTTTAGGATGTTGTTCACAATACCCCCACAAACAATCATGCCAATTTCCAAAACTATTAGATTTTTTTCGAAATTCCTTTTCCATCAATTATTTCCCACCCATTCCATTCCTACACTAGCACTGTCCGTCTAATTAATATTTTGGTTTCTTTATGTAAGATTTTGTTCTTGCAGTGTGAGGTTAGGCATTTTTATATTAGAAAAGCGGAAAACTGTTTTAGCAATCCTTTTTGCATTGTGAGGCAAGGAACTTTTCTTGATTTTAAATGAAAAAAATGGAAAACTGTTTTAGCAATCAATTGTTTTTTGGAATGCAAGTACACTAAATGATTCCCCATTCATGTAAAACATTTTCTTGAGATCACTCAGAGGAGTCAAAGGATGGATGAGAATGAACGTTCTCTAAACTGGGGTGGTTAGATGGTGAGACTCAAATTTTTACACAAATGCTTACGTCTAATAAGACAGAGTGATATGCTTTTTGTCCGAAATCAATCGATTCAAATGTGTGAAAGATACACATTTGAAAAAAGGGTAACATGTTTATAGGGATGTATTGGGGGTTACTCCCATTGATGAGAAACCTAAACCAAGTACCTTGAATGGGCACATATTGGCCTGAGCACATATGGATCATGTGAAACATACACAGCTCAAAGGATGATGAAAACGGGATGGGATTGTGTTGTCTCCAAGAAAAATTGATTTATTAATCTCAGCTTCTGGAGTGTGTATCATTGCATTTTGTACATGTTAGGTTTGTTCTCCCTGGCATCTGAAAGTGTGATGCCTTTGCTTGATTTTAGCAAAATTTTCATCCCTTGATACTCGAAGTGGTCTAAGCGGGAAGAGAGTGGCACAGAAATCTCCCTATAAGGAAGTGTGTGGAAAAATATGGTAGCATCCTCATACAAAATTTTACTAAGTTGCACGTAAAAACAGAAGTTATGCTGAGATGACAGAAGTGTGCTAGCTTCTTGCAGTGTATTTTTGCCTCAGGGTAACCTTGTCTGCAGATTCTCTTCAGTAGGCTTTTCGCCAAAGACAACTGGTCAATCAGCACCTTACAATGAAAATGGAAACGGCATTTTGTCAGTTGGACCTGAATCAATAAAGAGTGTGAAACTGATGAGTGGTCTGAATCAATTAATCAATGGAATTATAGAATACACATACGATACATATATGTACTGATAGCTTCTTTGCTCCAGACAACTTGCATTCTCTCCACTCATTTATCATCACACAACGTAATCTATTAGCACTATATAAAGCATAAAGCAATAACAAAGACAAATTATTTTATTTGATGTAAATTTCAAGCATAATTCTAAGCAAAATCTAATTATGTACCTATTATAAATTATGATGACTAACATGTTCATAAAAAGCTAATGAAATTTGTTGCAAATAATCTTACTGCATTACCTGTCACATGCACACAGCCAATGAACACAGTATGCTGTAACATAATTGAGAAAGCGTATACTGATATTATTTCTCATATCAATTATCTTTATATCTATTAAGAAATAACATAAGATATTTTTTATGAGAGAGGAAATATGAAAAACAACAAATTTTAATGAAAAACTTTCTTTTTTATTTTACAGATCAACATAATATACAATAATGCCATGTATATCTTTTACAAATACAGAAGTGATCACAACAGCTGCAAGAGTACTCAGAAAAGGAGGCATGTTGACATTTTTCAAGCCATTATAGGAGAGGCATAGGTTATCCATAAATATGATCAGCTTAGGACTCATTATTGAACCAAAGCCAGCACAATGATAAGGCAAACTAGGCAGTACCCCAGAGCAAAATGTTTGGGGTAGTTTTAAGAAAGAATTAAGATATGTTCTAGTTTTTTGGTTGTATTAATAAAATATCTGGTCTAATAAATAAACAAACAAACAAAAAGGTAGTGTGTTTTCTATGAACAACTTTTCAAATACATTTGATATATCCAAATACTCTGGTATGTTTTTTCCAATGACGTTGAAAATTATGAAAGAAATTGCATTTAAATTTTTTTTTGTAAGAACACTTATCTTATGTAAATAAAACTAAGAACATAATATTATGAACAACTTAAATTTGATTGTTAACCTTTTTAAGATTGTTCCCAGAGTTAATTGTTTGCTTCATTAACAGTTAACGTAGCATTTGGGAGAATTTCCTAGGGTGCCAAATTTGCTAGTGCTGGCCCTGAAATCTATTTGATTAAAACATCAATATTTGAACAAATATAAAACTTGAAATGACATCAAAAAATGTTTTCCCACTTTATGTTAACTGAGATATGAGTTACCATGGTAAAACATGGAATATTTTAAAAAATACGGTAAATAAAAGTTAAATAATATCCTTGGGAGCAAGCAATGCATTTTGCAGGTGGGAAACATAGTACGTGAGCAATAGAGAGCATCATAATCAATTTTAAAAAATAAAATACAGATAAAAATTGAATTATAAGAGAGAAAAAGAGCAAATCAAATATTTTTGACTTTACACCACTGCTCTAATAACTGTTGTTTCTCCTGGCAACTGAAATAACTCCCATATAATGTTCTTTGCAACTTACTTATTTGCTTCAGTTTGTTATAATCTGACTCTAATGACTATTTTTAGCCATTATCATCAAATACATTACAGCCCCAAATATATAATCATCTCATAAGTCATGATATGATGTATGTTTGATTTTGTTATTTAATGGTAACACTAAATTCATTTTATTTATTAATACTTCTAACTTGTGCTTTTTATTTCTTTAAAATTTTCATATAAATTGAAGTCTCTTAACAATGTCTCATAAGTTTCTCAATGCACATATACACAAACAGCTTGTAACCTTCTTTCCTTCTTCCAGCTACGCAGTTTATGAATTTTTTACACCTACATCGTATTGTTGAAATATAGTCTACATATATAATATTAAATTTTGTTTTTTAATCATTAGTTTTATTTCAGGAACATTATGCAAGTTCTGTTTCTTTCATATTTCATGTCCTGCGTATCACATTTTTAAAATCTCATCCATCTTATGATGTTAGTATTCTGACAGTCAAAGAGGTGTAGGTAATGTAAAACGAATGTAACAAATTCACAGTTCATTTCTGTTATTCATGATATTTCATAAATAAATTAAAAAACTATCCAATAAATGGAACAATTTTATTTCTCAAATAAATCCACTTATTTTATATAATCCCAGTCTTGGAAAGGAATTTCTGGTCTGCTCATTTAACTAAATTCTTTCTTCCAAGCATCGGTCATTTCATGTGAATGGTAAAATAATTGTGTAGGTTCAGTTTACTGAGTGTAATAGTCATTTTTTACCCTTAGAAACTGAATGTATAATATTCTCTTGTATTTGTTATTCTAAAACTAAATAAGAAAATTTGAAACAATAAAAAGTATAAGAAATATATTGTTTCAGAAAACTAATACAATTCATTAAAATATTATTTTAAATAACTATTTCCTCCTTTTTTATTTTTATTGCAAATTAATTATATGTTTAGTAAATTTTGAGCAAGAATGTTTCAGAATATGAGATAATTCTACATGACAATCACTTTCCTTAATGATTATCATATTTTAGAAATCAGTGTAATGATGTGTGTGATTATTTTATTTTCACTTGGCTCTTCCATTCAAACTCAGAAATAAATTAGTACACAATAGGTATGGTTTTAAAATGAGAAATCAGTTTACCAGATATGATCAAAAAGCACAATTTTACGTACTTTGGTTACTTTTTATAAATCACATATTACTTATGATATGATGTGGATTCTTTTAAAATCTGTCTAATTATCATCAAGCCTCAAAATACCTTCTAACCTTAGGTTGTAGCAGTAAAAAAGGTTATTTTGAATGTAGTCATTTGAGTGTGTTTGTAGTAATACCTCTAATACATCAAGTTAGTTCAGTCAAATTTACTTTCAGGTAAAAAGCTTCGTACACTTGATGTGAAAGATGGATTTACACGTACCACTCTTTAATGTCTTTTATATCACGTTTCTTGGTAGACTTATTGCCAAATTTATCTGCACCATTTTTGACATTGCCGTTCATTGCTTGTGGGTGCTGCTGTCCATTATTCGCTGCCGCACCAAGAAGAGCTGCATTAGGCCCCTGAGCTTGTTGATAATTTTTACTTTCATCTACTTTGTAAGAGCCTTCAGAGCGATTTTTGAATTTTAGTATAATGAGAATTAAAAGAACAATGGCAATCATGGCTCCAGCTATGATGCCAATGATAAGAGCTGTGTTTTCAGCAGCTTCCGAAGAGATCCGAACTCGAGTGTTATTTCGATTTCTCGGCCTTAATGTTGGAGGTGGTGGAGGTGGTGGGGGTGGCAATTCAGTTGTTGTGGTGGTGGATGTTAAGGTTGTTTGCATTGTGCTTGTCACTGGAGTACTACTGCTGCTTGTTTGATTATTCATGATGCTATCTTCTGATATAATAATTGGTTCATTACTTGTGCCAGAGCTTATGGAAGATCCTTCACCAGGTTCTGTGCCTGGTGACTCAGATGTCACAGGTTCTGTAATTTCGGCTTTGGTTTCTTCTGGGAATGTAGATACTTCCGTAAGAGGACCTTAAAGTGACAGAAAGGTGAATGTTAGCCTATATTATCAGTCTAAATAATATTACAAAAACATAAAATAAACATTTGGTATGTACTGATACAACATTCATGAAGATATTTCCCTTTAAATAAATCTAACCCAAATGTGATGACGATTCAAAAGTTCAAATTGATTGGTTTTATTTTCCTTTAATCTTTGGTTTCATATTTTTAGTCTGAAAAGATATGCTATTATGTTGATGATCTTCATTTATGCTTCTCAAAAGCAGGACCTATCCCACCAGACTAAGCAACAAAGTTTAAGAAAACAATTTCGACAATGAAGGTTTAAAATTTTATTAAAATATTAATTTTTGTATTATTGGTATAATACTTACCTGAACATGTCATACATTTCATTCGCATATGACTTTTTAAAATGCATAGAGTTTATTGAGAATTTTAATACAATTCTTATTTTGCTTTTAAAAAGATAAGTCCTGCTTAATATTAAATTCCTACTCTTCTACTCATACAATGTTGAATTCAATGAAGTTTCAAGGATTTTTAGTATGTTCTATATGTGATATATTATAGATCACACCATTATATAAAACATCAACATGATATAATTTATAAATACCATTTTCACAAACAAACATTCTCTAACAGTATGGTTTAGATCGTATTCTTTGATGAGAATATGTATTTTAATATATTTCAGATTGTTTTAAATATTCTAAAACATATACTAAACTAAGCTAGCATAAAATTGCTTTATGGCATCATAAAATTTGGATGTGAATAAAGTCATTGAGTAGAATGAGAGAGAAAGTTCATTTCAAAATGCAAGCAGCATCTTTGGGTCTCAATATTGTCCTGCCAAACTTTTAATTCATGAGTTAGGAACATATCTTACTTAACAAAATAATAGTACAGATATAAAATAATATATAAATCAGAATGCATTGCAATCATAAAAAAATGAATTTCTGGACCATGATATCAAAATTACTCTCAACAAAGAACCTTCCACATTCTTAAGAACTTTCCACATCCCCAGACACTCTGTAGATCAGAGCACCCAAACAAAATAAAGTCCTGGATCTGCCTCTGGTCTTATGCTGAAGAGTAGCCAATGGAATTAATAAATGTATCTGGACGTGGATTTAGTGATGTGGATTCTTTTCAGATATTACATTGACAGTGCTGTGACTCGATCTAGCATGGTTACATGTATTCCCAATAAATCGTTCAAAAACATAATAACACATTGTTAAAAGAATGATATTGACAATGAATAATCCTTTGCATCCCTCAAGGGCATTAAATTATCTTTCAATACAAAACATATTTTATCATCAAAACCTCATCAAATAAGAGTAAAAAACATATTCCCATCAAAACCTTGTAAGTACTAGTGAAAACAGGCATTCTCCAATATTTGTTTTTAATAAATGAGAGTTTTCTGAAATAATAATTTGGTAAAATTAACCTGAATTCAACATTGTCCTTTATTATGTATTCTGTGCAATTGTGAATCTGGATGACAGGGCTTACATTCATTAGCTGCATACATATTCTTCAGTGTGATTCGGAAAGTTTTTGCTTGAGGGGTTTTGTGGTAAGTTATCTTCTGTGAGTGTTCATATAGCATGGCAGTATGAGAAGTTCGAAATTTTCATTCCAAATTACAAAAGTTGAAAAAGGACAGACAAAGACTTTCAATAAAAATTACAGAAAATACTCATCTGGGAGCATTTTTGAAACTAAGTTATGAATCTTCATTTTTACAGGAGTTGTTATAGATTAATAAAATTAGAGTAGGTCCAATTACATGCAAACTGACTATTTCTATACCATATACACTGAATAGTAATAACTAAATTTCTCTAAGTTCATCTTAGATCATGTTTGACTTAGTTGTAGAACAAAACAACAAGCTGTAAGTAATAAAGAAAACAGCTGATGAAATATCTTGTTTTATTGTCTAACATGAAAATGCAGTCAATGTGTTATTTTTTAATTATTTGTGTGTGTTAAAACAAAAGCAAATACTAACATCTGGGTAGTGAAACATTGTATATCTAGATACATTTTTCTTGTATATTATAGTTTTACACATACAAATTCCAAGTGTGGTTTTATTTAAAAAGAAATTAACTTTTGTAATTTGCAATAGAATAGAAATAAAAACGGTTTTTGAAAGTACTTTCTTTAAATGTTAAAAGAAGAAATAAAAGTCAATTTGATATTTTATCAGTAACATTTCTATCATAAGACTACAGGGTCCACAAGCAGCCATAGGGCCTCAGTTTATCTTTAAATTTTTAGTTCAAAGGAGGAGTCAGAGAAACAGCTTAATGTTATGGGTTCCACTATTTCTTTAAATTCCTGTTAAAAACACTATAAGGACTGGGAACTTTCCAGGTATTCAGTATTGTGTGTACTATACTAATTTTCCCTAGGGGAAATGTCAAGGGCCTTGGTAAGGTTTAAACAATGCAATTTAGATTTATGTTCTAGCCATGGCACTCTTTTTCTACAATATATTTCTGTAGAGTTACTCTTACATTACTAATGAAATGAAAATAGAAAATTAGAATATAATTGAGACACATTATGGGAATACAGAGATAAATAGCTAATTATTTCATATTTGTATCAGTTTTTCTTTTTAATTAGATTTAATGAAAAGGAAAAGGAAATTTGATGACTATTCTTGTTGAATAGGAAAATTTACACTAGGTTCCATTCTTGTAATTGGACCTTCAAATCTGTTTATCATACAAAGCACCAAATGACAAATAAATGGCACCAAAATAAAGTGTTCTTTTTCTTTTTAGTACAAGGAATATTTTCAATTATGTTTCTGTAATGTGTAAATATAGATGGGAACTTATGTTTTTTATTACTTATAGACAAAAATAAATAAGATTTGGAACATACATAATACAAAATCAATCATGGAATTTAATTTTTATTTTCTACTAGGGAACTATTTCATAACATGTGCTTTATTGATCATGCTATCTATACTGAAAGGGAACTACATGATTTTTTGTGACTCCTGTGTTTCATGCACATGGGACATTTTTATGCTCACACATTTGATATAATTCACTCTACTAGGAATCAATGTAAATATTTGAGATGTGCATAAAATATATTTGTATTGGGGGAGAGATTTTTACCATCTATAGATTACACTTGGATACCATTTCATGCATGGAACATTTATGATCAATTTGCTTTTACAAGAACGGAATGGAACTTGATAAGGTTTCAAAGCACATGCATTTTAAACTTGATTTTGAATAAGAATCATTTTTTAATTTTGTTTCAAGTGAATTCTTCAAACTGACATTCATTAATTATCATTATAATAAAAATTTCAAGCCCCTCATTTTGCTGTGCAGTTTTAGGGAGTTTAAAACATCCAAACTGTAATAAAAATTGTTTCACTGTGTAGTTCTTGACTTGAAATCACAGATTTATTTATATCCAACCCACTATACCATAGAACACAAAATTATCTTCTGTTTTCCTAATAGAAAAATTGAATTGTGAATAACAACACTTTATTGATGTTGATGCCAGGGCTTGGGGCCCTGGCTGGGGGAAAATCAGTAAGGCGTCTTCATGTGAAACCTGCCAAAGAATTCATTATTGCAAATGGGGTGTCTCAAGAAAACCACCCATCTACCAAAGAGGGATGATTTAATAAAATAAAATGCAATGAATAAAAAATTTAGTATATCATTAAGGATTATAAATAGTTTGTTTTTTGGCAACTACAATTGTTTGTGCATCAAAAATATTTAAAATGTTTAATTTTTTCAGTTTGTTATATTGATTCAGTAAAACAATGGTTAGAGTTAGATTTTTAGGTATAAAAGAAAATGAAGTGAATTCTATAAAATCACACTATGTACAGTACTGGGACATGCAAGTATTATAAAAAAAGTATAAGATTCAATAAATTTCTTTGTTGTTTTTTTAGCTTTTAGATCTCCATGTCATTAAACTCAAATTTTATGTCCTTTATTGGAAATAATTTTTTTATGATCAATGACTTGATAACTGATGAAAGTAATTATGAGAGATGTTCAGAATACTTTACCTCAATATGAATGTTTCAATTTGTCCTTTATAATTCAGTAATAAATAAAATTTGTATTCTTTTCATGTTTTGTGGAGTTGTTTACCAGATTATTTATATACATTACAATTTGTATGTAACTATTTTAAAACTAATCAATGCATTTTATTTTTAATATCCCCCACATTGGCAAAGCTATTAAAATATTAAATTTTAATTTGGTTTTCTTCTATAAAAGAATTTGAACCTGCCTCTACAAAGAGATGCATTTACTCATCATAAGCCACCATTAGTACAAAATTTCCATTGAGTGAAAAATATTTATGTTATTTTAGAAAGCATAAATTTTGGAAGTTCTGTATATTTTCCAGAATAACAAGACGTACTAATAAGACTTTTCTTCTGCAGAAACTTGGAAATCTTATTTTTCTTAATTTTGGACTGGCACCACTTTATTTTTGGTGGGGTTAAGTAGTATTTGCTATCTCCTGGGACTTAAATAGAAATTTACTTTGCTAGTTTAGTGGAAGGGGGGTATTTTATAGTAAAGATAGGTACAGTGAAAGTTCCATTAACAGAAACTTCTCAATAGCAGACTTTACTTGACAGCGGAAACTTTTTGACTCCCGATCACTTTATTCTACACTGACCTTAACTTCCTAATAGCAGATACTTCTAAATAGTGGACAAATTTTAAGTCCAATGTGTCTTCGTTTTAGAGAAGCTTGTCTGTATTTTTGAGATTTACCGTTTTTTTAATAAGTGACCACTCACTGTGTGTAAAGAAATGAGTAGGATGTTCCAGCCTACAATAAATATTTAGGCTCTAAATACATACCATTTGGTTGTGAGGGGGGAAGGGGTGAAATGGATCCCCACCACTGATTTCACGTGTGACTCATACGTTGTTCATGTACAATAGAAATGAATTACATATTAATCTTATTGAACGATCATTTAAATACAGTACTTTCGATTTAATGCCGTAAGTATTGGACTTGGCGTTCGCTAATAAACCAAAATCGCCGTAATCCGTAAGCATGTTCTGTTTCTAAACATGTAATATTTTATCGTATACGATGATAAGTTTTTGTAAATAAGTAAAATGTGAAATAAGTAGTTAGAAAACGCGTAGAAAGTGTGAAAAAATGTTCCAAGAATGAGAAGTACGGAATAATACCGTGCGTTGTCATGTGTTTATCATAAAAAGTAAATTTTCTACACAAAAATCTTCATTACGCAACAAGCTTAGGCTAATTATAAAAAAATCATGTCTATCGTTGATTAATGTGACGTAGAAAATTGTGAGTCGACTGTGTTGCATATCCTTGGCAAGGCAAGGTTGAGGCAACCGAGCACGCTAGCGGCCGATGGAGCTGATACCCGCTGTATGTACGCTCCGAGTATGGGCAGTGGCCGTCGTCTCCGTGAAACCCAACCTTTAGCTGCCTCGGCTACCTCAACTTAACTTTGCCTTGGGTAAGTTGCAGTAATCTAAAATGAGTCAATTACTTCATAAAATACACTAAAGCATGTAAAAAACTAATTTGAAATGAAAATTTTAACTTGATCAAATTGAATTTTTATAATATGAAATCTATTCTAACCTTCCGAGTTTCCATTTACGTTTTTGAAATTATATATAAAGAAACTTCACAAATGGATTAATCTTCCGGAGTCCATTTGTGAAGTTTCTTTTTATTTACACTATTACATGAGTTTTACTTCAAATTCTTATTATAATAAATTTATTGTAAAAAAAGTACAAACTGAGTATGACCAGGTGGAGGACAATAAACTAATTTACTTTCCGGAAGTAAGCAAGGGACCATCCCATCAATTCCGATTAAGGGCCCTAAGGCAGAGGCGGATTCAAAAATTTCACCATTTGTTTCTATTTCACTATTTCACAGTAAATTAGTGTCATCAGCAAAAAGAACCATTTTGCAATCTGATGTGGATGATGACATGTCGTTCACATACAATAAAAAGAGTATAGGACCGAGAATTGAACCTTGGGGTACTCCGCAAGTAAGTGGCTTTGTTTCTGAAAGACAACTCTCAAATATTTTATTTTTAGTATAGGATATTTCAACCTGTTGATATCTATCTTTTAAATAAGAAGTTAGCCATTGATGTGGAAGTCCACGAATGCCTAAAGAATGCAATTTGGAAAGGAGAATTCCGTGATCGATGACATCGAATGCTTTGGATAAGTCAAGAAAAACACCCTGAGGATTTTCTCCACGGTCTAGAGATGTGGTAACATCGTTTAAGAAGGAAAATATGGCGCTTGTAGTGGAAAAGGATTTCCTAAAACCGTGTTGATCGTCAGAGAGAATGTTATATTTTGATAAAAAATCTAGAAGACGCTTATAGAACAATTTTTCTAGGATTTTTGAGAAAGTGGGTAGTAGAGATATTGGTCGGTAATTTCCAATATTAAGTTTGTTTCCTTTCTTGTGTAAAGGTTTCACTTTAGCTCTCTTAAATATATTGGGAAACACCCCTTCCGATAAAGAACTATTAAAAATATTTACGAGTGGATTTAATATAGCGTGGGACGAAGATTTAACAATAAACTCAGGTATATCATCTATGCCTCGTGAAAATTTGTTTTTTAAGGAGCTGATGATTCCCATGACTTCACTGGCGTTAGTTTCGGAAGTGAACATAGAATTGGGTATGTGGGTGGTAATAATTGGAGGACATTGATTTGGATATATTGAGTTCGTTATTTTACCTACTTCTGAAAAGTAAGAATCAAACAAATTTGCAATGTCCTGAGGATCTGTTACGATTTTGCCATCGTTTAGTAAAGAAACATTTTCTTCGTGATTTTCAGAAGTTGACGTGTAATTTTTAACAATATTCCACATGGCTTTCATCCGGTTGTTCGATTTAAGTATATGCCTATCGTTTTCCATAACTTTAGCTACATAGACTACTTTTCGAAGAATAGTCTTATATTTTCGAAAATAGTAATGGAATTCGGGTGGTTGGTTATAGCGTTTTGAAAAATAATATAAACGGCGTTTGTTTTTTGAAGAAATCCTTATCCCTTGGGTGATCCATCTATTGTATTTCTTTGTGTTAATTAACTTGCGTTTTATGGGAAAGCTAGAGTTGTAATGTTTTAGGAATATTGAGATAAATACATTGAATTTGTCGTCGGTGTTTTGGCAATCGAAAACACCTTTCCATGTTTCTTCACGCAAATAATTTATAAATGTGGATTGATTTGTGTCATTATTCTCTTGAAAACTTGGAAACGATTTTAAGTGGTTTTAGTTTATTATTAATAGTCAATACTTGAGCAAGGTGATTGCTGTATCCAGCGATAAACACTTCAGAGAGATACGAGATTCCATTGTTGACTATAATTTGATCTAGCAATGTTTGAGATAAACCGGAGAGGCGAGTGGGGTCGTTTATCGTAGTAATAAGGTTGAAGGAGTCGATAAGATTCTTGAATCGATTAATTGGCGAATGTGCAGAGTCGGATGTACTCAGGAAACCGATGTTGAAATCACCACATATAACGATATATATATGTGTGATATGTTTTAAAACAATTTCGAAGTTCCGAAAAAATATGTCAAGATCTGATTGAGGAGGTCTATAAATACACAAAACAACAATACCGGTGTCGGTCAGATTAACTGCAGAAAATTCGAACACGCTATCTACGCAGAAGTTCTCGTAACCTGGCAGCGGAGAAGATAAAATATCATTACGAACGTAGATACACGTACCTCCGTGGGGGGTTTTTCCTTTAAAATTTTGCCGACAATAAGAACTTGCTAAATAATAATTAGAAATAGCAATATCGTTGATGGTACTTGAAAGCCAATGTTCTGTGAGGCATAGCGAATCGAATGGATTTTCGTGTACCAGAATTTCAATGTCTGTCAATTTGTTTGAAAGGGATTGGACATTATGATGAAATATAATTATTTTATTTTCGCAAAGAGTTTGTGACTCACG
This sequence comes from Laupala kohalensis, assembly GCA_002313205.1. Classification (NCBI taxonomy): domain Eukaryota; kingdom Metazoa; phylum Arthropoda; class Insecta; order Orthoptera; family Trigonidiidae; genus Laupala; species Laupala kohalensis. The sequence continues at coordinate 404,430 of NNCF01127388.1, forward strand.
AGAAATGGAATCGACGTTAGATTGTGGAGAGGAATTTGAATTTGGTACAGCTTCTAGTTCCGGATCAAGCCCGCACACTGCACCTGAACGCGATTGTCACCTTCGAGTACCACATCGTACTCCTGAGCGCAAGTTGTAATTGTGTATGGGGGCGGCAGGAGGAATAGATGAGGACGTGCGAGATGAGGAAGCAGTAGGTGAAAGAACGGGGAAAAGAGAAGTAATGGGTGTCGAGATAGGAAAAGGAGATGGTGATGAGGTAGGAGGAGGAGATGAGGTAGGTGCAGGAGGAGGTGTAGGAGTGGGTATTGGGGTAGGTGGATGATGTGAGGTCAGATGTGAAGCTAGGAGAGAACCGAAGTGATGTTTCCCAGACAGTCTCAGATGTAAACCGTGCTGGGTAAAGTCCTTGGCAGTCAGGTGTTGTTGCAAATCAAAAAATGTGATTTTTGTGTCTGTCAGGTGATGTTTTAAGGAGATGTTTGCCAGGATAATTTAGTGGTTTATTTGTGGAACGTTGAAGCGTGGAGGCAGGCTAGAGAGTACTATGTTTGTGTGTTGATAGGGCATTTTTAGTTTTTGTAGATCAGACGGGTTGAAATGACCACCCAAGTTAATATCGTTCTGCCCACTTATAATGATTACTGTGTCCCGAGTGAGTTTTTTAGTGTAGGTGTCCAGTTCTCGAATAACTTCAGCCAAACGAGCGTTTGGTTTTTAAGAAACTGGAGACAGAGAACTATCTAAGAAGCAATCCACGCAAAACGGAGGACATATGACGACCGTGCGAATCAAGTAATATGAGCGCGTTTGATTTCTGCGTGGAAGTGTTGGCTTCATCTCTGGATAGCACTTCTTAACGTGGTTTTGGGCGGCTGTGTTTACCAGTGCGTGGTTTGTGAACAGGTATGGGTGCTGGACGCGAAGGAATGAAACTAGTAGGTAAGGGAGGAAACAGGGACATGTCATCTAACGCACTAAACCTATTCTGAGTGAAGAGTTGGGGTGGTGTATGTGTCGTTGGTCTAACCTGGTGATAGCAGTGGGAAGGACGGCGAGAATTCCTGACTGTAGTCCAACCGCCGATCGTGTTCTTATTGACCTCATCCAGCGCACTGATCCGTGTGTCAATATAATGTACCAAGTCATTGTACGCCTTCTGAAGATCAGCTTTGAGTTGAGGAATGCGATAGTGTCCATTGTTGTGAATTAGTTAACAACTTAACGACAAAAGCAAATGAGAATAAACGAAAACTGACCACTAGCACTGAATGAAGGATATTAGTATAATAATATATTTATTACTACGGAAGTGACAAATGAGATATTAAATAAATTAAATATACAATCAAACCGACGACAAAAATGATTGAAATACTTATTTAGGATGACCACTAGAGGTTATTTAATTAGACAATAACTACTCTATAATATGTTAAATTATTTAGGACGACAACTGCTGATAAATTAATTCGACAATAACTAAGGCAATATTATGTTAGAGTGTAATGAATCAAGAAAACAAATGGTAAAATATTGGAATAATTCTGATTTACGGCGACGAAACTTGAGCAGTGCAACAATAGAGTACGTTATTTATAAGTTAATAATGATGTAATAGTATTCGCACCAGAAAATCTAAATACACCAAAATAATTAATTTTAATACACTAAGAAGTTAAATTTATGATTCTGTTTGTACTTACGTAAACTTTATCACACCTTTGAATGAAGCACTTGAATATAAACAATATGAAATTATATTCGGTCCGTTGGGTTTGAAAACCTTTGGAAATGTTTTTAGTGCATTTTTTCACTTAACACACACAGAACAAAGAATTTTACACTGCAATGAAAGTTAGGATCCAAATACAACTACTGAATCACAAAAACTGGAAAAAATAAAATAATTAGAAAGATTAAACTGAAAAAGAGAGAGAGCTCATCCACGACCGCAGCTAACGCCAGGAGCAGGCTAGCCAATTGAAAGGCAAAGGGTGTTTTCTTCCTCATTTGCTTTCTCCATAAAATTCCCAGTGGCGCCAAATATGAGGAAAAATTCTTACTCGTTAAATTTTCAATTTGCCTTCTTGGTAATAACAAGCATGTTAAAAAAGAGTAGGGAATGATGTACTCAGAATCAGAATTGTGTTGACGATGAAACATGCTCTTTCTTGTGGAAAGTCGATGCTTAACTCTTTTCTTTCTGTCATACTTTCTCTTGTACACACTGACACATGTACACACTAAACAAATCGTTTTCTGGTAGCGGGTTCAAATATGAATTCACTAACGAAATAGTTAATTACGTCTGCCACCAAAGGGCATTAAAAGTGTGATTGCTATTAAGATTTGTAGCTATTAAGTATATTATCTTTAACGATTTAAATGCTTCTATTCCTGATTTCTTTGTCTCTTTCATACCTAATAAGACAAAAAAGTTCCCAGAAATATACGACTAAACAATAAGAAAACAAAACGTTTCACGTTCTCCAAGCCCTTGAACAGCGTACCTTTAGTAGTTAGATAAAAGAAGAAACTACTGTGAAGGAATTATGAATTGTAAATATCAACTTGAGGTTTTTTTTGATTGTCTATTATAGAAGTTTACTTTAAAACACCGCAAAGCTATGTGTCACTATTTCAGACAATTATTTCATTTTCTATTTCACGTTTTCACTTCACATTCATTTAAATATTAAAATTTATTTAAAAAAATAAGCAAGTCTTCATTTCACTACTTTATTAATTCGCCAACGTTTCGAGATGTATTGATTTCTTCATCAGGGCCAGCTGAGGTGCAGATACAATTAAAATCTCGTTATTAAAATTAATGTAATCAATTAAATTTAAAACATTTGTTAAGAATTAATATCATGCAAGGTTCGTACAGACGTAACCTTCTCCCTCACATAGTTTGGCGGTGTTTTAAAGTAAATTACGAATTGTGTCGCGATCAGAAACCATTATGAGAAATATTTAATTGGATTACAAATTGCAATAACAAGGAAAGACAGACAGGAGATGCAGAATTTGAAGAGGAAAGAGTCGGTACTCGTAGAGGAAAAGGAGACAGAACAGGATTAAGCTCAGACACTACAGCCAGCCGGCGTTCAGGAGCTATGTCAGAATTGTTTAAAAAAATGGAGTAAACTTCGTCGTCTGATAAATCTGAGAAACCCTTCATCTCGTGTCATTATTTTTCGTGCTCGACTTGACGTGGCGTTTCCTCGAATTATGATGTAGAAGAAGAAAACATGCTCTAGTAGTATAGTGAATGACTTTCTTCAATGAAACGGATTTGGAATCCTACCGGAACCAACAACTTCTTTGTAATTTCTTTACACATACTTCAGACATTTATTTATTTTGACACTTTTTATGTTGCTAGTATCAGAACATAAGTCCTGCTCTTTCATTTAACATTATTGTGAATTTCGGAACTTTTTGTTGTGCTGGGGAAAGCAAGGTACCGAATCGTCTTTAATTTTAGGTAAAGCCAAGGGGCAGCAATTCATGTGCTGGAAAATAGTCGGCAGTTGATACGTCACTACTATTTTCAAGTAAGCAGTTCTGCTCATTTAGGAGATGGAGAAAGGAAGACCAGAAACGGTAATGGTGGCATTTCGGAACACTGGCCACGTTACTTATCTACCGCACACACTGACATCACTTCATTGCAGAAAAATCGTTTGATGCGTATAATAAGTAATTACGTATTTAGCAATGTGTCATTCGGGTAATTACACCGGTATAAATATGATTGGTCTTCTTGACAAATAATTGCATTGAATGGAGCTCATAAAATAAACGTAAAAACTTTTTTTAAGCAAGCTTTTATAAAAAATACTGTTCTGAAAAGTAAAAAAATAATATTCAGTAAAAATGTAAATTAAAAAAGTATAAAAAGTCCCGCCCTTAGCCACTCATCATAGGTGAAATTATTTAGAAGGTACATAAATGAAGATGTTTTTAAAATATGAAATATACATTTTACAAGCCTTTTTCAGAAAATTTAAAATAGTATTAGTACTAATGACGCTTGACGCCTCAAGCTAGTTTTTATACCTTTTAGTATTAGAATTTGTTTATCTATTTGTCTTAATAATTAGTCTTGCATATAAAAATCTATTATTGACTCCTGAAGGATACTAACCCTTAATGCACTCGTGTATTACTAATTGATGTTCCCTATTTCAGGGTAAGTGGATAAACTAAAACTTTGTTGTTAAATAAAAGCTTGTAAAAAGACACTCCAAAGATGTCTCTTCGGAGCGACATCTAGTCAACAAATTTCGTATGAGATTTCAATATCTTAGCTTTAACTCGTGTCAAATCTTCTTGAATACAAATTTTAATTATTTACTTTAAGGGTGCCGTAATTACTGCATCGGCAATCTTGCGTGTTCAGCTAGAACATGAGTGCAATTCTCATATTGTTCCAGAATATGCATTAAATGATTGAGCAAGTAGGAAGTATTGCTAGTATTGCTGTTCGTTAGTATTGTCTCGACATTTCCGCACTGCTCTTACTTGTTCTTATGCATAGGTAACAACATTTTTCGTGTATAATATTGGGAATAAGCACATTAGATTTATCCAATGTGCTTATATTCTAAAGAACTTTTTATATACAAATTATTACTTAATTGACGTTTATAACGGTATATGTTTAAGTATACGAATAAAATTATTTTATAAATAATTTTACGGGGAGATAAGGTTATTTCAAAATTAATATAGGACCTCTATAATCTTCTATCAGGGTTTGTAAGAGGATAAAAACTTGGAGGAATTCACGTTGAAGTTTTGTAAATTTGCTAATTTGTTGTTAGACATACATACTTATCACAAACGTCTTGAGAAAATATTTGGTTTAACATCGTCAAAAGTTTGGTGTACAAATTGTTAATAATTTTGAAAGATAAGAGAAATTTGATGCAAGGAGGAATAGGGAAGAAAAATTACATTTGTTCCTCATGGACACTAATTAAAAGGTGTGTTAGATTCAATAAATGAGTGTGAAGATAATACATGTTTTGGAGGAGTGGGTTAATAAAAACTCTTCTAATAACAGTGTCATACGCAATATAATAAAGAATAGACCAATAGTAAAGGCGCAGTCAGAGAATGGAAAAATGTGATATTGTTTATTGAGATAAAATAGTTTAGGAAGTTTGCTTTCAGTAGGTAATATTACTTTTAATGTTCGAAATATGATTCAGTTTTATCAGAGACAAACGTACAGAATTTATGAATTATGTAAAATTAAATTTATTGTAAATTTGGAAATACTTATTTACAGGAATGAAGAGGGATTCATACGGGGAGTTATAACATCTGAGGTTGGTCTTGGCTGATTCTTGAAACGTTTAAGATTGGCGCAAAGTCTAGGCACATTTTAAAGGTCAGTTAATAAGACTCGTTAAACTTGTGCAACTTCCATAAATCTACGAGTAGTATAAGAGTTCAGAAAACGCGCTGATTCAAACATGGAAACAGTTAGTTTCGAGTTTCTTTCAGAATGGCGCTGAAAAAAAAACTATAAACAGAAGAATGATCATGAAAAGTACACGTGAGGAACTTATAATGCTTTTTATGAGATACACTAAAATGTTCATGATTGTTATAGATTATAGAGAAAATTACGAATTTGAAATTATGATAGAAGCAAATCGATACTAGGTTTAATCGTGGTTCATAAAAATCTGATGAGTAACAAATTATGTTAATTATTCGTAATTTGACGGATGAGATTTTCAAGAGTACAACATAAATATAATTCAATAAATCAACACTAAACTATCTTTGTAGGAAATATAAACATGCAAAGCACATGCTTTATGCTACATGCACTATTAATGAAGAAGGTTGGCAAATTGCAGCAATTACCATCACCCATGACATCAATTAGAACATGCAAACAAATCATAATTTTTAGTGATCGTTACTTATTAATTTTATCGTGACCATAACACTTGTGCTCTTGGTGTTCTTCAAGCTGTTGTGCTTTTGTGCTTCTTTAGAAAATGTAATCGTCATTTTTCAACTTTTATTAAGTTTACCTTTTCCCCCTAAGGTTGGTGTACTATCCTCTGTGGAGATCTCACCTGACCCTGATCCAGTTGAAGGACAGTCTTCGTCATCACATGGCCGTTCTGTGGATTTCGGGGTTGTTGTGACGGGAGGTCTCGTTGGAGGAATATAAACGGGAGTGATGAGGTCATCCCCTGCGAAAAAACCCAGGAAATTTCATTAAATACAGTTTATTTTACATTGATTCCACATTCATTAACTATTAATAGAAGGAAACTAATAAATTATCCTCTCTTTCGTTCGTCAATTCACTCACTCGTTCATTCAATCACACACACGCACAAAACCCATATGTTTTTGGGACTTGGACAAAGAAAAAAATGACCTTCATATCCCGGATAAGCGGAAATCGACATCTTCAATTATTGGTGTATACAATTGTATATATTGAATTATTCTACAACGAATTACAATACCTTCGATGAGTGACTTGCGAGAGTAACTTGCTCAATATACTTTGCCGCTTTTCTCACACGGTTGTTTATTAGATAGCGAACAGAAGTCCTCGCAGTCCTCCATTGCGCGTCCTTCATTCCCCACTCAGCGAGTTCCTCTTCGCATGTACGCGTCCACGCTTCAAAATGCCCGCGACGGGCAGCTGTAGCTATCCCTGGTCTTGGTATATGTATAACAATGGACGATAAACTCTTGTCTCCTTGCGAGTTTCGTGTCTTTTCCAAAATTGTGAGATGGTCGTGTTTTGATTATTGGAAATGATTTCGAACCGAAATCAAGACAATCTGGACTCTTATCGAAGATCTTACCTCTCGTAACCTTGCTTTTATTTTGTATAAAAACCGTATGAAATTTCGACGAACAATTACGATTGTCTTCATTGCAATATTAGTCTCATTCACTCATCTTTGCTGAGGCTCAACATTTGAACACACACACACATTTGAATATAAATGGGACAATACTCTGCTTTTCGTCAAACCGATGAAACGATTTCTACAAAGACTAAAAGAGGAAGTATGTCTTTAAAAAGGAACATATGGTAACCCTACCAAATCTGTTACCACTGTCGGCCATTGTTCAAACCCAGTAGTTAATAGAAATGTTATATAAATGTTAGTTATAGTTTATGTTAATGTTTAAAAAGTCTAAATTTTAGTGTAAGGAAATCGTTTACCTCTCCATTTATTTTCCCAGCACAGGCAGTTGAAAAAAAAAAAAAAAGAAAGTGAGATTTCGACTGATATATCCGTTTTGGAGTCTGCTTCCGAAAAGTAGATTTTGGAATATCATCTGTCCGTGTGATTGCAGTAAGTCTCACACAAAAGATGAGTTCATTTCATCCAAAATTCGCTTTTAGCTACGTTCAATTGTTTGCTTTTCTTCAATTTTTTGCTTATATCTTAGGAACTAAGTATCGCACAGATACGTATTCTCTATACAAAATTAAAAAGCATTAAATTCTGCGCCAAATTGATACTTCAAATATTAAATTTGATTCAGCGGTTTGCCTGCAATGACCGATGAAAAAACACAATTTTTTATCAACTTTGCGGAAAAAGTTGAAATAGTCATTTTCAAACCTCTCAAACTTCGCAATGAGCGCTCCAGTATAAACACTTTAACGAAGAGAGTTGTGGAGCATTAAATACTAAATCCAAAACCGCCAAGTTTCTAATATTTGCTCAATTTCATTCTTCTAGAGAAGTATATGCTAAAAAGGAGTTTAATGGCATTGAGTTTAATGCTTCGGCACATCTTTCTTCATTCTCGATGTGCATATTCCCAATTACTTTAAGTTTCATTCTGAAGCACCCAAATGAAATATTTACATGTATTTTGCTCACTTACTAAAAAAACATCTTGGTTCATTTGTGCAATTGAACATTTTAATCCGAGAGTGCAGCAGCTGCACTTCCCCACACATCCCTTAACACATTTGCACGAAATTTCGGGGGGAGCAGGTTCCTTGGTTGCGGCGATATGGAGCAGACCATGACTTGATGATCTCCAACCTCACTCGAGAAGATTTACGTCTCGTTTGTACTATTTTTGGACTTGGTAGTATGCGCGTAGAGAATGGTGATGGGCTGCTGCATCTGTGGGGGGTAAGGATGCCAAGTCAAATTGTAGCTTCGCAAGCCACTTACCAAACAGCGAGTAGCGTAGATTATCCAATGAGGATACGCCTTGTCTGGAGTGATGTAGGGAAGCGAGAAATCCTCTCGAGTGGGGTTGGAGATCATCATTTAGTATTTAATGCTCCACAACTCTCTTCGTTAAAGTGTTTATACTGGAGCGCTCATTGCGAAGTTTGAGAGGTTTGAAAATGACTATTACAACTTTTTCCGCAAAGTTGCTAAAAATTGGTGTTTTTTCATCGGTCATTGCGGGAAAACGGATGAATCAAATTTAATGTTTGAGGTATTAATTTGGCGCAGAATTTAATGCTCTTTAATTTTGTATAGAAAATACGTATCTGTGCGATACTTAGTTTCCGAGATATAGAACAAAAAACTGAAAAAAGCAAACATTTCGCATTTTTTTGCTGCCAAAAGTTAAGCACACCTCCTGAGGTGATGCAAACTAAGATTCCATATATTTGGGACTAAATAAAGGTATTAAGATAATTTCCAGCTTTGTCCGAATTTATTCGATCAAACCCTCTTTTTTATCTTATTTTACTGGTGTATAAGAAGGAGTGACTATAATTTTAGCAAAACAAACATGGAACGAATGAGCAAGGAAAGTTCTCAATTTTAATTCTCGGGCTTTGTTGAAGATGTACAAATACATCCTAAAATTTAAACCTGTATCCAGAGACTTGAGTGAATTTACAAACACAACCCGTGAGAGAGTGAATTGGGGATCCATCAATATGGAGGATCGCATGGGTACGGAATTGCAAAGACTGTAGAAATGGTACGATATCAATTGTGAAGGTTAACCTATATTTAGTTCAAAAGAAAGGGAATGGTTAGAGGTATATCCAAATAAAATATAGGATCTGTATTAAAATTCATCAGAATCACTATATCAAAGTTATACTCAAGAGTATAAGTAAGGTATCAGTAAAATGAGAGAACTTGAAAATATGTGAGCATTTACCATTCATTAAAAAGTACAATGACATCAACAACAGATCTAAAAAATGTTTACTAGATTAATAGATATGTGCCAGATAGCGTCTAAGTTTTCAAATTTTCTCACTTTGCGAATGCTGTCGTGCAATACATTTAACATAATAATAGCTTAAATTATACAATAATGAATGAATCTATTGGCGAGGAATTCTCTATGTAAGTGGAGTAGGTATTATGTAATTTATGTAATAAATTTGTTGCATTCATGTACGTAAATGTGGGCGTGTAAGTATTAACAATTACAAAACATAAGTAAGAGTTTCGCTGAGCTTCTCTCGACCATTTCATAATAAAGATTTCTGACTTGCTTTCTGAGAGTAAAATTCATTATCCTTCCCATTCATGTATGTCAAAAATTATGTACACGTTGTCTTAAGAAGATAGATATACGTTTTAATATGCGTAAAGATTTGTATGTCATGTATATGACTTTTTGACTATTCGATGTTGGGTTTCTTTTTTTTTTTGTGTTACAGTGTTCTGGGTACTAGTATAATTAATACCTGACCCACTATCAAAAGCTGGAGTGCATTCATCTTCGTCGTCAGCGTTACATCCGGAACCTGCTCCAGAAAATACCAGATCATCCATTACGCCCGGATAACCAGAAGCTGGGGTCTGAAAAAAAATACAATTTTGATCGGTTTTGAAAGCAAAGATAAATTCTTAAGTTTGCATAATAAGAAACCCAAGAAAAAAAATTCAACTAGTGAAAATGAACAATTAATATCTTTCTATGTTTTTTCGATTTAAATACATTAATGCAATGAATTACATGTTTTACAACACAAATATTTTCATATTGAATTGGATTTAAACGTTTCGAAACCGGTACTACTCGTATATAATAATTTGAATTTTGTTTTGGATAATACAGATATTTTTTTAGATCAAGACATAAAAAAATTCCACCAACATTTTAATGCATTTTCTAGCTATATGGTATATTTAAGTGCAGTTGATATCTCAATAGATTTGAAAAACGGCGTGTTAGATTTAAAAAATCAAGTAAATGTAGATAAAACGTTTGTTTTTATTTTGAAATAAATAGCAACTTGGAGTGGGGTACCGAAGATAAATCGTTAGTTCAGAAGTAAAGAGATATCTATTTCAATGTTACAAATTAAATTAACACATTCTGAATGGATTCCCAGGGGTTAAAACATCACAAAATTATAAGAGTGCTTCAAATTCTTTGAGTATATCCATATTCCCACTCTCTAGAGACAGGAAAGGGAAATATCTTCGTGAGTGATACTAATAGTACAGTTTGACATGTTAGACAGATACCGACGCTGAATGATTATTCTATCAGATGCTAATGCACAGTCCCACTAATGGCATATCACTCAAGTGGATTAGCCTATGGAGGCGGTGGAGACGCCATGTAAACATGTTTTAGTACTTGCCAACTGGACGTCCCACAAAGTGACCTACGTAGAAATTGATTTAGAATCTTAATGCCTAACATTCTAAAACGTATAGCAAGAGATGGTACTCACCCCAATAAATGGTTAAATATATTATTATAGTTAAAATTATTTTCAGTAGTTTCACATGTTTGTTACTTAAGATATTTAATCCGTGTTGCGGAAATAAGGATGCGCGCGCATGTATGTGGATAATGTTGCCCCTCAAGCTGCCTTACCCTGAGTACGCCGCAGGTCATAACTTACGACGATATCGTCTCATTCCGTGGATAGATGTATCGGTATTACAATAGTTATTTCATTTTTAATTTTATTAAAATGATAACATTAGTGTACTTTTTGGTTAGTTTTAATCTCCTGGTTTCATCTCCATTGTCTTGTCTCTACGAGTAAAAACCACCTACAAAATGTTACCCGTGGTCGTAATTGAGCACTAATTCATAAGTTTATTAAATTTATTTCATTTGAATTAATTATAGTAACACGCTTCCTCATAAATCCTACAGCAATCGCGTGATCTTTAGCACCTTAATACTGGTCCTCAGAAATATAAGTGAAGTTAAAGTACTTACCTGCTGCATTCTCTGTAGAGGCTCGTGCATTCGATCTCCTATTCCTTTCAGAAGTTGGACGTCTCCTTCAACAGTGGTCCGAGGATCCTTTTCTGCGGCTAAATCCAAAAGTCTTTGTCCATTAAACACTACTCCAGCCATCACTCCCGAAAAAGCTCTCTCCACTCTTTCCTTAGCCCGATTCCATTTTCCGCCGATTTGTATTCGTGCTTGGCTGTTGAATACCGTTAATTGATGACCTGAAACATTGTTATGTAATATACAATCTTATAAACATAATCATGAATATAATGAATTAATACATGAGTAATTGCTAAAATGAGCAAAATTGTGAAAATAAAAATTTGCACATTCCATTCACGTTTGGGAAAATGTAGAAATATACATAATAAAACAGAATAAAAACTGTTTGTTTAATTGCCCGGATAATTAATGAACTATGGAGGACTATAGTTAAAATTTTCGACATTCAACTTTTAAATTAATGGAGGATGGACCTATGGGTTTGGTAAATGACGTCAGGACTCGAGAATAGAATTTCCAGAAAACAGAACTTGCCGTGGCATGAGGTCCCAGTTTCGAATCCTGCGGCTGTCTACTAAGGCTTAGTAAGGCATATCGGACCACAACAACAGATGCTCTGAATATCTTATTGGGAATGTTACTACCGATAAACTAACTCAAAAGTTTGTACTTCAAACATTAATGAAGAGAGATAGGCAGATAATAATAGACGGGAAAACACTAAAGGCGGAGGATAAAGGTTGGAGTAAATATTTAACGGACTCACTTTTGCAAATGTAGCAAATAGAGTGGGATAAGTCACAGAAAGGGCGTGATGTTTATGAATTTATACCCGATTAACGATTTGCTGAAAAGCATAAAAAACGGTTTATACCAACACATAAAATGATAGAAATGTTAATAGGACTTGGAGATATTAAGACATTTAGATCGCTTGAAAATATTGACTGACGCAACTTGTGATTGTGGAAAAGACGAAGAAACAAGACAACACACGCTTTGGGACTGTGAGCTTTTTGGTCCAGAACGGGCTAGGTACACGCGGAAGATGAGAAGAATGAACCATATAAGTCGAATGGAACCAGAAATGATAAATTATGAGCAACGGTATCAATGTTTTCAGGAATATGTAGCTGGGATATACAGAATTAAAACAGGACTAAAAAGCTAGAGGACGAAGAAAATCACTGAACGAGTCGCGGAATGTCATAGGATGGGAACGTGACAAGAAAGAAAATAAATGAAAAAAAAAAGTTTCGAGTCCTAGTCTGTCATCATTCATACCTGGCTGAAGCAACGAGTATTTCTGCGTTCTTTTCACATGTACGTATTCACAAAATAAATACTCTGTGTATCACTGCGTTGTTGTCAAACATGTAAAATCTTACCAGCTGGATGGTTGGTTTGCACGTTGTAATCATCTACTTGAATAGTGGAATTCGCGCCCGATCTCGTGAATCTGACCACGTGGTAGGCATTGTCATTCACTTTCACGCTAATTTCACCGATTGGATGATCGTTGGTCCCCATATTGTACACCATAAATAAGTTGCCTTCGACCTGAAAATCACAATTGATTTATTAAAGTAAGAAGTAGTTAAGCGAGATATAAAGAAATGGTAAAAAACTCTGTTGAAAGGATTTGGGAGATAAGAATAGTATTGAACTCACTATTTCTAACTCCATATAATCATTAGATGTGCCACTATCTATTCGGAGTAGAACTGCATCCTCCTTTGTGGTAATAAAACCCAATGCTATCATGTCACTCTTCATTTCTGGTCTCCGTTCCTCGGGAAATTTATATGTAATTAGACCTCTTCCTGGACCGAATTCATAGGCCACAGATTCTATGAAACATGAAGATAGAAAAATTAGTTTGTGTCAACATCTCAGATCTATTTGATTCATTATTTCAGGAAAGAAATACCTTTTTTTTCAAGTACACAGCAAACACAATCAACTTACCATCTGAACAAGTTGGTCCCGTATAAGATGTCATATCACAAACACATGTATATGAATTCCATTGCTGTACACATACTCCTCGATTAGCACAAATGCTATGGCTACATTTAGCTCCAGGACCTGTGGAATGCCAGAACAGCAAGAGTCCTTGAGATCAAGTGGTGAGAATGTCATTTATTTTGCTCCCAATTGCATACATCTCTACTGTAATGTGTACATCAAGCTTTTCTGTAGTTCTCCGTATTTGTTAAAGTGAAATATGGAATGTGACACAGAAACTGCGGCTCAACCATTAAAAACAGTGTAATGGCGTAGCTTTAGTAATGAGTGGTCATAAGGGTACATTTTGAAAATTAAGTTTCTTAAATGAGATCAACTGATCTTTCCAGTTGGATGAATGTGAGGGGGAAATAATATTTTTGAAAAGGACATTTATGAGATTTATAGCGCTGTAAAAATCTGCGGAAGTATTTTGGAAACTGTAATAATATTAAGAAAAATATGAGCCAATTGATTCTAATTATGCCAATGGGACATCCTGTGAGTTTTTCGGGCAGTAAGACATTCATTTCATGTGACTATACATATGGCTCATCCCTCCACGTGGCAATAAAGTAAACCACCCGCTAGTATTTCAACCATCTTGCTGCTTTGGAATCTGTCTGCTGTTTGTAATGCGTTCTTTCAGTGAGGAGATTATTTCCGCGAGGGGAATGTTATGCATCAAAGCGCATTTGTGGAACCTGACAGTTTACTCTTCACTGCTTAGAGCATTTTCAGGGGACCGATATTTATATCCAAGGTCGGTTAATTTTGAAACCACCGCAACAAAACCAAGAGTTATACCCATCGCATATGTTTCACAACGGGAAATCCACTTCTTCTTAGTGGTGGCTTCACGCAGTTTCACTTAGGCAGAGAAAATACTTGACAACGAAAGCAGAGTTATTTACCAACTAGTCAAGCAAGCTCGTGCTACGCAACCTAAGAATGTAATGTTTTCATATTGTTTTTTTTATTGTTCATGAAATATTGCACCCATTCATTAAGATCAAATCTCACTGATGTAGAACTGCTTGAGCGACTACGTGGAATCATCATTCGATCGACTTCTCTACTTTTTCAACGTCGCTTGCATTGATGACTGAATTTGATCCGTTATTACTCGGCAACTGCTAGTCAGAATTCATCTGCCTAGAATAGTCAAACTAAAAACAATGTTTTATACAATTTTATGTTGTACATATGAATATAAACATTGTTTTAATTTAAACAGTAAATTAATTCTATCTCAGTTTCCAAATACTCAACTATTCATGGATTAATTTTGGAATAACATCTTCAAATAAAAACGCATGAAAATTTGTTTGGCCTGGCATATTAATATTATCTGAAGACGTAACATTGAGACGGCGCTTGAGCGATATTACGTCAGTGTGAAGTGACCTTTATTCAAACCCACATCCTTTCGTGTAGAACTTGCGTGTTCACAGCCAATTCGTTGCATTTTGAAAAAAAAATAATTAACTCAGTTCAACTAGCCTATTAATTCTATCTTTTAAGTAGTTTTGTAAATTAGGTTAATTTCTGTAGGGGACGACGTCCTGATAAAATAATTAAGAAAAACGTAAGCATATTATCCTGTTGGCTTAATTTGATAAAATATCGATATATTGATTAAAACGCTTTTTGAATGACCGGGAGTAGTGAAATGGAACCAAAATATAATGATTGATTGAATTTGAGGTGTAATGTAGGGATTCAATTAGAATATTATTCATCAGCGGAAAATACTAAACACGGTAGCAAAACCCCGAAATTGTTTCAATTGTAATTCAATTTATTGAAAAATAAGACTTTAACTTTCATTAAATATATATAAAAAATGCATTATAAATATATAGATTCTCAAGGAAGCAAATGAGTAAAATTGTCATAATAAATTTGTGACGAATGCAATATTATTTAATTTAATTAGAAAGTACAAACTCACCTTCACAGCCTGTAGCTAATTGTGGACTGGGTACAACTGCTTCTACAGTTAAATCTGGCGACTCGCCATTCAAATCCAGACTTGCAAGACAACCTTCGTACCCGTGACGAGATTGTATTTGCTTTGGTAACATTGAGTACATATCTTTGCGTACGCCACCTGAAATAAACGGGACAGTTTAGTACTTATCTTTGAGTACTATTATTGATTAAATATTATTATTATTACTCACCCAAATATAATATTCCGGACAAATCTAAATTTTCGTTATTTCCTAAGCTAGTAACAATAGCAAAATTATCATCCACCATTAGCGTGTGCTGCTTTGGACTAGGCCTTCCTATTGTGACAGCATGCCACTTATTATCATTAAGACTATTCCGTGCATTATCACGAACACGGACGGGCCCGTCGCCCAGATTAAAAATATAATGCAAGTGTCCATTGACGAGTTCGATCGCTAGAAAATCTTGCTCTTTCCCAGCGTTGTACATTATCAGTCCACTCGGTTCTCTAGTTTTAAATTGAAAATATATATTGGTCGCTGAATAGGCCTTGAGCACGGGAAGTCCTACGAAAGTGTGCTTGGATTTGAAAGTAACTGGGTGGTGAACCAAGAGTTGATCTCGCTTTCCGAACTTTGCTGTCACTTTCATCTGGGGCGTGTTGCCTGATGCTTGTTGAAATCCACCACCAGCTGATCGTGCCATTTCGAAGTAAGCGAGACCATTGAAGGAAAATTGTTGCATGGAACCTACGAAACTGTTCACTGTGCTTGTCATCTGTATTTCTTCTTCTGCATGATACAAACCACCAATGTGCATGGTACGAAACTCCAAAATATTCTGTTTTCCAAATGTAGCCGCCGATTCAGCTGAAACATCGTATTCAAAATTGTAAGTAATGGTCTTAAACTGAAAATATTTGATTAGATGTGTGCTTATGAAGAATGGAAACAATGGTAGGATAATGTAAAATGAAATACTCGTAGGTAGCATAATCGCAAGAATAAATATTCAGGTCTTCGGTAACTTGGGTTTGAAACTAACTTGTGATCGCGAATATTAATTTTTATTTCAGTTTTGTTTGTCTTATTCAATGTGATTTTCATGAGAAGTTTTTTTAATGATTTTTAAACGGTTAACCTTTGAAGTAAAATTTTCCGATATAGTGTACCTCATAACAATAGAATTGTTACCAAAAGTTTTGCCCATTCTGTAATATGACATCGCCAGCGATATATTTCGAGAACGCCGTATCACAGAAAGGACGAAACTTCTGGGTATTATCCTGCGGTATGCCGCTCAGTATCGAGATGAAGTACTATTACTTTTTACATATAGTATAACTAGCCATAAATATCGTGGGGTAGAGATGAAGAAACAAAGATATGAAAATTAAAATTTTATAAATGGGTTTTTGTTCAGAAAAACAAACATATTATACTTCAATTTACGGCGCCTTGTGCAGAGACACGGCAATCTTGACAATGATTCGGGATCATTGATATAAATGAATTAGTATCGTCGTCAAAATCCTCCAATTGACAAGACGTGAATATTTATCCATTTTTGTTGTTGTTAATCTATTCTAGGGGGTTGTAGATAAAGTTTAATGCCTTAGCAAGTGCTTAAAATACTTATATTAAAACCACACAGTAGAAGTGAAACTTTGTGTGAATATAAATTACATGTAGAAGCAATAAATTGATAAATAATTTAATCATGATATCTGATGTTTTAATATTACAAATTCGTAACGCATAAATTTACTAGGAATATAACTATGTTTCAGTTTTATTTTTGTCAGTGTTCACTCCTGACTGCATTATAGTGAAGCTGTCTCACGCTCGGGTATACTCTTCTCGAGAGTATATCCGAAACGTGATGCTCAGTGATGTTGAAGTGAACAGCAAATTAACTCCACAGGATTTTCGTACCTAATGCGTCTAAAAAAAGTTTCACTTCACAGAGTAATCAACGTTTCCAAAGCAATTCTTACTTCTGACTACAGGAGTCTCGTCATCCACCTGCAGCTTCAGACTTGAACCTCTCCGTGAAAAGCGCAAAGTGTGCCAAAGATTATTGTTGAGACCTTGCCCAGCAGCTAACGTCTGTAATGCAAAACAAAAACAAATTATCATCTCATTTTTCATCTTTTATTTCCCATTAACAACACGTATTAAACTGTACGTTAGGAATGCAACTGTTTTGAATAAGATACAATCTATTCGCACTTAGCTACCCACAAGGAATAAAATATATGAATACACAAGAGAGATGTAATTGTTCAAAATTATAATTCTTATAGATTATTTTACTTCAAACTCTCTTTTAGTTAAACAATTTACCGTACTAATTGATATGTGAATGACTGAGGACAAAGAATAATTTAATTACGAATTCTAGACGAAGGGTATTCACATTGTAGAAAAGTAAAAAGAAAGAATCTGAGTTATAATAGATTTCTAATTGAAATGTGAAGTGAAGTTTTGGTAGTTTTTGCTCACAGAAAGCATTTTTTCGGTTGCGAAATATCACCTTCATAACACTTGTGAATGAGACATTTTAAATCATTAAAGACTTCATTAAAACATGTCAGAAGGTATCTTTCAATTTTTTTTATATCTGCACAATTACTCCCCCGAGAATTACTTATTTAAAAAAGTAAATATGTATTTGATGCACAAATATAAAAATTATTCGCCAAAAGAGATTCCAAATTTCAGCGGAATGGGTAAAGTTTGACAAACACAGTCACGGAGGGTAGAGCTCCACAATATGTTCACAAGGAGTTGTGGTCAGCATCTCGCTACAGCCGGTTTGATCTCCGTAATACATTCAGTACCCATTTATAAACAGGTTGTCAGTGAGTCTGGACGTTGAGATATGGAAAAACTTGACCACTCCTCACTGGAGATTGAACCCCAGCTGTGGAGCCAGCAGTTCAGCGCTATTGTTTGTTACTTTTAGTACCTTGGAGCAAGAAAAGTTGTTTAAACCTTGTATGACAATGATCCGCGCCGGTGGACGTAACTAGTGGGGATGGTCAATTGTTTTCCATCTCACCGTGTATTTAAGTACACTTCAAAGTTATATTTCTATCTATCTTACACGAATTAACAACTTATACAAATTTCAGTAATATCTGAATAAATATTAGCAGTATTCACAAAAGCGGCTGTAAAAATACAAGTTAATAACACAAATTAAGACAGAAGGTAATATTCGTTCCACACGCTCGATGGAGAAAGAACAGAATAGCACCACAAGAGCAAGTGAATTGAATTGATGACCGATGTTGACGATAGATCTAAGTATAAAGTAACTCGAAAGTTCTACCAACATATTACGCGAGGTACATTTATGATTACCCTTACGGACGATAGAGTAAAAGCCTTGGGTACACTGTGTGCAAGCCTTGTACCACCAAGTCAGTTAAACTGGTAATAAATAAATAAATAAATAAATAAAATAAACAAGTTATCATCAAGAGAGCAATTACAAACTGCCGATAACCACGTTGAGAACAATATACTAATTTATTGCTGCTACTACTAATAAACTAATAAATACAGTGTGTTCCCGTTTATGTTTTTTTCTTTGTTTACTCTTTCTCTGAGTAAAGTTACATGAATTTGAGTATAGTTTGCTGTACTTGGTTTCTGATCGTCACATGAAAGAGTGAACACGAACCTCCTCGCGGTCTCCGAGACGCACAGTGAGGCGCACACGTCCTCCCGCCAGCGCCAACTCCAAGCGGTCCGCTGACGTCTCGGCGCTGGTCGTGAGCAAGAGACCCGTGGGACGCGTTGTCTTGAAACGCAGCGTCACGTCCTCCGTCTGCGTGCGGGAGTCTTCGGGCATTGTGACGCGCATGTGCTGCGACCCGTTGAACGTGAGCGTTGCTGCGTCTGCGAAAAAAAAGAGATATCATCTCAACACTCTCTTCCCACCCTCTCTGGAGACGGGTTTTGGAACTATCTCTTGGTTGGTTTATACTCCACCCCCATCCCCCGGCACATCTACGAGAGAAGGTTATCAACGGTAACAATAGGGTTATAATAAATGCTTTCGATGGCATACCGCGCATGACAGATGATTCAAACCCCCACACATTACTCGGGATTCGATCACGGAACCTTAGACCTTAGATATACTTACTCAAACTAACGGATCCATCAATATATTTATAGATGACATATTGATATAACCGTTCCTAAATTTGACTGTTCCAGAAATCATACCACATTTAATCGTCCTCTAATAATATATAATATGATGTTTGTATATTTGGATGTATATCTGGTGTGCAAATCTGCACCGTTTGATGTAAAAAGATCAAATTATTTTATAAAGAAGATGTAGTCTGGGCATTCGCCACAGTGGAATCAGAACTAATGATGTCCACCGCGTGACTGAAAAGATTTGATGAATTAATAAATAACAAAAATTGGGTAGTATGACTACATCTTCTTTATAAAATAATGTGCACACTACCAACTCCGAACCTTGACATACAATATTGATCGAATTTAGTGAAATTGTATGAAACGGTCCGCGATTTAGTACTCTATTCTGCATTTTTACTTGTCACTCACGAACGTAAATTAAAGTGAATTCTCTTGAAAGCACTACGCAGTAGCAGCTCATTTGAGTGTATGCGTAGCCAAGAGAGGCGGGATAGTAGAAAGGCTACTTCTGTATAGATATCAGTTTATCAAACTACACGAAATTGTGTCAAGTATCTGGGCAGCGCTGGATGAGTTCAGATAGTTTCATTTATGTTTAATTGTCATATTTTTGCGAATTATTTTCCTTGAACTCTATGGATAATTTAGTTATTAAAAAAATATGAAACAAGAAAGAAAACAATCAGTTCACTTTTATCACAACAAATAATTACAGTTCTGAATAATTTTTCCCCATTAGTTCCAGTTCTTATTATTCATGAAGTGTTCTTCTACATACCCTTCCTGTAGAGCAACTCGGAATCGCATGGGAGTTTGTGTTATGTTACTGTTTAGCTGTTCCTTGTAATTTAGTGTGGACAAAACTAACATGTGTACAAACAAAATACAACAAGTTATCGCAATACGTTAGCGAGATACAGCGAAAATTCACAATTCACCCTTAGTGTCGAATATCGAAATATCCTTTCTTACGAGCCTCTACATCACGAAATGAATATTCTCTCTAAATTTCAAGTTCCCGTTTTAACATTTTTTTCTTCTCTGTGCTTATATAAGAATAGGTTAGGACAACGCTGCTTTTAAGTAAACGAGTAAGTTGCGCGCCCGCAAGGCGATGTGTCTTACCCTTTCCACATGTTGGTCCTGTGAAGCTGGTAGCGCTGCAATCGCAGATGAAGCGATCCCATCCTTCGGAACAGATGCCTCCGTTCATGCACGGCTGGGATTCACACTGTGCCTGTTGCTGATGGCACGATGGACGGATAGCACCTGAAGAATATTCCAAGATCATTTCGCCTTCTTCATAAACAACGCTTTAAATGAAAGAATAATACGATTTTTTCTAAACAATTTGTTCGTTGGTTACAAATCCTAATTTTTTACTTTAATTCATTTTTTGAGAGCCCAAAACCTTCGATATTTCATTTAGTAAATAGTTTTATTGGTTTGAAACCAAAACGTAGAAATAAAAAAATATGAAATTGATTTTTCGAACCTTATTATTTAGTAACCAAAAATAACACACTAATTCCACCCATGTCGTAAGGGTTCAATAAGTAAAGATCTCGGAAGAAAAGACAAAAGAAGAACAGGTTAAGAGAAGTGTAAAATAAATAAAGAATCATCGTATTACAATATCAGTAAGAATTGCACCCAAAGAAAACAAAACGTCTATCCTTTTGATAAACTTCTTGTATTCTTTTCGATGCTATTGAAATTCATCTTTTGAATACGAGAAACCGCAAGGGAAAAAATTGCACGAACAAATTGTAGCGATCTGGATAGAAATTTGTCTTTGAGTGTATAGGTAAAAAATCGAAATTTAGTATTGCAAAAAGAAAAAGAAACAGAAGAGACGAAAGTATTTTCCAGTTTTTAGGTATTAATATTTTGTTGCTGTAAACATTAAGTATTTTTTTTAATTACAGACAATCACTTTCACTTAACTTCACTTTATTAACATTTATTGTATTGTTGCCGACATTTCGATGGTGTTTAGCATCATCATCAGGGCTATAAGTTGATGTACAAATTAAGATACATTAGTACATAAATATATAGTGGATATTACATATAATGTTTCTCATTACACAATAAATCTCAATTATATTCTAAACAATATTCAATCTGATATAATTTACATACCTGAATTATCAGTATTTCTCCACAAGTTCTTAGTGACCTCTGATAGTGGACTGGTAATGAGAACATATAAAATATGTTTAGAGAAATTTAAATGTATAGTATATGCCAGATATGTCGATGATATGTTCATAATCATTGATAAGAATGAGTTATTAAATTTCTACAATACTTTTAACAACTTTCATCAAGACAAAGTTGTTGATTGAATGCCCTAAAGACAACAAGCTCAATTTTCTAGATATTACAATGATAAACTTGAATGGTAAAGTTATCATAAACTGGTATAGTAAACCTACATCATCTGTCAGACTACTGAATTTCAAATTAAATCATCCCTTTTACATTAAAAAGAAAACTATAAACAACTTAATTAAAAAAGTACATGCTATCTCACATCCTAGCTTTTGGAAAAACAACACAATTAAGATTAGAGACATTCTTCAAAGTAATGATACCTCTTAAAATTAATAAACAAAATGTTAAAGATACAAAACTACAAAACAAACAAAAATACAAATGAAAGTGAACAAAATGATGTTAAAAATCAGAATAAATTAGAAGAAAAAGATGAAATAAAGAGAATTATAGTAATACTGTATGACAAAAAGATAAACCAAGAAGTAGGAAAACTACACAAAAATTAATTTAAAATAATTCATAGATTTATTAATAAAGCCAACATTGAAAAAATCATTAGAGATAATGTAGAACTAAAGAAAAAAAGTGATATGTATATGAAATTCCTTGTAAAAATTGCAATAGAAAATATGTAGGTCAAACCAAGAGAACGTTAAAAGAACATAAAAGAAAAATTGTTAACATGAATGATAGAAATAGTGGCATGCTAATACATTGCAAAATGAATTTTCATGAAATGGATTTTGAAAACACAAACATAATAGACGACGAAAACAACACTTTCAAAAGATTGATTTCTGAGTCTATACATATAAAAACATCAGATAATGTCAATTCCCAAATAGAAACAAATGTATTCACTAATAACTATGACAATGTATTTTAAATTATGAATTTAAAATAAATTAGACAACTTTCCCTCTTCAAAGAATGTAACATTAAATTTAATTTTATTTAATTCAATTTTATTATATTTTAAGACAACTGTAATTGTAAATTTAATAAATTTTAAATAGTTGGTATGTGTTTCAACAAAACAAAGTTGGCACAAGTGTACTAGTATCAGAGGTCACTAAGAACTTGTGGTGTCACTAGTAAAATGAAAGTGGCAGAGGTTGGTTGACAAGGTGATTGAATTTGTCACCGATATGATTTTACAGTATAAACTTCAAGCTTATTGTAAAAATTTTATGTAATTGTTACAACACACCACAAGCCCAGATGCGATGTGTGTAGTTTTTGGGTAGAAGCGGGATTCAACCATAAACCACAACCTTTATGGTAGAGTTCGCTGCCACCAGCTTGGTTTCCCCAAGCAAACACTCGTGTAATAACAAGTAAATATTTAATTCAAATTAAATAGAGATCTGAATATTTACAAATGTAGACAAACTCGCAAATCATAAATACAAGTTTGAATTTGTTATTACAAAGATATTGCTATCTAAAAGCAACAATTACACACAGATATAAATACTGGTGTTATGAATTAACTCGGAAAAACTACTCCGATTATCCGAATCTCAAAAGTCTCCAAGTTGCTATCCCGAAATAACTAACTGTTCCAAGCTAAGTCATTCGCGCCTATAGCAATGTAATAGAATTACCGCAGCAATTCTCAGTGGTCTGACGACCAAAACTGACCAAGTTACATGTCTAATAACCTGCGTACTTTCATACATTTCCGCAGAAGTCTCAAGTCTGAAAGTCTCTAAGGATCTGTGAGCCTTTCAATATATATTGAAGCGGAGGTCACGTGACTACATCTTCGCGACTGTACTGAGTACTCTACATCAGCTTGGTCACCCCCCAAGAATACTGCGTCTTTTCGACTGACCATTATTTCTGTCAACCGCTGAAATATTCCATACACACTCGCTTTTCTTCTCTGAGGGCGTTCATCTCAGTTTTCAGAAGTAGATGGGAACTGTTCAATCTCTTCACAATAGGCGTCTTAGTTGCGGTATTTTTCCTTGTTTGGCGGCGACGGGTCCGGCCCTTAATCGCCTTAGGAATTTCTGACTAGCCAAGTACTTAAAAGTGTTAACATTTTAAAATCTATATTCGGCAATGGTCCTGATGTTACAGTAATCTAAAATAGAAATCTGGAAAAGTACTGATAATTCAGGTATATAAATTATATCAGACCTAATATTGTTTAGAATATAATTGAGATTTATGGTGAAATGAGAAACACTATGTGTAATATCCACTATATATTTATGTACTAATGTAACTTAACTTATAATCCTGACGATGATGCTAAACAGTATTAAAACGTCGGCAACATTACAATAAATGTTAATAAAGTGAAGTTAAGTGAAAATGATTGTCAATAATTTAAAAACCCGCATATCCAATTTACATAATTAAGTATTTTAAACAAAAAAAGAGGAAAAATTCCTTTTTTGATGTATCGTGTCCCTGACAATAGTGAAACCTGATGTCTGTTTCACGCCATCTTCTTTCCTGATTATATGCAAGATTTTGACTCTAAATCATTCCGTGAGACACCACTTACCTGAGTCCTGTTGACGCGCATACCCTGCAATATCCACTGAGTTGCCGTTGATGACGAGGTCGCGCATACAGCCCACGAAACCGTAGCGCAAGATCCCCGACCACACGACGGGTGGGACGGTGACCGGCGCATTGAGAGGACCCAGACCGCCCAGATACAGAGGACCTTCTAAGTCCAGCTGATGGGAGTCACCTGTGAGAATTTCAAGATTGACATGATATGAATGTTACACTGATCCTAATATTACTACACACCGTAGCAACAAATGGTTGCAATTATCTGAGAAATAATATATTATCTTATTTTGAATATGGTTTCAATGTTCTAGGTGGTATTCTATGGTATGTGTACTTGACCACTTTTCTACCACGATAAAATAGATTTATTTGCGAAGTTTCGGTTACAATGATCCCATGGCTCTTGGGGTAGAGCGCTAACCAACTTGATGTATGACTTAGGGTTCATGGGACTTTTAACCATCTTGCTACCTCCCAGGCATACTCATCACCCGTTCAATCCTCTGCTTACAGTGGTCGGTACGTAGTTCTCACAACATATACAAGATCCAGACTTCAACTGCCAGAAGACCAGGAGCCTGAGTGTGAGACGATTTGAATTGCCCTTCATAGTCACACAATCGCGACTTGAGTTGTCCAATGCCCGGAATTAGTATCCATTGGATGTAGGCGAAGTCTTGAGCAGTTCTATTTACTCCCGAACTCCGGAAAGGGGGTTGATATAATGTGATCAGTATTATTCAATGCGACAGGGGTGAACAACAATATTAGAATACCGACACTATTACGATACAGACTGTGCATCCCCAGTCTCTTTTGTTTGAAGAAAGGAATAATCAGTCAAGCTACTTCTAAAAACTCTTGCTCCATAGAAACCCATGACAGTACACATACTGTGTCAAATATTAACGCTCTTTAACATTTATTCTTGTTTTTAGTTGTAATCATAGTTATGTTGTGTTTCTTATTGTATTTATATCCTGATTTGTATTATTTTTTGCTTATAGTTTTCATTAAAAAAAATAAAACTATAATGGCTCAACTTCCTTGGATACTTCGTACCATGGATTCTCCATCATGTCCTTATTGGAATAACCTTTTAGTTTGTAACACCTTTGGACACTTCTCCACTTCCGCCATTAGCTTAAAATCTTCATTTATCGCGCTAGTCACTAGTATAACAATTTTTTTTTCATTGTAGTATTTGTAAAAACGAGAAATGTAGCGATAGGAGGTAGGAGTTAGTTGATAGGTTATTGTTAGTAGGTAGGCCGGTTAGCTCGGTTTACCAACAACTTGGCCCTCGTGGAGGGGTTATTGGAAGTAGTTAGTAATAGTTAGGGTTATTGATTCTAGCAGGACGTGGATAGAGGAAGGAGGCTTCGCTTTTCAGTAGTCACAGCCATATGAAATGGGACATTCATGTGAAAAAGCGACAAATTTTTCTGGCCTCACCTGGAATTGAACCCGGGATGACTTGGCGAAGAGCAAGAACGCTACCACCTGAGCCGTTGACCTAGTGTAACTATGAGTATAGAATGAATCGAGTGAATGGCGGTACTCAATAACACGTGTTGAATCTCCCGATCACCAAGTATCCCAGTCGCTCAATGATTTTGAGAACGTGGATTTGAGGACGCCGGGACTAGAGCAGGACAACACTCCCCTGGAGCTGTAGAACCTTTTGAAGAAATATTCCATAAGATCACCGTATTTATTTAGCAACTGATATCTCCTCTGTTATCAATAACCGGAATCAATGTTTTTGATTTGTTTCATTCGACAATATACTTGATATTATTTGTGGCAAAATATTTTTTAATTTCTTGAGACTTCAAGTAAACGCTGGAAAATTGTAGGTAATTCTGAGTTATCAAGCTGTAATCGATTAATACTGTGTAAGACAGGTTAAAATTTAAGAAATACGGTATAACTTATTGTAACTATTTGTTTTAAAAAATATCCTATTACTCGAAGAACTGGGCCGCATCCCGAGGGGCATTTCAATCTCGTCTGAGCTACACTGCTCTCCACTAATGAAACTCGGAGACTCGACTAAATAAAAGGTCTCTCATTTGATATACACAGCCACAATAAGCATGTCATTATGAAAAAGGAATGACTGTCCATTGTGTGTCAGAATTTGGATATTGTTATTATTTTCCTTTACATAAAAGAAAAATATCAACTTCCAGCTCTGTGTGATACATAAGGTAAAATCTTTTATTTGTTGTTTGTAAAAAGGTTAATATATAATACTTTTTAAAGCCACTACCTTAAATGTTTGGCATTTTTGAAAATAATTTGTTCAGTCTACCAATCATCAATGAAAACAAATCATCAATCCTATAGTACATTAGATCAATATATGTTAAGTTGTGTAATAGGTACAAAACAAACAATTAACATTACTTCATGGAATTTAAATAATTGATTTTTCAATCGGCAGCTATCTCCGTTCTCATAATACAAGTTTACAAAAGATAAATAATCGCAAATGTATTTATAATAAAATTTATTGAAAAAAGGCAATTGAAAGGTGTGAATGACCACGTACTGGACGATAAACAAGGAAGGGAATATCTCTTCAATTTCGATCAAAGTGCTCAAAGGAAAACCTGAGAATAACCCTGGATAAAAAAATTAATAAATTTATATTATTCTATTATATTAAGTGAAATTTTAGAAAATGTCATGGAATAATTGAGACTGATATTGAGATGTCTTACGAAATCGATGAATTCCTTGAGACTATTACAACAAGGATAGAGTATGGAATCTTTTACCCTAGATTTTCGAAGGAATTCGTCTTAGAGATTTTTTAATTTTTAGAGAGAATTGTGCAGAACAATTCTTGCATGAGTGAGACCTTTTTGACAAAAGGTGGTTGAAACGCTTGGATGGCAAATATTATTCTCACTTCAAGTGTCACACTAATGAATGTGCGAGTTTCTTATAAAATAAAGAGTGGCACTGAAGAAACCAAACGCCATCGTTGCGTAATGTAAATGCATGGAAGAGTAAGGGTATTTAATTCGCTAAGTTAAGGTTTTCACGAATCACGGAAGTTACATTTACGGATTATCCGAAATTTTCTTTTGCATAGTGAAAGTTTGGATGTCAAGAGTTGAGTGTCCAAAAATAATACCGTACCGTAAATGGGAATAAACAACTGCAAAATATTCGCAGTGAGAAAGTTGATGGACTTACAACTTTGGCTAGAATTCAAAACGTAGCATAATTTACTGAGTTTGGAATTAAGCTCATGAATATGTTGTTCCAAGTTACCAAGTTGTTGTTCGCCTCCGTCGTTCTCTTTTCCTTTTTATCTTTTCCCTTTAAACTTAACAATTTTCATCAAATTTCACTCTTCCTTCTTTTGCAATTACGGACTATTACTTATTCTTAAATCCATTTATTAAAACACTAGTCAAAGAAATCATGCTCATCTGTCCGGTTGACGCAACTACTCGTTCTGTATATGAAGGCAGGTTATACCCCGTATAAAGATAATATAAATTTATTCTGGCCATAGAGTCGTAACTTAATATTTGAATTTAAATATTTTTAATGTAAAAGTATTAGATATTTCTGGGTTCATTTTGTAGTTTAGTTAATTCAGAGTGTGTTTTGTGACCCTTGAATCCCTTTGAAATCTGTCCGTTCTTTGAAGTTTGTCCGAAAGAAAAAGTCGACAAAAGAAAGAAAGAAACAAAGAAAGAAAAAGTCGCGAATGTACCTGGCATACTGAAGTCTGCTGCTCCTTCATCAACGGTGATGCGCCCCTCTTTGCCATTCCGGCGCAGCGTTGCCTCATGCCATTGGCCATCGTCCACCCGACGCGTCGTCGCCTTCACTTTAACGTTCCCGGAACCCAAGTCCAGGTGGAGGTAGATGTGTCCATTCATCAGTTCAAAGGCTAGGAAGTCCTGTGCATCACATGAAATACATCAATGTACGCTGAAAATTTCAGTCGAAATCAATTACCCTTTCATACAGTACTTGCTGAATTATTCATGAAATATTTCAATCAGAGATCCAATTTTGTTTATCAGCAACGTTATGAAAATTAACGTCATGATAGTACAAATTTATCTAATTTCTTCGGCTGAATTTTGACATTAAACGAATTAATATGTTGAAATGTTTTGAATGTAAAATAGTATGAAATTTTACAGATATTCCTAAATTAACATTATTCAATACAGCAGGCAAAGAAACAAAATTATCATAATTAGCTTGAAAATGATTCATTGCATGTTTATTATCTGTATAGCACAAAATAAAAAAACTACGCTGATGGAAAAGTAAATTGTATTCGTTAACAACTAAGATAACGTATTAAAAACTCGTTATAAATTCAATAATAGACACCAATTTTGATCGTCTTAAATGAAGCCGGTATGGTTCCGTATATCTTAAATCTCTTTTAAACTAATTTGATTTCGCCTATAGTTTTGTAAACTTAAAACATTCGTGGATATGGTGTTTGTTAAAACGAATTACGCGTTTTCTACATTGTAGTGAAAATGAAGAATTTGATAATTGCAAATACATTTCATCATTTAGAATATTGGTGGTTATAAATTATAATAATTATTTTACAGTTAGGAGTATTGTTTTTATCATTGCCAGTTGTTCTAGAGTCTGAGTTGTTCTTTAGCTTGTACACTAATGTATTTCTAAAACAGATTTACTTTCTTAAAATTTAATCTTAAATACCTCTTTCTCAATTTATTTAACCATCGTTTCAGCAATTCATGTGAAATATAGTAATTTTATGTGAAATATTTTCAAGTCGTTGTTTACTATGTTGTTTCTCAATGTTCTTCTTACATTTTAGAAAATTTATTCCGTAACTCTTATAAAAGAAATTATGAGTTTTTATTGATTAGTCTCTAATTTAGTCTTAAATGTTTTATGATATCAATGAAAGTGTTGCACTAAAATAATTTCAAATAATTATTTTACTAATAATGCTTTGGTTTCAACTAATAATAATTATTCTACGTCCTTATATTCAACTAATAATAATCTAATAATAATTAATAATATTAAGGTAAATAATAACATTTTGGAATAATTTCCAATATTAATAACATTTGTGCCATTAAATATACTGCTTCAACGTTTTGTTCACTGGCAATTTCAATAGATTTAATAAAAATATTATCAGAAATAAAAAAAATTTAAATTTCGAAATTTTTTTATACGAAGTACGTTTTTACACAGAGTGGAATCTATGAATCAGAACATTCAGGCGAATAATTGTATGAAAGCTTAGCAAATTAAAAATATATTTTAAAAAGTCAACAATGTAAAAAAATCATGAAATTAAAATAAAAAAGTGAAAAAAGTATAGAAATGAACAGAAACCAGCAGGTCAGAAGAAGGGAGTGCACGCGCATCGCAAAGCACCCCCGTCCTAGCGCCATGAATTCTCGTAATAATACTGTACACACATACCGCAAACGTGCCGCCGAGTCCGGATGCACGGAAGAACTGGAAACGCACAGATTAA
This sequence comes from Laupala kohalensis, assembly GCA_002313205.1. Taxonomy (NCBI): domain Eukaryota; kingdom Metazoa; phylum Arthropoda; class Insecta; order Orthoptera; family Trigonidiidae; genus Laupala; species Laupala kohalensis. The sequence continues at coordinate 434,145 of NNCF01127388.1, forward strand.
GTTTTCATCGGCTTTTTCCTCACTCCAATCTCGATTTACCCTACGCACTCCGGCAACCCAACCTCTCCTTCCTTCGCTCAAATCATGTAGAACTATTTAACGGGGAATTAGAAGAAAAGTTGAACCAAACTCAAAATAATTAATTAAATAAATATGTAAATTAATATTTCTGTAACCCTCCGTGCAAGAGTTTACTAGGACTAATTCTCCATATTTGTAGTGTATTTGCTTTTGACCGGGAGATGCGCACTTACATGTGAACTGCTAGCGCCACTGCTGTACATGAGCAATCCGTGCGGCTCCACCGTGCGGATCTTGAAACTGATACTGCTTGTTCGTGTCGCATCCAGTGACGGCAGCACCTGTGAAAGGGTCCAGTATTGGTTATTTCTGTTTTCCATACATTCACTCGTTATGGGGTCGTCCATAAAAAAGTAATGAAAAAATTACTATTAAAACAACCGTCTCCTCTATAACGCACCAGTAATGATATATCTCCCCCCATTAATAATAACGTAACACTAATCCTCCCAGTAGCTTTAAGAAATGTTTTTGTCGCTATTCAGAAAATATGGGGACGAAATTGTGATGCGCTGACTAAATTGTTCATTAATCTGTGGATTACAGCGACAAACTCTAAGGTTAAAAAAGCACTAAAAACAACATACTCTATAAAATTAATTAGTCGTAACACCGAATATAATACACCCCCACCCCGCAAAATAACGATATTACTCCAAGGGTGCGATTCGTAGTTTATCGACTGTGTTCGCCACAACGTTTTACTCTCATACAAAAATTGAATTGTATGTTGAAGGCGCCAATGGTTCTTTCTGTTGCGGAATAAACTATTTATAATTATTTTCTATCTTATTCTTCGAAGCTGTTGCCCTAACATATCCCAAGAAACTTCAAAGGGGGCATTTATCAAAGGTAAATCAATTGAAGATCCCGAGTATATTTGTTCGAAGTAAAATGGTCATTTGAAATGTCATTTGATATTATCTAACAACCATTCTGATCGTTGGTTGCTATATTGGTTATAATGACCTCTAAATAGAAATTTGTTCCAAGTTATCACATTGTTGACTGAGAAATAAAAAAAAACACTCAACGAACCAGGGTGTTTTTGTTTTATTTGCAAATAAATACCTCAAAACGTAGGGATGTTTACACTAAGGGCGATATTACTGGAGAGATAACTTGTTTATATACTTCGATTGCTTACAAATTAAAGCGTGTTCATCATTTACGATTTTATTAGATGCTTTAATACCTGTTTTTTATGTCTGAACCCTTTTATAAATATTCATTGACATATTAACACCATTTAAATAACTTCAAAATAACTGCAAGAATCATTTCTGAAATTGATCTTGCTACTTCAGAAGCTGAGGAATGTGCTCTGCATGCGACATCCTCTTGTGCAAAGCTTTCAGCTATACGTGCAAAATTAATTTTGAGAACCTGAAATTCTACCGTTTATATGAGAGGGTTGTATGAAATTCATGAGCCCGCGTAAAATTTATTTCCTCTCCTTAAAACCACACCAGACTTGATGATTTATTGAATTTAATATAAACGTAAGATACTTACCCATGATTGTTAAATATACGTAACTCTTTTTAATACTCGTAATTTGTCTTATCATTACCATTACCTGGAAAATGTGAGAAATTGGAAGCAATTTTCTGTGGTAGAAAAGAACATGAATTTGACATAATGAGTTTTTTGTAACATCAATACCGGAGTTTGCTGATACTACTATACAATTCTGGTATCACTTGGCAAGAGATTACGTGACCTTTTTGAAAAATATAAATAAGTGGAATACTGAAGATTAGTACGTGAAACACTTCAGAGGATATTGTAAATAGAAGTGGAAGATAAAAATTTATCCATTAGAGTGTTTAGTGTGAATTAGAATATATAACGTTTCATCGATGAATCAGAAAATAAATAACTTGGATTGCTCATTGTGGATTCATTAAAGAAGAAATTATTGTTAAACGTGAAAATTGTCAAGTAATAAAATGAAATAAAACAAAAGTTAGGCATAAATTCTACGAATATTGGGCCAAAAATTGTCAGAAAAAGCCAAAGGATGATTATTTGCTAAATATCCAAGTGAGAAATTTCAACTTGGAATCAGATAAAATTAACTGACCGTAAAACCCGTTGTATTTTGTAATCCGTTGTTACAGATCACATAACTAAGATGAACGAAAAATAATTACCCGTAGCAGGAATCGAATCTGCGTCCCTTAGGTTATTGGATATTCCACCTCACCATTTAAGCTACCAGGCCAGCAGCTTTAATTTGTTGTGTACGACAACTCATATGAACGTACGTGTATTTACAAAACCAATTTAAGTACAGGGATCTGTAAGCCAAGGAAAGCAAGCTCAGGCACTGATTTTTTAAAAATTCGATTCCTGCTCAGGCACTGATTTTTTTAAAATTCAACTGTGACGAAGTGTTTCCAAGGAAGAATTTGTTCTGGTACTGTGCTGAAGGAAATAAAACTTAGTTGATGTTGATACATACAGAAAATTGATGTAAAAGTTGCTTATTAGTGGAAATTTGTCATTTGTTGAAAATTTGTTTTAAATTTATTGCATTAAAATTACACATCAGTTCTATAATTTTTACCACGTACTTTAAAGAGGGTTTAATGAAACTGAAACTTCGTAAATTTAATGATACATCCATATTTCTCTCCTTGTAAGTCTCAGGAATCAATTTTAAAACATGATTTATTTGCAAACATGAATGTTTGTTAATAAAGCTAGAATGGTTCCCGACTGCGAGGGAAATGAATATTTTGAATGGTAGAGGGATGAATAAGCTCGTTTCAACCATTCGTGCTTATCTCGTAATTTCAGATTCCTGTGATGAAACCTTCAACGTTTAAGAGAATGAACAAGACTGTTATGTGTTAACACCTGTAACAATCATCTGATAAAATTCTACTTTATAACCTCATCAATTGTACATACAAACCATATCACAACAGTCTTCCCAAACAATTTTTGAAAATATCTTCTCAATTATATTTTTCCCCTGGAATCGTTTAGGGGTATTTTGACTGGAGGGGGTGACTGAATATCATGAAGGCGAGAAACTTAACCTGAGATGTGGTACCCGTCTCCTCTTGGTGATGATCGTGGATCCAGCCACGCTTAAACTTTTCACTAGCATCTAGTGTTTTTCCACTTTGTGAACTCAATCACTTTGTGTTTCTTGGTGAGTTGGTATCGAACATAAATCTCTTGGCTTTGCAGGGCCACTTGATCCCGCCATCTACCAGCACAAGGGACTAGCAGTCTTATTATTGGGTCCACTTTGCTTGCAACGTTTGTCTAAATACATGTCACATGGTGCACCAGGGGATCTTTTACATGCTGTAAATCTACTATATGGGACGCCCGTCTACACATCAAGCAAGGAATTTTCTCTGTCGCAAATCCATCGGGTACGGAAGCTAATGTGCTGTCCACTACTCCACGGAATCAGTGAAGAGCAGGCAGGTTACGAGAAGCAGTCGAAGTGAGGATGTGCGAATTCATGCCTAGTGATTTCATAGAAGCTTGTGCAAATCCCTGCGCGGTACTTTTAATGCTTTCACTTTATCTCCCTGGGCATTATACACTTGGTTTTACAGGTTATCAACGTAGCACTGGGAATTACTGAAAGAAAAATAGGGTAATTGAGATAACGAAAGGTAAACTTTCTTAAAAAAATACTGATTTCTTTTGCAATTTTAGTCAAAATAATTTCTTAAAATTGGTGTTGATTTACTGAGACTTACTATAATTTAGGAAATCGACGTTGGTGGAATTTATTTGTGAAAGATATCTAACCCAAGGAAGATTTCAGAGAGAAACCGGCGCGGAATTTTTAATTGCAAATGTCCTTTCAATTTTGAAAGAAACCCTCATCGTTAAATATATTTTGGAAAAGTAAAGCATCCAATAAAGAAACATAAATTTTCGTTAATACCAACTGTGATATCAAAAGAGTTTAGAAAGAAATCGATAAAGAGTTTAGTAATTTTCCGTTAAAAAAACACACTGAAATGTATTCCTACAAATTTTACATAAATGTTGAAAGACTTTTCATGAAAATATTAATTTTCTAAATGCTGTTAAATTTTCTAAAGGGGTGAAAATTAAAGGGTAACTTTGTGGAAAGGTGAAGGATTTTTAAAAAGTTTTATTAGATTTAAAAATAACTATGTTATATACGAAAAGGAAGAACTTGCAATAGCTTCACAGTGCCACTTTTTGTCGGAATTTTTAACAATAATTTATCCAACTACTCTACCTGTTTTATCATTGTATTCCACAAATTCATATTCAGAACATTTATTTGTCATATATAACCTTGAAAACAACAACAATTTCCTTACACGTCATGCATTAAGGAACTTATATGTTTTTGAATGAAGATTTCCAAAATGTGTCAATAATGGTGTAAGGGTTCATCATACCCACATTTCATACACCATCACACAATACTATGACAAGAAATAAATTTTTTTTGTATTGTTTTTTACCGCAAGTTTAAAGCGCCAACCTGTTTTCTGAATATGAATTGGTAGGTCAAGTACACCATGGCAGAAAATAATTGAGAAACTATTTCCTCTCCAGTACGATCTATAACCATCGCCTTTCATCCTCTGTTTGTTACGTGATAATTTTATTACAGTAGGTTCAGTGTCATTTTGACTTCAGTTATTCAGTGATTTTTCAGATGAAAAAAAGTAGTAAGATTATTATTAGTATGTAAATTGGAAGTAAAATCCAGCTTATTGAAAATATTCTCAAACATTTTTTCATTTATATCTGTGAGCAATTATTGGTGAAATGAAGATCGATTTAATGTAATGTCGATGAAAAATATTGAAGTGAATAAGTGCCCAGAGATCTAACAACAGTAGAACAACGTTAGGAAATGGCGTACGTTTAGTGCTTTCTGGGCGTATATTGAAAGCAATTGGTTTCCTAGACGTGCAGGTATGGCTTACCATGTAGGAGTCTGATGTGGTGAAAGTTGTCACTGATGAGGACAAGGACGCCTGATAAAAGACAAACGTGAAATTTCAGTCAATTCATGAAAAATAAGATTCTTTTATCAGATTCTGCGTCTGTGTCATCACCTTCGAGACATTTATTTCGATGGTCAGTTCGTAGAGAAGATACAATTAATCATTTTGTCACTGAAAGAAGGAAGATAATCTTGCACCAAACATATGCACTGAAGAATTCTTTTCACGTTTAACCCTGACAGATTACGTGTATATTATTTGAAGGGCTTCTGTGGAGAATTCTGACTTAAAAAAACAAATTAACGGCATTATGTACGGCCATTATGATTTATGTGCATTTTAGCTGTGCCAACAACGCATGGTCAACTCGGGCGCGGAAATTCAGAAGCGGATACCAGGTACAAGCCGCATGACATAACTCCCGCTCTCGCCCGGTAGCTACTAACCGTTCTGTAAACTATGGCTGCATCAGCTAATGGGGTGGGATGGTAGCACTCTCCACGAAAACGGCTTCACCGCCCGTTCCGACGTACACTGCCCTTCGACGTACTTCGGTGGAGAAATACGGAAGGTATGTACCGAATTAATAGACCCTTTGCTTTGAATGACAAATGTTTTCAGAATAGCGTTTATTTTCCTCCTCTTTTATCCCCGCGCCATCACTTTCGGCTCAGCAGCCAGAGCGGGATTTATGTTACGTCGATTACAGCACCCGCAGGCGGAACCACCAGATTGGTAGAGCTCGGACATTTTATATTGCACCAATATTATTAAGTTCACTCATAGCAAAGTTGAAACGTAACACCATTTACGTAGTCGTATATTTATACCGAAGTATGATTTGTTTCGCAGAAATATAGATTTAGAAATATTTTTCTAACCCACACGTATAGAGTATTATCCAAACTAATATATAAATAGTTTGGATAATACTCTATACGTGCTGTCT